>CM076579.1:1301188889-1301523889 GCA_034641835.2 Pinus albicaulis
TAACTCCTCAAAACTGGAATTGTCTATTAGCTGAGGAATGTACATGCTTATATAGATGGGAGGTGAGGCTATTGGGATTCAGCTCCCAATGACTCTTGGCCTTCCTTATTTCCTAATATTAAATAATATACAAAAATACAAATGCACACCCATCCATAGGATTAGGTGTCAACATTCCCCCCTTTAATCCAAAGGGATGTTGGTGAGTCCAAGCATCGATCTGAACTTTTCAAACTTCTCTCTTCCAAGTGCTTTGGTGAAGATGTCAGCAGTTTGCTCATTTGTGGAACAATGATGTAGATGGATGGTCTTGGCCTGAACATGACGTCGAATGAGATGGTACTTTGTATTGATGTGCTTTGTTCGATCATGGAACTTTGGGTTCTTGGCCAACTTTATTGCAGAAGTATTGTCGATCATGAGTGGAGTGGAATACATCTGTTTCATCTGCAAATCTTCCAGGATTTTCCGAAGCCACACAATTTCCTTTGTTGCTTCAGCTGCTGCCACATATTCTGCCTCGGTCGTGGAATCTGCTGGAACTGACTGTTTGCGTGATCTCCATGAGACAGCTCCTGATCCAAGACTCATGGTGTAACCTGTAGTAGACACCCTTGTTTCTTTGTCGCCATCAAAGTCTGAATCAGAGTATCCGGTCAAGATGAAGTCGCCTACCTGTGTATATTTGAGTCCAAAGTCTTGAGTCCCCTTCAAGTACCTTAGCACTCTTTTTGCAGCAGACCAATGTCCTTCACAAGGTTTTGCATGAACCTTGAGAGGATTCCAACAGCAAATGAAATGTCAGGTCTGGTGGTGGTCAGGTAGATAAGACTTCCTACAAGTTGTCTATACTTAGTTGCATCCTCAAATTCCTTCCCTTCAATAGATGTGAGCTTCAAGTTTTGTTCCATTGGAGTGGTTAAGGGATTACATTCATCCATGCCAAACTTGTTCAAGAGATCTCCAATGTACTTCTTTTGAGAAATAAATATGAATATAGGATGTTGAATTACTTCAATACCCAAATAGTAATGAACATGACCCAAATCAGTCATTTCAAAACCTTTCTTCAACTCTTTCTTCATGGATGCGATATAGCTCTCATTGTTTCCTGTTATCAAAAGATCATCTACATATACCACAAGATATACAACTGTTTTTCCAACTTTCTTAACAAACAAAGTTGCATCATCAAGATCAAAGTGTTTGAAATCAAGTTTCAGAAGATGCTCGGTAAACTTCTCATACCAGGCTCGTGGTGCTTGCTTGAGGCCATACAAGGATTTCACAAGTTTGCAAACTTTGTGTTCTTGACCCTTTATCACAAATCCTTCTCGCTGGGACATATAAACTTTCTCCTTCAGATCTCCATTCAAGAACGCTGTTTTTACATCCATCTGATGAACTTTCCATCCACTCTGAGCTGCTAAGGCAAAGAGAGTCCGGATGGTGGTCCATTTTGCTGTGGGAGCAAACGTTTCTTCATAATCAATTCCTTCCTTCTGTGCGAATTCTTTTGCCACAAGCCTGGCCTTGTGCTTGTCAAGTGAGCCGTCTGCTTTGTACTTGTTCTTGTAGACCCACTTACAGCCAATTGGTTTCGTTCCCAAAGGCGGATCAACCAGCTTCCAAGTGCCATTCTTTATGAAGGCATCATACTCCTTCTGCATCGCTTCTTTCCATTCATCATGAGAAGCGACTTCTTTGAAGGAAGTTGGTTCATGATCTGTAGACAAACTCAATTCACAGTTATAAGAAATATCCATATCAACAGGGGAATCAAAATTATCTACATCACCTTCGATTTCTTGAGTGGAACTTCTTGTTCCTGTTTTTCCAACCTCATCAGGATGAACATCCTCCAGTGTCTTTGTCAGCCATTTGGGGGGACCTTTCTGAGATGGCCCTGGCTGGTCACTTGACTAAGTTGGGATTGATTCAAGATTCAATCTCCCAATTCTGTCGATCACATCATCCAATGTCTCATCCGTGGTTGTTTCTTCATGTGGGGGAGAGTGTGGTTCAGGAAATGATTCCACAGTTTGATTCAATATCGGAATCCCCCCTTCAAGGTGTGGAATCACATTATCAAACTCTTGGAAAGACTTTGCATGTGTGAATCTGTCCAGGCGATCAAGTTGCCGCTCAACAACTTTGTCACTATTGGAAGATTCAAGAAATATGACATCTCTTGCTATCACAAACTTCTTATTTGCTTCATCATAGAGACGATATCCTTTGGAGGTATTGGAGTACCCCAAGAAGATACATTTTCTGCTTCTAGCACCAAGTTTGTTCCTTTGACCCTTGGGTATCAAGGCATAACAGGTGGACCCAAAGACCCTGAAATGCTTTACAGAAGGAATGTGGCCATGCCACATTTCAAAAGGAGTTTTGTTTCTAATTGAACTTGAAGGACACCTATTCTTTATGTAAACAGCACATAGAACTGCATCAGCCCAAAACATCAATTTTACATTCTTGAAAAATAACATGGAGCGGACCATATTTAAGACGGTTCTGTTCATTCTTTCAGCTACACCGTTCTGTTGTGGATTATATGGCACAGTGGTTTGATGTTTGATTCCATGTTGACGAAGATAATTTTCAAATTCATTTGAGGTGTATTCTTTTCCATTATCAGTACGTAGAGAGCCAATATTTGTTTGCGCATCATTTTCAATCCATACATGAAAATTCTTGAAAGTTTGAAAAGCATCAGACTTATTCTTCAGTAAGTAAATCCAACACATTCTGGTGTAGTCATCAATAAATGTCATCATGTATTTGTTTCCATTTGCAGAAGCAATAGGCATAGGGCCACATAAATCTGAATGAACAAGTTAAAGTTTCCTATGTGCTCTTGAGTGTGAATCATGAAATGGCTGTTTGCTATGCTTTCCTAGAATACAAGCATCACATTCCTTAGGTTTTCTAGGAATTGTAGGCGGTCCATCAACACCATTTTTCTTCAACAAACGAAGGCTGTCATAGTTTAAGTGTCCAAATCTAGCATGCCATAAAAGACTTGATGGGAATGTACCTTCATCATGATGTGAACTGAATGCAAAGTTTTGAGCATGAGCAGATGAACCTTTCAGCTTCAAGAGTCTTCCTTCTTCTATTCCCTCCATGACAAGTGAGTGATCTGATGCTTTTCTGACCTCTGCCTTGCCATCAAAAAAGTGAATTGAGTGTCCTTGCTGCCGGATTTCGACCAGGGACAACAAGTTTCTCTTCAACTCAGGGAGGTATAGAACCTCATGTAGGATATGATCAGGAAGACCAGACAGTTTAAGCCTGACTGTGCCAAGCCCCGATGGCTTGAGTTTGGATTTATCTGCGAAATATACTGCTCCATCAACTTTGTCAGTGAAATCTTCAAAAAAATCTTTTCTAAATGTCATGTGACATGTTGCTCTTGAATCTAGCAACCAATCATCTCTCCATGAAGTAAATGAAACATCAAAGAGGTTTTCAGTTACTCCATTGTTACAATGTGCTAGAACATAGTGAGCGGATTCAGGTGCTTTACCTTTGTCTTTGTCATTGGTTTTACCTTTGTCTTTGTCATTGGTTTTACCTTTGTCTTGATTTCTGTGCTGCTCAATTTTGTTCCATGGTGTTCTGCATTTGGATGCATCATGTCCATATCTATTGCACCGTGTGCAATGAAGATTGGATTTGTCAGCTTGTCTGCCCCCCCTTTCTGTGAAGTTCCTTCTTCCTCTTCCTCTTCTGCCACCTCTTCCTCTGGATGAATCTGGAGTATGACTCTTTTCTCTATGTGCCAAGTATGCAGCCTCTTCGGAAGATGGAGGGACTGTCATCTTCCCAAAATCTTTCTCTCTTTCTGCAAACTTTTTCTCAAGTTTATCAAAGGTGATATGCTCAAGGTTTCCACTTGCTTGCAAAGACTCAAGATAATGTGAGTAAGTCGGATATAATGCCTTAACATATGCTATGAGAGGTATGTCCATTTTTACACCAGTGTTTTCAATTTCATGCATTATAGATCTAACTTCTGAAGCTAAAGCAAGGGGATCATCATTCTTCATTTCAAGACTGAACAGCTTAACCATCAATTGAACATTTTCTAATTCTGAATGTGAGTCATAGAGTTCTTTTAGTTTCTTCAAGGCTTCATAGGCATTTGAGAATGATGAAATATGGCGACTCACCTCTTCACTTACTGAGGCTGCAATCAAGGCATAAGCCTTGCAGTTCTTGTTTTCCTAGATGGCAAGCTCTTTGTCTGAAGTGGGCTTCTCTGGTGGATTTTCTGCTTGTCCTTCACAGATTCCTTTCCATAGCTCATTAAAAATGAGTGTGTGTTTAATCTTCCGCGACCATTCAAGATAGTTCTCTTTGCCAGAGAGAACTATCCCAACAATTGAGATGAGAGAATGCATTAGACTGCTGGAAATAATCTTCTGAAGAGGAAACAAATTCTGCTATGAAAACTTCAAACTCTTGAAATATTTCAAATAAAGGGGCAAAAACTCTTGCTGGAAAAAATTTTCTGAGTTTAAAAACTCTTTCTGGAAACTAAATCTGCTCAGAAAACTTTTGCTGAAGACTGAATTTTTAAAAAACACTCTATGCTATAGACTGATTCTGCATAAAAAAAAATGTATTTTTTTTTTTTGTTTGGGGAAAAAATGTATATAAAAAGATGATATGGAATGGTGAATGGGGCGTATGGGTAGTGATACAATATGAGGGGCGGTATTAAACAATGGGAGGGGCGCAATTATGAAAGGGAGGGGGGCGTTGTTTTATTATGGAGGGGCGGTGTATTATGACATGGGAGGGGCCCACAGTGTTTACATGTAATATGTAATGTCAATAAAACAGCGTGGTGATATATGTATATATCAAAACAGCGTGTAATAAATATATGATATAACAAATGTTGAACTTTGCAGATAGCGCAGACGTAATTAAACTATGCAGACAGCGTTTAAATATATGAATGGCGCAGGTGTGAAGTGCGTATATCATACAATACAACGTTTAAATAACAAAACACAGCGGTATTAAACAGATAAACGGCGGTATTAAATGGAGTATATATCCCATGCTGAGAACGAATCCACTGTTATATATCCCATGCTATGGTGGTGTATTGTGATGTTGTATGCAGGCGGACTGATAAAGCGACAGCGCTGATTGAATAACTTTTGAATGGAGTTAACACATCATTTTTATGTGCAGCGTTGGATATAACATGGAGGGGAGGCGTTATGTATGCCGCATGTAATGGAAACCAACGACAACGTATTGCAGAGGCGTATTGACAGTGCTTAAAAATGTGACAGCGTATGTATTGACAGTGCTTAAATATGAAATGAATAGCCTTTATTTCTATAGACAACGTATATGCCAGGGCGTTGTGATAAACGCAGGAGGGAGCGCTGTATTGCAAAGGAGGGAGCGCTGTATTGATAAGCTATGGCGCGTGAGTAATAGAGAGCACTGTATTGCAAAGGAGGGAGCGCTGTATTGATAAGCTATGGCGTGTGAGTAGTAGAGAGCGCTGTATTGCAAAGGAGGGAGCGCTGTATTGATAAGCTATGGCGCGTGAGTAATAGAGAGCGCAGAGAGGTGAGGGCGCCGGGTATAGGGAGGTGAGGTGAGCACAGGGTTTGAAAATGGGAGGTGAGGTGAGCGCAGGGATAAATGGGAGGTGAGGTGAGCGCAGGGATAAATGGAGAGGGAGGTGAGGGCGCAGGAAGAAAGGAGGGGGGAGGTGAGTGAATGGAGCGTAGGGATGAATGAGGAGGCCCAAAAGGGCGTTACATAAAAAAAATTTGAACTTGAATCTGCAAAAGACAGAGTTGCAGGACTGCAGAATGGCAGAGCTGCAATTTGCAGATTGACAGAGCCTGCAGTCTGCAGGAGCTGGAGCTGCAAATGTCAGTGCTATCTAGGGAAAAAAAATGCAGAATAACAGTCTAGCAATTAGGAGCAGCAGAAAAAAATTAATAAAATTGACTGAGCAAAGGGTAGGGAGTTACACCACAGGGCAGAAATGCCAAATGTGGAGTTGGCTCTGATACCATGTCAAACCAGGAGGTAACTCCTCAAAACTGGAATTGTCTATTAGCTGAGGAATGTACATGCTTATATAGATGGGAGGTGAGGCTATTGGGATTCAGCTCCCAATGACTCTTGGCCTTCCTTATTTCCTAATATTAAATAATATACAAAAATACAAATGCACACCCATCCATAGGATTAGGTGTCAACATATTCAAATAGATTTGAGAACATTCCAGATTTATTTACAAAGTTAAAATAATTTCTTCTTCAATTAAAATATTTTGGGATCGATATATACAAATAGGAAGGTCAATCTATCGTTTATATTTTACTAAATTAGGTCATCAATATGTTTTTTTGTCTGTACATTTTATACAATTAGATTTGCAATTAAGGATAAATGGAAAATTCCCAAACTTGATGCATTTTTTGAGTCTCTCATTCATGAGTAGGATAAGCTCATCAATATGGGTTCATTAATGTCTTCAAATGAACTTTCACTTTCCATGCATGAAAAATGAAAGTCCAACTCGAATCCAAATCAAAAATCGAAAGGAAAAGGAAAGTGTTACACCAATTTTTGGTCATATAACCTGTTACTATTAGATGGACCAAAGTACACCATGTAATACCAATTTTACCCTATTACAGTTGATTTCACTATGAAAAATAACTTAGTAATCCATAATTTATTAAGTTGTTTATGGTTTAAATAGGAAACCCCATGAGGAAATATTGAATAAATCCCTATTTGTTTGATTTTACTCAAGGGATAATTAATTAAAAAACAGTTTTATTAATATTCCTAGTCATATTTAACCCAAAACAAGAAAATTAATTAGATAAATCATTATTTATCTTATTATTTTCTAGGAATAATTATTTAAAACGTTATTTAAATAATAAATCTCTGTTAAATTTGACTAAATCATTTATAAATGATTAAATAAATAACTATTTAGTTAATTATTTCTCAAGCACATTCTTAAAATAATAAACAAATCATTTATTTATTTATTATTTACAAATAAAGGGATTTTACCAAATTCAAATACTTTTTCCGCCGAACAAAAATAATAAAATATTCCAAAAAAGTTGGATATAGATTTGGTTAATAATATTTTAATTATGCACCAATATCTTGACTAACTCAATATTTTCTTATAAATAGAAGGTTTTCTCCATTCATTCACCACCTTTTCTTACCTAAATATCTCTCTCGATGTATACTTTTGGTCTGACTTTGATCCTCCATCATTGTGATATTTTTCTACTTGTTTGCTTGTGAGCTCCCCTTGAGTTCCATTTTTGTCTAGGTTTTCTACACCATCAAGAGAGAGAGATCTTATATCTAAAGCGCTGAGGACATACAAGAACCCATCCCAATGAGGGGGACTAGTAAAATCTTTCTATGTTCCCTTCCCAAGTTTAATAAATACAAAAATTCTTTAAAAAACATTCTTGTCTTGTTCATTTGATGCATGGATCAAATCTTGATTTTATTTGCTGTTTAATGTCTTTAACTACATAGATCTAGATTTCTATAGCATTTATTATAATCAATAACTTCATATCTAAGGAAATTTATAACCATATTTGATGTTATGGCTATTTTTTATGCATGGATAAAGTGATATTTTTTTGTACGCCTGTGATTAGAATTCACACTAACAACTGGCGACTCCACAAGGGTTTATAATTACGACTGATGTCATTTTTTAGATCCCTACATGACCAGCTGCTTCAACCCCTAAGGTTTTTCTTCAGCTTCTTATTTTTCATTTCTTGATGTTGTTGTTAACCTTTAAAACCCTAAAACAATAAAAAATTTTACTTCCGTCTGTTTTTGGGCCTATTGCGCAAGTGAGAGGTATCAACCATAGTTGAGACGACACTTTTTTCTAAAACTTGCTCCTAAGAAAGCCAGAAGTGCATGTTGCACTTTTTGGGCCAAAACCTATGACCTCAACCTTCAAGATGTTGAAATTAGCGTAAAACCTACGACCTCTGCTGAAAATATGTCAAAACCTCCAACCTGTACTTTTTTCAAGATTTTTTCTATGATTTTTCTCGGTTTATCTGGGCTACTATTAAGGGTTGTCTGACCTCCCTCTCCACCCGTCTTGGACCTATACTTTCTATGTTTGACTCATTGAATTAGGAACCAAGATCCTTAGGGCTTCCGTATGCTTCCACATTTCTAGGAGGTGTTTAGTTGAAGGAGGCCTTCCAAGATTTCAGTGTGTCTAGCCATTCTTTTTTAGATCTGAACCTGTATTTTTAGATCCATTTCAGATTGGTTATTTTCTGTCCAAAACACCTCTTTTCATTTTTTTTTGGTGCTCCTTGAGGGTCCCCTCCATTTCCCTTCCAAGTTGTAGCCTTTCGCCACCTTTTTTGCAGTCCTTTTCCATCTAGTGTTTTGTTCTTTTCAGCACCTATTTCCAGCAGATCTGACCTTTAGATTGTTGTACCTTCTAAATTTACATCAATTGGCCATTTTGTGTGTTTTGAATAGATTTCTCCCACCCATACAATAGTTTTTGGGAAGCCCTCCTCCTTGGGTTTAAATTGATGCATCTTTAGCTGTTTATTTTCTGTCATATTCACTTTACATTATTATCATTTTCAGATTTATTTATAGTTATACAACATATTTTTTATTTTTTCTCTACACACATCTGGGATTAGTTAAATTTAACACACTTATCACATACACGCACACCTTAAATGAAGAGTGCTTGATTTACACTACTAGGCGAAGACTATAACATTGTAATCGACTGATCCTCCACCTCCCTGCCCTTGTTTCGACATTGTAATCATTTGATCTTGCACATCCTCTCCCTTGTTTGTCTCTCTTCCTTTCTTGATCTGTGTCTATTTTCCATCATTGCACCCCCAAGGTGCTTATCCCGAAGACTCCTTGGCCTCATCCTTAGTTTAAGGTAGGAAGACTTACTCCTCCACCTAGGGTTCGAGTTTGTCTTCCACTAAGTCCCCATTCTGACTCTGCTTCTCATTCATTGGGTTCCCCTTCTAGTTCTATCCCTCACTCTTGTCCTGTCACCTTCACCATGTCTGGTTCAGGACCTAACGCTAGTGGTAGCCATGAACCTAATGCTGGGAATAATACTAGTGGGACCACAACAAGAACTATCCTGACTACTCCCTTGCTCCCTTATATGGCAGATCTTAGTCCTCCCAATTTTAACCAGTTGATTAATGACCCCATACACCATGATTTTGGTTGGATTGCTATGAAAACCAAGCTCCCTTTAGACATCCCCAATTTTTAAGGCCTTTCTAGAGAGGATCCTACCAACCATGTTCGTTCCTTCCACATGTGGTATTCGTCTAACTCTATCACCAATGACTTCATTCGTCTTCAGTTGTTCTAGCATATGCTTACTGGAGAAGCTTCCATGTGGTATGTTGACTACATATCCTCCTCCCATATTGCTTTTTTTACTCTTTCCAGGGCTTCTCTATCTTACTTCCATCTTCCCCTTCATTATGACATCGGTACCGAACTCTTGACCTATTTTCGTCAATCTTCTGCGACCTGCCTATCTGATCATGTCGAAGAATGGTGGAGAAGAAATAGGCTATCTCGAGCCCATACCTTTGAAGACCGTCTCTACATGAACTGGTTTCTCATATCCCTTTTTCCTACTATTCACAAAGATGTCGCATTCCATTTCCCTCAAATCGAAGAATCTTCCCTCCATATTGCATTAAAATATGACCTTATCTATGCACAATCTAGTTATGTTTATACTATCTCACCTGATCTCCGTAGACTTGCTAGTGCCAATGCATCGGGGGAATCCCATGCCACCGATAGTATCATTTGAGCCCTTTCTCATCTGTACACTCATCCTTCCATGGGTTATGGTTTCCCTCAGGGAGGGGCCAAATCCTATAGCTTTTCCCCCCCTCCTGGTAGCATGTATCTAGGATATGGCATGCCTCCTCCTATTGCCCAACCAGTTGACCACAATGTTTCCAAAATTCCTTACTATATTTATTCGCAACCTAGTTCTCCAGCTCCTTTAGCATTAGCACATCATCCTCCCTTGCCTTCTCAACCCCCGCAACAGTAGCCACCACCCCCTATGGTCAAGTGTATGCACAATAGTGTGCGACTAATCCTCATACTTCAAAAATGAAGAGGAAAGGAAACCAAAATAAATCTGACCCAAGTAGTACAGGAAAAAATCCCCGAGGGAACACACCTAACACTACTACCCAACAACAAGGCACTCAGCCCAAGCAGAACAGGACTATTCACACGAACAAACCTTGTTCTTAGATATCATTTTTTGGGATTCAACTACATTAAGAAATTCACTCAACTATGACCATTTTCATGAGAGGTAGTCATAAATGACTAATTTCTCATGACTTTTGAATAATCCACTTAGCACTTATTGCATAGGATGATGCTCACAGGGGTGAATAAGTGGGATTGAAACTAGTGAAATGAATCACACAGCATCAATCATCACATCCGGGGCTTTCAACTGGTAACCAGGACTTCCCGGGTGGTCACCCACCCTAGAAATCCTCTGGCTCAACCACGCTTGACTGTGGAGTTTTTCCCCACAATCAAGCCCACTTAGCTTGCTTGAGCCAGAGGAGTTCAATGATGGGTAACCACCTGGGAAGTCCTGGTTACCGGGTGAAAGCCCCAGAAGCAATGATTGATGCTATGTGATTCATTTCACTAGTTTCAATCCCACTTCTGCACCCCTGTGAGCATCACCCAATGCAATGAGTACTAAGTGGACTATTCAAAAATCATGAGAAATTAGTGAGTTATGACTACCTCTCATGCAAATCGTCATAGTTGAATGACTTTCTTAATGCAGTTGAATCCGAGAAAATTATATCTAATATAATGAATTGCAGAAACCCCTCAATACTTAAACCTTGTCCTTGTTGCGGTGTCTATGGTCACTACACCTATGATTGTCCTCTTTTACCTCATATGCATCAGATGTGGGAAGCTCAAGCAACATCCCGAGGATAGCAAGCCTCCCCTTCGGTTCCTCCTAATGTTGCCCCTATCCAGTTAGCTATGTTTACCAATCCTTTCCCCCAACAAGGATTCGTGGCTACTCACCCCCTAAAAGTCAGGCGGCCACTCAACCTCCTCCATCTGGTACCTCCGATTACCAGATTCTGATGATGAACTCTAAAAAACCCATTACCGTTGACCTCAATCTTCAGACTTGGTCCCGTTAGTACAACAAGCCCCGCACTATGTTTGCTCCCAAGCCGCCTTCTTTAGGTCCAACAAAGCCTCTTTCGATAGCCAATGGTCCTTTACTGATCCCTCGGCCTAAGGTATAGATTCATACCAAGATCCCCAAGGGACCATTATGCCGAAACACTACTTCTGGTAAAGCTTCCCATTCGTATAATATAGTAGATGACTTCGCGCAATCCCTTACTGCCATGTCAATGTTGGAAGACATCTAGTCATGCCCTTCACAATGAAAATCTCTACTAACTTCCATTGGCATTGTGGATCCTTCAGATGATCGTTTGATTGCCTTCGATGTTAACTAGTCAGAACATCCCCCCCTTCGTGCTTCCGTTGCCTTTCAAATCCCTGTCAATATCCAGAATGCCAACATCTCTTGTTGTGTCATTGAAGAGGGGGCATCCACCTATGTGATGTTAGCTTCAGTTTGGAAGAAAATTGAATCTCCTGAGTTGGCCCCTTCAACTATCGCCCTCTGAACAAGGGATGGACACTCTTCCCAACCCCTCAGCATGTTCCACAATTGTCCTATTACTCTCGTGGGAAAGTATATTTCTGTTGATGTCGAATTAATTGATTCCCCTTTAGACTAAAACATTCTATTGGGTCGTAGATACACTTATGTGATGTTCTCTTTCCTATCTCTGGTTCACCGTAAGATGTGCTTTCCTCCGACCGATTGACATATTACGAACCGAAGTATCGGACCTCCCCTAAGTCCATCATCTCTTTGGTGGCCAATAAAAGAATAGTCTAACCTCAAACCAATGTCTCAGCCAGAGTCTACAAAGAGTCCTCTTTTCTTGGTTAATTCTCTTACCTCCCTCCTCCTATATTTGATCCTAGCTTGTCAAATGTTTGCATGAAGTAATCGTCTCGTTCCAACCTCAAATGGACTAGTTTGACTGGTCATCAGCCCCACCCTCAGAAACTTGCTCCTAGCACCTCAAATATGCCTGCAAGACCCCCTCCTCAATTCCCTTCATCTACAACTAGTGTCCATGAGCTCATATACCCTACTGGAATGGTTCCTCCTGGCCTTAACCATCTCAGAGCTGTCCCACCTGGTCATTACCCCTTCATTCAGATACCGTTCCTAGCTCCCCCTCCTAGAGTGTTTTTGGTACCTGCTATGGCTACCTTGTCTCTTCCTAACATGACCGTGGGGATCCTAGTCTGGTACACTGATCTCCTAGCCAATATCTTGGCCCCGCCTGGTCATCCCAAACCTTATACATCTTTGACCTCGGTACAACCGGTCATCATAACCCCTCCCTTTTCTTCCGTGCCTCAGACACCACAATAGGAACCTACTCCTATTGTGAAAGCATGATGTGAGGGGGGAAAATGTCAGAAGAATGCACCTAAAGACAAGGTTTCCTAGAAAAAACCTCCTCCTCCTCAGCCTCTAAATCATACCCTCCCGTGTGCTTTGTATGATGTTGTCAGTCATGCCACCCACCATTGTCCTGAATTGCCTTGCATCAAGCCCATGTTTAATGTCGTGTTTTCCGAGTCTAAGGTCCCTGAAGCCTTTGTTTCTTCCTCGACTATAGCCAAGAACCCTAATATTTTTCATGAAAACCACCCCTGTTCTTTATCTGATCTCCATGGTGATTATACCTATCTTTGTCCCCACCTCAAGCATTACCGCACCTCTTTGGAAGTAGTTCAGGAGTACGATACTGAAGAGAACTAGTCCACATCTCCCAAATTGCATAGTATGCTTTAGGCCCAACTAACGATGCCTCTGATCCCATTGGAATTCCCCCTCCTGATGTTGAGATGACGGAGTCTTTGGCCACTATCCTTTACCTGTTATCATCTATGAGATCTATGGGGGAAGATCCCCTTATCTTTTTCTTGACCTCCCTTCAGTGATCACCGTGGGCTCAAAATCAGTGGATCCCTTATCTTCTTGTTCCTCTGTCACCCCCTGTGATGATGCACATTTTCACCTTTCTTCTCATGGTTACCCTTCCACTAGTCACCCTATCTTATACTATGATGATGACATCATTTAAGCCCTTTCCATTGCTGACTTAATATTTCCCGGCCATAAGAGGAATGGCACCATATGTGTCTATGGTGACTTTCATTACTTTAGCACAAGCTACCCCCAAGGTAGCTCCCCCACACCATCTAATTTTCGGTGTGTGTGTGGTAGAACTTCTACCCGAAGTACTCCCTCTAGCAGTGTTTGTTGAATTTCTACCTTCTGTTCAGGTTGCCAGCACTATTAATCATCCTCTCATTTTTTGTCCTATGGAACCTTTCAGATGGACCCCCCTGTCCACACCATATATCAATTATTCTGATGGTTCAAGTCGATACTCCTTGAATCTAGCCTTGATAGCTTGGGCCATTTTTATCCCCTTGCATTCGCTTCTTCTCTCTAATGGCATATGCATTGGTACTGCCACCAATAACCAGGCCAAATATGACATAGTGTGAGGTTTATTAGCCGATTTCCTTTCCCATTGCATCCTTCACCTTCATGCTCATTTAGATTCCCTTCTTCTTGTCATGCAATTGAATGGTGTCTACTGTGTGAATAATACTGTCCTTTTGAGAAGATAATTACGAGTGAAGCTTTTAGTATGTGAGTTTGAAATCTTTACGTTCAATCATGTACCTAGAGCACAAAATCACTATGTATATATCATTGCAAATAATATTCGAGATTGGCATTTATCACACGCATTTCACACAAGACAATAGCAATAAACCATAAAATGAAGGATATCCATTATATGTTTTGTTTAAAATGTGTTAGAGTCAATCAAATATGATACATATGACATGCCCATAGCATGTTACAAAACTCAAAATTGGGGGCACCACATTCCCATACATCTAGTCACTATCTAGAGGATCTCGAGACACAGGCTCGGCTCTGACAACTCATAGATTGTACATGCCCTGTCTGGCCATTTCCATGCATCGCATGACCCTTCAGTTCTCTGAGGACAAACCAATACATGGCTCTATGTACTGGTCATCAAGATCTTGCCATCCGTGCCCTGAAACACTAGTGAGAAGCCTCTCACATCTACGAAGGATGTCGTCCAGGAGGGAAAATGCATCCTTATTTTATGGACCCCTTGACCCACCTAGTGCTGCAACTCCTGATACTACAGGCTGCCTTATATACCCAGCTAGTTTCACCGGTGCTGTATCTACATACCAGAATTGAATGAATCAGTACCACATACAATATTTTGACACTTTAAAATGCACATAGAAGATTAGCAACTTGTCACTTACCATCGGGCCCCTACGCTAGACCAAGAATTAGTGGCAGTTTCGATTCCCCATGATAAATCATCCCACTATAGGGATAGTCATCTATGTACAATGGCATCTAATCTGAATGAGGGAAAAGCTCAGGTCGGAACACCTGTCCGGCTGCCCCACCTCCCACTTTGCACAGTAGCCTCCCCCAACTGCGCATCTTGGGATCTCTCAAGCCCCCATCCTGGATCTGTATGTGAGGCCGAAGTGTTAGGATCTTCTAAATGAAGAGTGAGCACAACATTGTGCCATATCCACAGTCGTGGTTCACTCATCGCTTGCACAATGAAAATGTTGTTTTAATGATGGAAACATCATTTGGGCCCACCTAGAGTAGGTCCCAATCAACACACTCTGAACAAGCATCATCTGACCCCCAGTGATGTGGTGGAGTACCTAGTTTCCTAGGATCCACAACTCCACTGCGGCCACAACACGGGTCTCTAACTGCTCTAGATCCCCAATCAGTATCTTTGTCTCCTACACATAGAGACCTGGCCAACAATGGCACTCCATAAACTCCACAATGATATACCCTCACAGTAAAACTGGCTACGTATTTCCCACCATCCCAAGTGGTGGGAGACCAGTCCAATCACAAAATATATATCCTACACATTCAACTCGGTCTAGTACCCCTACAATATAAATATCTCATGATCTACATCCCAATAGCTGAAAATCAGAGCCAACAAGGGCTCTCGAAATGTCATCAATGGGTTCTCCACAAAATTTACAACCCCAAGCATGGCCAATGGATTATGGACACCATGATCCTCTCGGATCTCCGATAGTAATGTGTCAGGTCTCTCTCTCTACTTTATCCTCAAATATGCCATATATGCAAAATACCATCATATTTGTTAGTGTACAGAAAGGAAAGACTGCATTCAACCATAAAAACCAAGCTCTCAGGCAAGAAACAACACCAAAATCCCTCTCTCTGACAAGTCAAACTTTTAAGGATTTTTCTGGGGCAGGTCGCAGTTTTCTTCCCAAAAACTACTAACTAAGTCACAGATATTGCCCCAAAAAGTGCGACCTAGCCATGAAGAAGAGCATGGGCTTGTTCTTGAGCTCTGGATTCCTAAAATTAAATTTCAATCAACTGAAATGACAGAGTAGGGTTAGGCCTCTTGCTTGCAACTGATGGATCTTGATTCCAACGATCGGTTTGGTCGCTATGATCGCCGCAAGATTTAGGGCCTTTTATCCTCTCTACATTCACCATATCTACACTTGAAATTGAATCAAATTGGAGGTAAAATTCTTTATTAAAAGAGAAACCATAGATCTTTATTTTGCTAGTTGTGAACAAACCATAGCCCTGTTTGAAAAATCGTCAACACTATTGGAAACCTCTCACTATGCTCTTAAATGGGTATCGTTTAGTTGTTTGTGATTTGATACTTCACCCGTACACATTTTTTCCATGAATTGTCACTTCACCCTCATAAAAATCAAATTTATTCACTTGTAACACTTGTAATTGGGGCACCACTTTGCCTTCATACTTGTCCATTGTCGTTTCGATTTTTTTCATGAGTAACCATCTTGTACTCATGATTTTATGGTCCCCACCAAGCTTTTTCTGTGTCACAACATCATCAAGTCACCCTTTTTTAGAGCATCTTAGTTAAGTCATCATCACATCCATGGAGTCTATCCCGAGTCCCTTTGTATCCTGTTATAGTCCTCTATCCTTCATTTCTTTGTTCCTCTCTTGTGTCGCACATTTTTTTCTTCAGTCATATTGTTCCATATCCCCTCATGTGTTGCATCAGTAGCTGCCAAGTCATCCATGCTCTTTATGTTCTGACAAGGGAATTCATTAGCCCACTACTTAGTACCTGCCATTCTACCATTATCCCTGGTGTTAGTCTATCAGTCGATCTAGTATTTTCTCTCATGCCTTAATTGAGGATACCTTATTGCCTCACCTATGGTGGACCTCCTTTTGTCGACATTAGATTATTCATTCCAGAAGACAGGTCTAGAGGGTGGTGTACCTTGGTTCCAGCTTCCACTCTTGTTTGATGCCTCAGGTCAGGCAAAGGGACTCTTTATTGCACTTTGACTTGATTATTTCTCAGCTCGAACTATATATGGCATGATCAAGATCTGTATAATTGATGGTTCAATGATGTAACAAATTATACCAGTGATTCTCGGTTGTGTGTGACATGTTTTAGACCTCATGAGGGGGTGGCCCTTCAGGTAGCCCCCCACATGCCTGGATGACCTCTCTACTACAACCTTGGATGCAGCTCCATATATTTGATGGTTCCGGTCTCAGCTGCATGTAGTGCCTTTTAGTTTGCATGTATCATTCATATTTTTAGAGCCCTTTCCTATTTTACAGGGTGTCTTTCGTTGTACTTATATCTCATGTACTTAGATATTATTGTATAAGTCATGGTTATTGTCCCAGGAACGTTATGTATGTGGGATCCATTATCATGTTTTTATTTGGCCCATTTTTATGCCAGCATGTACTATATAGTTCAATCCCTTGTTTGTTGGACGAATTATTATTTATACTTTTTTTTCATCTCGGTGAGCATAGGTATGCCTCCCCTGCCTTAGGTAGAACAGGTACTCACTCATAAAAGAGAATGTCACACCTGTAAGTCTCACCTCCTCAGGGTCTTGTCCTATAGCACTTTAATTACAACTTATATTTCTCTCTCTGTGACTCCCCCTTCGGTGGCTAGTGGTTGATTTGTTACAATGTACTTCGGTCATACAATTAGCTCCTAACGCTCGCACACTGGGGGGAATTCTATTACAATTTTTTTTTTCATCTAACCTGTTATTATTAGATGGACCAAAGTGCACCATGTAAGACCAATTTTACCCTAGTAAAATTTCTTTCACTATCAAAAATAACTTACTAATCCATAATTTATTAAGTTGTTTATGGTCTAGATAGGAAACCCCATGAGGAAATATTGAATAAATCCCGATTTTTTTTATTTTCCTCAAGGGATAATTAATTAAAGAATATTTTAATTGATATTCCTGGTCATATTTAACCCAAAATAGGAAAATTAATTAGATAAATCATTATTTATCTTATTATTTTCTAGGAATAATTATTTAAAACATTATTTAAATAATATTCCTTGTTAAATTTGACTACATCATTTATAAGTGATTGAATAAATCACTATTTATTTAATTATTACTCAACCAAATTCTTAAAATAATAAATAAATAATTTATTTATTTATTATTTACAAATAAAGGGATTTTTCCAAATTCAAATTCCTTTTCTCTCCAAAAAAAATAATAAAATATTCCACAAAAGTTGGATCTAGATTTGGTTAATAATATTTTAATTATGTACCAATATGTAGTCTAACTCAATATTTCGTTATAAAAAGAAGAGTTTTTCCAGTCATTCACCACCTTTTTTTGCCTAAAGATCACTCTAGACCTATACTTTTGGTCTTTATTTGATCCTCCATCACTGTCATGTTTTTCTACCTTTTTTCTTGTGAGCTCCCCTTGAGTTCCATTTTTGTCTAGGTTTTCTACACTATCAAGAGAGAGAGGTATTATATTTGAAGTGCTGAGGACATAAAAGAACCCATCCCATTTAGGGGGACTAGTAACATCTTTCTATGTTCCATTCCTAGGTGTCATAAATACAAAAATTCTCTAAAAAAAAAATTGTATTGTTCATTGGATGCAAGGAGAAACTATTTCTTTTATTTGTTGTTTAATGTATTTAAATACATAGATATGGATTTTTTTAGCATTTATTCTGATCACTAGATCTATTTCTAAGGAAATTTACATCCATATTTTATGTTAGGGTTGTTTTTTATGCACAACTAAAGTGATATATTTTCATATGCTTGCGATTATATTTCACACTAACATAAAGGAAAGAGATCCAAATCCAAGAAAGAAAGGGAATCCAAAACTCTAGATGACTCTTCTAGATCCAAGGGTAAGAAGGGAAAGAAAGGAAACTCTAATTTTCATTATTATAATAGAGGCTATCATCCTAAATCCTGTTGCATGTAGAAGAATATTGATATGATGGAAAAGAATCTCCATAAAAATAATTTTGGTCATCACATTCTAGAAAGTGCCAACAAGAAGACGAAGAAAAAATGATCAGAAGCAAGGATTAATGGTCATGGTTTATTTCCCTTCATTATACACCACAAGAATGGATCATAGATTTAGGAATCTAACATCATATGGACTATGAAGAGGAATATTTTTCTTCTCTACATGCATACTTGGGATGTCCTATTCTAATGGGGTACAATTCTGTAGTTGAACCAACTCTAGATGGAAGAGTTCAATTTCGAGATTGAATCTTTTAGAATGTCTTATATATTCCAAAGATTTATGTGAATCTTATTTCAGTGTATCAGATGACACATACTAACACCATAAGGAAAGTGGAATTTACCCCATATTCCATGAGCATTTATGATATGCAGATCAACATGAATATTTCATTTCATAATGTAAAGGACCAATCTCATCTGTATACATTTTTTGATATCCTCCTCAGTCATATTATATTTTTCTACTTACACATGCAAATGGAGAAACTAGGATTTAACATGAATTATTTATGAATTTGAATTTAAGATATATGAAAAAAATTAGAAACCAAGGGAACATCATAGGATTGCCGACTATTGAATTTCCAAATGGTGTTTGTAATATATGTACTCTTGGAAAGCATCCACTATAAGAAAAAAGGACATTGGTAAGGTTCATGCTTGTGATGGACCTTTAGGGTCCATCACCAATGTCACATATGGTGACGGTCCTTAAAAAAACATCATTGTAAGTGTATATAGTTATGGTCCTTTAAGGTTCGTCACCAAAGCCATTTTCAATGGCACTTTTGGTGAGGGTCATTAAAGGCCCATCACTGATTCTCGCTTTGGTGACACTTCTAATGATGGACTTTTAATGACCCTCACCAACCCTCTTTTTGTTACTTTCGGTGACAGTGAAAAAACGTTCGTCACCATTGATCATTCCAATGAGTTTTTGATGACGCTATATTCCTGTTAATATATTTTTTTTCAAACGGTAATGATTTAAGGCCATTATTGTAGAGTATTTTTTATGATATTTCCAAGGCCATAGTGGTTTGAATCATTCAATTTATTAAGAAGTAATTAGTGTGTATCATTTCCCTCAAGTAATCACTAGTCGATCCTAGGATTCAACACATGATTCATATCTAATAAGTTTATTATCTATCAAATTCCATTTACATAAAGTTCTAGTACTGTGTGTAGGAAATATATTATTTAATACATAATCGAGCTCTAACAATTCTATTAATGAGAGATACCTAACACTCCTGAACAATTCGGGCACACCTTAAATTAATGCTTTGTCACATACTAACATTTCTTAGCACCTCGCATGTCTTGGAACATATTTGTACCTTGAACATCTTGTCATGAAAATGATGCCCAAGCACATGGTGGCATGATCTAGCACAACATGGAACTATCGTAGCATGTGTTGGCATGCATGTAGTCCCTAGCTGCCTTGGAACACCTTGGTTGAATGCATTGACATACACTAGCACTTGGCACACAATGCCACTTGACATGTATTGGGACCTATTATTAGTGTGACTAGCAACACCTTTCGGAAAATATAAGCTCCTGAATTATTTACCCTCTTATGTGTTCATTTACTTACATTTTATCTTGGTTCTTCCTTTTTTTCCTTGACACTTCTTGACACATATTAGCATACCTTGGAACCTTGCACATCCTTAGTACCTGGCATGTATTGGTATATCTTGGCACTATTTGGCACATATAATTAGCACACCCTGGAGCTCCCTAGAAAATTTTGACACTTATTTAAATGCCTTGATATTCCCTAGCATGCCTTACCAATGGTTATCATACCTCGTCACTCCCTCCTTGGCATGATAGCTAGAACTCATTAACAGTAGTCCCTGGTACAGGTTCCTCATATTCATTAACTTCCATGAATTTTGACCTATTGCTCCCTTAATGTTTTTTCCTAGTACTCCTTAACACTCCTCAACATGAAGTATCACTCTCTAGCACACCTTAAAACTCTTCAACAATATGCCATTCCACTTCATATCATGCATAACACTCCCTGACACATATTGGCACTTGGCACGTGTTGGCACTTAGAAAGTATTAGAATGTATGGAACACGTTGAGATGCCTTGGTAATATTTGGCATGGTTTAATATTAAATTTATTTGAGATCAATTTTTGGAAAGTAGACGAGAAGCAACAAAGGAAGACTTAGCACTTAGAATGCACTAAGACTTTGCACTTGGCACATATTGGCACCTAGTGTTGGTGTGCCTAGCATGCCCCTCTTAGAAAAGGTAAATTGATGAATTATCAACCCTCTTATGTGTTCATTTCCTTATATTTTAACTTGTTTCTCCCTTTTATTGCCTTGGCAGTCCCTGGCACACATTGACACACCCTTTCACATCTTGTCATGCCTTATCACTTGGCAGATCCTATCATTTTTGACATGCCTTTGCACTATCTCGCACATCTTAGCATTCCCTATCATGCCTTGGCACTCATGTCCTCACAGTTAGCCTTTACATTTTTTCATGACTTGGTAACCCAATCAAGTACTTGGCTATTACAGTTCATGTGAAAACATTGGCCCGCTTCAACCACAACAACATGACCAATTACACTTACTACAAGTATATTGTGCCTTGTTCACCTAAGAACTTCCTATAAATCATCTTTTTCCACTCATGTCCAAGCTCAACTTGTCCCACTTAACTATTTACCAAGACAAGGATCACATGATCTAGACATGGCCATAAAACAACTAAGAAACATAGATTACACAGGAAATATTTCACATGTATTTTCATCTCATATAATGAATAGAACATTAGTTGAGAGTTTCCAAGAACCACAAGATTCGCAAGGCACACAAGATATAAGCTGACAAAAACTGAGTGCCCCAATACTTATACACAAAAATGTACAATATGCAATTATCTGGAATAGTTTAAAACATGATCATGTGCCCAAAGTGTGCCACATCTCATATAAAAGAAAATAACTAAAGGAAAAACAATGTTGTGCCTAACAAAAAGTGATCTCCCTTTGTCTAAACTGCTATGTCGAGCCCCTTATAATAACCATAGGCTTGCCTCCCGTAAATCCTATTCTAAACTTCCCCTAACACACTTCGTCCTTAACAAACTTGAATTCGGTAACACTCCCTAGCACACACTCTTATTTGTTCCTTTCCATGCATTTTGAACTATTTTTTCCTTGATATGCTCGGACACTCCCTAACACTCTAGTTCAACATTCATTGAAATTGGTAGACATGTGTTAGCATGCATTTTCATTCCTTTGCATGCCCTGACCCTCCCTAGCTATCATGCCCTCGCAACTACCCTTACTTAATTTTCAACTTGGGAACCCAACCAAGCCCTCACTTGACTACAAGATGTTGACCAAGTTATAGTTACTAGAAAGAGACTATGTTGTTGAATGTTGTAGCTTGGGAGGTACTCCAAAAGTCTAGTGAGATAGATTTGTGTGATTTTGGTCACAAAAGGCTTTGTGGGATAGAAGCCAAGAAAAGGGATTTTGGACCCAAGATGGGGTTAAAATCTAAAAGAAAAATAAAAAGTAAAATTAATATTTCCTAAGGTCTAAGTGGATAAAACCCATAGGTTCTAGAGGGTTCCTAAGAGTTCTACTAAAAAATATTTAAGGAGTCCTTAGGATGAAGGAAATAACATCAAGTGAGAAGGAGCTTATTTGATCAAGGGGGCGAAGAGATATGTAGTCCTAAAGAGGCCATGATGCTTCGGCATGGTTTAATATTAAAGTTATATGAGATCAGTTACTGGAATGTAGAAGAGAAGTAACAAAGGATGATTTGGCACTTAGAATGCACTAACACTTGGCACTTGATACGCATTCCCCCCTAGTGTTGGTGTGCCTAGCATGAACCTCTTGGAAAATGTAAATTTATGACTTATTAACCATATGATGTGTTCATTTCCGTTTATTTTATATTTTTTCTCCTTTTTGTTACCTTCATAGTCCATGACATGTATTGTCATGCCATTACATATCTTGGCATGCCATAGCACTTGACACATCTTAGCATATTTGGAATTCCTTCGAACTATCTGGCACATGTTAGCATTCCCTAGCATGCCTTGGAACTCATTCCCACACAAATAGCCTTACATTTTTTCATGACTTGGGAACCCAATCAAGTCCTTAGCTACTCCAGTTCATGTGACATTTGTCTTCTTTAGCCATAACAACTTGATCAATTGCACCTACTACAAGTAGATTGTGCCTTGTTAACCTAAGAACTTCCTACACGTCATATTAGGCTAGTCATGTCCAAGATGAAATTTTCCCACTTAATAAATTACGAAGACAAGGATCACATCTATCCATGGCCATAAAACAACCAAGCAACATAGCTTACATAGGCAATATTTCACATGTATGTCCAGTTCATATAAACAGTAGAGCATTAACTGAGAGTTTGCAAGAACCGTAAGATACACAATACACACAAGATATAGGTCGACACAAGCCGAGTTCCCCCAAAATTATACACAACAATGTACAATAAGGAACTGTCTAAAATAGTTTAAAACATGAGCATTTAGAAAAAGTGTGCCACATGTCATATAAAAATAATAGAGAAAGGAAAATTAGTGTTGTGCCCAATGCAAAGTCTCCCTTTGTTTAAAATTTCTTTGTCGTGCACCTTATCGCAATTGTAGGCTAGCCTCTTACAAATCCTATTATGATCTTTTTCTAACACAATTTTCCTAGGATGAGAATTAGCTAATTACTAGACCGATTTGTCCTAGATCAGCAGGAGACAATTGCGAGAGTGCTGGAGAATATGAAGAGAGATTAAGCATTTTGTTTTTTCATGATTCCTTGACTTAATACACAATAGAGATAGAGGGCTTTGAGCAGCTTCTTTCCCCAGATACATCTTGTCTTGTGTGATTGATAATTTCTCTCTTACTTATATGTGATTGTGCAATTGTCTTTTGCTTCCACAAATTGTAGGAAGGATTCGATATCTTTTTTTAGTACATTATAAGATCAGATTGAATTCCGTTGGTTATATTTTATACATGAAATAGAACAGAGTGTTGATACCATATTTCCTTGTGGTGGTTAGTAGGCCACAAGGTCTTTGATATCACTGTAATTTAGAGCTAGAAAAGAAGCAGACACAGGCGTAATATTGGCTGAGGTAACCCTAGTTTGAGGGTCAACATTGAGATCTGAAGTTCATGTCAAGATTCAGTCAAAGAAATGCCCAGAATCTATGAATCCATATGAGCTAGGTTGAGTCTCATATGGAGGCAAGAGTCATGTTTTTTCTACAGGTCGATAGGGTTTGTTTTACAAAAAATAGAGGTACATAAGTATAATTCCCTAGTTAGGACAGTTTCCTAACATGTTTAGTTCATAAGGTATGCCCTTATGACTGTGATAAATTTTCATAGAAGAAGACGGGTTGTGACCCTTAGAGCGAGGTTTATTTCTACAATATAGACCACAAATATGGAGGATGGTTTTCACATTCCATATGTGTGGACACAACAGATCCAAAGGACGGTGGAACATGAGCAGAAGAGCATGTAGAAGAAATGTGCCATATGAAGAATGGGTTGACATGTAGAGGAGTTTATTTTGGTGGAATTTCCATAGAGTTTTAGACAGAGATATGAAGAAACCTATAAAAAATTAGTCAATGGATTGTTAGTGGTTGATCTGTGACCCTAGTTCAGTCATCTACATATTGTTATAAGTATGATAAGAGGAGTAGTTCAGATTTTTTCATAGATTAGACAAAAAATATAAAATTTTTGATAAGCAAGAACAATGATTTTGAGAGGACTCAAACCATTGTTAGGTGGCATATTTGAGGATCCCTAGATGAGCACAATATTGTGGGCCCTAGATCAGTAAAAAGAATTGTTGTGGTTGGGAATATTGATGGTAGTCCAAGTAAATTTGGAGGGTTGTTATGAGACTGTCAAAGAAGAGCCCTGAATCTTGTTCTTGTGAAGAACAACAAGATTGGTAGAAGGGCAAGTGTATAGGGCCTAATGATTGCAGACTTTGAAGTACTAAAGTAGCAGTCAAGTGGGCTAGCCAACTAGCCCTAGTTCACTATATTGCAGAGGATTGGTTCAGTGAGAAGCATTAGGGGAATTTTGAGGTCTAAAATGGGTCTCCTAAGGAAATTATAAAATAATAGTGGAAAAAATAAAATAAGATTTGATGACAGCATCAAATTTTAGAGGGAAAAATTAAAAAACTACTTTTTCAACTCATATTTTCAACTTATCTCCCAAATTTTCTACTCAAATTTCAAGCGGGATTACTCATTAGATGCGAAATTTAATTCCTCATCCAAGGAGTACCCATGTTGCATACTTTCGATGGGTACTACTACACGAAAAATGAGAAATACATAAAAAAACGTGATTACAATCACGTTTTTTATGTATTTCTCATTTTTCGTGTAGAAGATTTCATCGAAAGTATGCAACATGGGTACTGCTTGGATGAGGAATTAAATTCTTCATCCAATGAGTACTCCCACTCAAAATTTGAGTAAACATTTTGGGAGATAAGTTGAAAATATGAGTTGAAAAAGTAGTTTTATTATTTTATTATATTTTAATATTTTTACCCTTTTATTTAAAAAATGGTAAATCATCCCCTATGGTTGACATCATCATCTTGAATCCTATTGGTTGTTATAAAGTTTAATTTTGTTGTACATTTTTCTTAGGAGGCCCATTTTATACCTCAAAATTCCACTAATGAAGGGAAGCCTCCATAGCCCTAGACTTCTCATCTTTGAGTCGTAGTATGGAAAAAGTGGGCACACCAAAGAGTTGTTCAAAAATGTAATTGTGAAAAACTTGTTACCACTCAAACTAGTAGTGGACCTAAAAGGGGTTCTTAAGAGGGCAACTGCTAGGACAAGGGAAATGGTGGAGGCTTAGCCCATTGTCACCACGGCTAAGGCTCCTTTCTCTTCACAGACTTTCACCGATGGGAGGAGTATTGGTAGTTTAGGAAGTCACGTGTAGATTATAGTTCAATGAATAGGTGGGAAGGGACCCTAGATTAAACCCTTTCCTTAAGATAGAATAAAGAGTGGGAATTTTTTTTCTTTTAAGCAAGGGAATTAATCTTCTAGGGAGAGAAGAGGGGGATTGAAGGGTTGGGGGAGAAGAATAATAATTATGAAGGAAGTTCTCAATCCCTAAAATCCTTTGGGAACCTGGATTCCCAAATGGTCCTTGATGAAAGGACAATGACACCAAATGGGACCACACGGGGCCAAGTGGAGCCAACCCAGATTTGGGGATGAAATTTAGAAACCAATTATGTTCTTATCCTAGATAAGGTGAGGGGAAAGGATCATGCAATATTTTTTACTTCAATAGGTCAAATTGATCCTACTAGGTTCTAGCCTTGGGAACACATAGGCAAAACTTGATCCTAGAGCTAGGGATTGAGGTATTCGAAGATTCCACCATCAAAATTGGCCCAAATTATTAGGAGAGTGAGGGGACCCACCAACGCAGTTTCCTCTAGGAGATAGAAGTTTTCTTCTGGCTATATTCCTAGGAAATTGATGCCCTAGGTGACCTAATGGGGCTAGACCTAGGGAAAGTGAAAAATTTTTAATCTGAGAAAACCTACTGTAGTATATTGGTTTACTTCTCCTACTTGAATTAAGTTACAAGTCAATTTCTGAAATATTCTATAAATTAGCAAATTAAATAAAACTATATGCCTACACATACAGATCAAACACTGAATAACATGCTGATAGACAAAGTGACACACAAATTTTCTGGACAAATGTCCTTGGAAAAAACCTAATGCTGGAAAATTGATGTAGATAGCTCTAGAGGGATTTCATTATTATGCATAATCTAAGTAAAACAATCCTGGGAAACAAAAATGGTTCACCCAACAGAGAAATAAAAACGGTAATAATACCTCTATCCTCGAAGACATAAAATATGGCTAATTCACAATGTTAAATGATATTTATAGAACTCAAGCCTTTTCTGGCCCACTGGAAACCCCAACGCTACTTTGAAGTCGTCTATGTTAGCCTGACTGGTTTGTGTCAGCCTCTGCGTTGCTCAGGAAGGTCCTGTGTCACTCCTAAAGGGCTTACATTTCCCATGCACTGTCCTTACTTGGCCTGCATCAACACTGCGTGGCTCTTGCTGCCTCTGAGCTACCCCGGTTGGGCTCTGGCTGGACTGCGTAGCACCTGGCTGCCTATGCACTAGTCTAGAATGCTACTTCTCTGCCTTCGTTGTACTCTTGGCCTTGGATCAGACCATCCCCCTACCAATAATGCACCTCACTACAGCTGAAACACTTCTAAATTTTTTAGAAAACCACAACCTAGAATCTCAGCTTAGCTTCAGTGCTTCACCAATGTGTGTGTTCTCCAACTAACCCCAAGCCCTTTACTTATAATTTTCTCATTGAAACATCAATGACCGTGACCTATATCTAATCGACAGCTAAGATTAGAAGCTGCTTGTTCCACGTCACTTAAGTCATTCTCATCACATGTTTAATTTAATTCACTTTAATATTTTAATTTTCCAAAGTTAGACTTAGGGTCCTTAATTAAAAAATAATAATTATTTGAATTTATATTAAACCTGATGGAATTTTCCCAAATGTTTTATGGGTCTTGGAGATCTCATATACTCCAAATCCTCAACAAAATTTGGGAGCGAGAGCATATCCGATGCTACCCTAAAATCTGAATACTCCCTCTTAGTGAGGAATGTGCTCTAGCAAGAGACATCACCCTAAAGTATTGCTCTAATGCACACCTTGGCACTCTCTAGTTGTGATGCCCTCATAGATATCCTTACTTTTTTTGCAACTTGGGAACCCAACTAAATCATTGGAAAAATAGTGTTGTGTCTATCCCAAAGTCTCCCATTGCCTAAAAATTATTTTTCCATCCCCTTATCAAAATCATAGGCTTTCCTCTTGCGAGTCATATTATGAAATTCTCCTAACACACTTTGCCCATGGGACACCTGGAATTAACTGACACTCCCTAATAGACATTGTTATTCATTTGTTTCTATGCACTTTGAAGTAGTTCTCCCTTGTGATGCCCTGACACTCCCCAACACTCCTCAACATGCATTGACACTATCTGGCATGTATTAGCACACCTTTTCTATCATTGGCATGCCCTGGAACTCCTTCACTATCATTTCCCCATAACTACCCTTATTTTTTTTAGACTTGGGAAGCCAACCAAGTCTTTCCTTGACTACAACATCTTGACCAAGTTTCATTTACTACAACTAGACTATGCGTTGCTCGCCTAAGAATTGATTATAACTCATCTTAGGCTACTCATGTCCAATCTAAAATCATCCCACTTAACAAGTTACGAATTCAAGGCTCATGTCCAACCATGACCATAAAACAACTAAGCAACATAGTTTACATCTTGACATTCCATAACACCTGGAACGTCTAACAATCCCTTAGAACAAGTTAGCATACCCTGCATTCCTTGGCATGCTTTGGAACTCCGTAACACACCCTACCATTCCATGAAATGCCCAGACACTCTAGCATTCCTTGACATTACCTAGCATATAACCTTGTCACTCCCTCCTTAGCACACTTAGAACTCACCGACACTCCCTATCACACACTCTTAGCCATTCATTTCCATGCCTTTTGAACTAGGTATCCCTTGTGTTTTCATGGCACTCCCTGACACTCTTTGCCACACATTGGCACACCCTAGCACTTGGCACATCTTGGCATGTCTCCTTGGCACTACCCAACATACCTTGTCACTCTTTCCTTAACACATCTAAAACACATTAACAATCCCTTTAACACACTCTTATTCCTTCATTTTCATGCATTCGAAACTAGTGCTCCCTTGTTTTTCCTTGAAACTCCATAATACTCCCTGACATTCATTGGCACACCCTAGCACCTGACACATATCAGCATGTTTACATGGCCTCTAGCATGCCTTAGCACTACCTAGCATAATTTTTCACTCCCTCCTTAGCACACTTGGAACTTGTTGACACTTCTTCTCACAATCTCTTAATTTTTCATTTGCATGCATTAATCTCACCTAGTGCTCACTTGTGGTTCCCTAGCTCTTCTTAGCATGTGTTGGCACACCTTGGCACTTGGCACATCTTGGTCGCATGCCACTCTAGCACACTAGCATGACTTAATGTTTCCTAGCATACCATGTCACTCCCTCCTTAACACACCTGGGACTCACTGATAGTCCCTATCACACACTCTTATTCATTCATTTCTAGGAATTTTGACATAGTGCTCCCTTCTGTTTCCCTAGCACTCGCTAACACTAAACACACATTGGCACTTGACACATCTTGGTATGCTTCCCTAGCACTCTAGCATGCCTTGGAACTATCTAGCATATCTTTTCACTCCCTCCTTAGCACTTTCCATGTCTTGGTGTGCCTAATATGCCCTAATGTAACCATGTAACATGTGTTAGCACATATTGGAATTCCTTGGCATACCTTGGCACTCCCTAATTTTCATGCCCTTATAGATAGCCTTAATTTTTTTGCGACTTGGGTACCCAGCCAGGTTATTGAAAAAATAGTGTTGTGCCTAGCCCAAAGTCTCGATTCCTTTGTCTAGCCCATTAATGCAATCATAGGATTTCCTCCCATAAGTCCTATTCTAAAATTATCCTAACGCATTTCATCCTTGAGACACCTGGAATTCACTAATACTCCCTGGCACACACTCTTATTCATTCATTTACATTCATTTTTACCTACTTCTTCCTTGTGATGCTCTGACACTCCCCAACACTTGTTGACATGCATTAACACTATTCAAAATTTTTTAGCACACCTTTTCATTCCTTGGCATGCTCTATAACTCCTTATTTATCATGCCCTTACAACTACCCTGATTTTTTTTCAACTTGGGAACCCAACCAAATCCTGATTCGACTATAATAACTTGACCAAGTTATAGTCACTATAGCTAGAATATTCCTTGTTCACTTAATAAATTCCTATAACTCATCTTCAGATACGCATGTTGAATCTCAAATCATACAAATTAACAAGTTGTGAAGACAAGGTTCACATCCAACCTTGGTCCTAAAACAACTAAGAAATATATTTTACATCTTGACATGCCATAACACCTAGCATGTCTAATAATCCCTTGGCACTATGTTGCACCAATTAGTATCCCCTTCATTTCTTGGCATTCTTTGGCACTCCCTAGTCCATCCTACCACTCCCTAACACCTAACACACCTAGAACTCATTGACACAGAAATTCAAGCCATTGAACTTCAATATAAACCAATATTTAAAATTGTTTACAATAATAAGTCCATTATGCATACTTCTCCTCTTAGAGTTGGGCAAAGAGGGAGAATACTTCATTGATGCCAACCTTTTAAATGAACAACCTTACCTACTCATTGCTTTGACTCTCCACCACTGGTTGAAGAATTATATGTGCCCTGAATCAAATATGATATCATAACATGAGTTATCGACAATTGAACATAATTGTCATGGGTCTCATGGAAAACATATGGTGAGAATTTTTGAAACTTAGGAAACATTTTCTCATAATCTTCTTAATCTATGGGTGGGAGGGCTTCAATTTTCCATTTATTAGGAAATATCACCCTAAAATTCAACCCTTGAATAATAAATCCTATGCTAAATCACACCTACCTTCATGTTTTTAACATCCTTGTGAGAATTCACCTATGACCCTTAAAGTCAATGCCCTTGAGAAACTCAAATGGTGGAATAGAAGGTGTTTCAATAAGAAGTAAAATCCTTTATCCTTAACCTTTTTCAAGACCTCTAGAGACACCTACAATCTATACCCCTCGTTCAACTCAACATGAATTTTTTTTTTCTACTTCCTTTACATACCCTCGCTTCAAGGGCATACTCATCAAAAGAGCTCATGGTTGAAATATTGTGACAAAAAAATGGAGCACACTATCTCTTTATAAGGTTTCAAGGGAGGGGTATTGGAAAATAACCATCGTATCCCCTACAACCCTTATGACCTTCTCAACGCATAAATGAAATGATAGACTAATAACTAGACCCAAAGATAGATCTCAATGTTGAAGGAAAAACCCAAATATAAAGAATCACACCATGGATTAAACATTGGCATTGAGTTTTGGTAAAATGAAGGACCTCCTTTCAAGATCATGACCTTATTTTTATAATTTTCAAATTGAAGGTTTAAAAACCACAATAAAAATTGGAGATTTTCACCTTTGCCAAAAATGAATCTATCGAATGGAATAGCTTGGATATATCAGGTCTTGGATTTCTCGAGTACCTAATCAATGTTTTTGAGGCCAACTCCCTAGCTCCAATAAAATTTAGTACTATTGAAGAGGAAACTTGAAAAATATATATATAAGGATACATTCTTCCTTCCTTTTGTTTGATTTACAACAGACCTTAGTGCCTCTCCTTTCTTATCTTCCTCTTCCATTCTCCAAAAAATATCATTAATATTATATCATAAACACTTTATATAGGTAATCATTGCAATAATTTTCATCAACTCACGGGGCACCTTTACACCTCAACCCATGCAAGTGGAACTATGCCCATGGTACAACCCATCATACTCTGAGAAGGTTCTAATTATCTCATCAAAACTAGGTCATAACACATCTTACAGTGCCAAATGGTTAAGACATCTCAAACTTGTCGGTTTTTTCCTTCATGAAACATAATATAGCTAGTGCTCATCAAAAAAAATGCACTAACATAGCTAACAAACACAAAAAGTACAAGATACCCATAATATGTGGCCTACACCCTTGTACCTCCCTAACACTCAATGAAAAATATACTCCAATGGTCACCTTCTAAGTTCCAATAACTCCTTTTGCAACACGACAAAACCACATATATATATTGCAAAAACCTTGCCAACTTATTTAGTGGGTAACACATATATTTCACATTTCTTCTTTTTCATGCAAAGTGGTAGTGCCAAGGAGAGGGTATCAACTTCTATCAAAGAATGTTCAATCAGTACCACTAGTAATTTTCCTTTGTGCAGCTTGTCAAATATCTTAAGTTTTCTTCAAAACTTGTCATGGTGCTTAACTTTATTTTCTACACTTCTAAGTGAGACTACAACCCCCCAAAACCTCTCTAAGTATTCCACCTCTTCAACCCTTGTTATATTCTTCTTATATGTGCACTCATGCCTCAAGAAGAACATCACACTAGCATACCAAATGTGCATGCTCATTCCATCTTTTAATGTCTCGCTGAAACCACATTATCACACCACCTAAAATGAGATGTTCACATCTTAAGACAAAACACATATTCTACTTATGACAACCTAAAATACGAGAGTTACTTCAAGATAACTCTATTTTCTCAAGATGAAAACATAAGCTCTTACAACCCCATTCAAACAACAATTTGAATATATTTAACCTAAAGAAGGGTACTAACCCTACTCCTTCCAAATTTGTCATATGACATTTAAGAGACTAACACTTTTTAAATATTAAACCCACTTACCATATACTCTCTTTTCATGACACTCACCCAATATAAAAAAAAAAAGAACTTAAATATTTTCAATACAACTAAGTTAGAAATACTTTCACCTTAAAATTCAAAAAATACAACATTCCTATCTCAACAGATTTCAATAATAAAATCATTACATAAAATAAATAATCTTTAAAATATATTATTATTAAAATAAATATACCAAAATATAAAATAAAAAAATTACTTTCCATCACAACCGAAAACATACAATAAAGCGTTAGTTTTTCAAATACTATTAAAAAAACTTTGGAAATAAAATTATAGGATTTTTGTTTTTATTTTTCTGGGATGATTTACAAAACCCCTCGCAACCCAAATGTTCCTAAGTAGTATATTTTTCAGTTTTTATAGGGCGGGAATGAAAAAGTTTATCCTCACAGTATCTAAGTAGAATAATTTTTTTTTCACAGTATCTAAGTAAAATATTTTTGATTTGCACACGGTGGGAGTGAAAACCAGATTTAAGAGAGTTGGGATTTGATGTTTTACCAGTGGCAGATCCAATATCCGATCTTGAACCCCACCATCGGATATTCAGTCCACAGAGAGAGGAGTACACACACCTCAGGTATCTGGTTCTACTACATCTTTTTGGCATCCATGCTTGTATGTTTCGGCTTTAAATCTGTGCTGCATTTTGTTACTATGTGCAGGGACGACATTAGCTTTTGATGAGTTCAAGAGGCCATTTTTCATAATAAAGGAGGAAGAATAGAAGAGCTAAATGAGAGTTTTAGATGAAGGACAACATTGCGGCCAATAGGGTTACTGCGAGAATCCTTTGCACCTCACTCAGCCTCAAGGGAATAGAAAAGATGATTCAAATCCCCAACAACAGTTGCACCATCAGTACGATTCAGTTTCATTTATTTATTCTTTATTTATAAATCAGTGAAACCTCTTAAATTATGAAAATAAGTAGAATTTATTTAGAAAAAAATATGATTCATAAGTAGAAATTACTTAATGTTTTTTTAGATGTTCTGCAAAGAGTGAAATAAGCCAATACTCTACAATCATTTTAATATTTATTATATTGTGAGGCCCAATTACACAAACTTGAAGAAATTCTAGAAGCCTTTGGGATGTAAAGGGGTAATCACTCAGTGAGTAAAAGAGAAAATCAAACCTAGGGTGATTATGCAAAACTAAGCTGAGTTTCCTCTGCATTTGAGTGAAATAAAGTCAAAAAACCTTAAAGCCATGTTTCATGATGTTGAGTATTTGGAGAGTAATATGAGGGCATCGGGTATCTAGCTCAAGACAAGATATGATCCTCCCGAGAGGAGAGAATACCCAGACAAAACAAGAGGGAAGGAACCTTAAGTTTCATCTTCTAGTCAGGAGCCTAAGACCATGGGGGAAGTGACCAAGCGGTTCAAATCTATGGTGAATGACCTAACCAAGGTGCAACAAGGGACGACTGCTAACTCCTTTGTATGACCATCACCCCGGGCTCAAAATCAACCTATCAGAAATCCACCTAAATATCAGAGGCCTCCTAATGTGTTGCAAATAGATAATAGGGACCTTTTGGATGTACAAGAGTAGTCAATGAGCCAGTAAAAGACCATAGTCATTGACAACCTCCTTTGAAAAACTGTATGAGGCATCTTCAAATACCACACTACACCATCTTAGAAATTTTCCGTCTTAAGAAACACTAAATACTTAATTCATATACCACACATTTCACAATTTATGCTAGAATTCTGCAAAAAATTTGTTTTTGAAAAAATACAAAACACACTAAATATGAATCTCAATTAAAAATGCTCCCAGCTAAAATGTGAATGAAATCCATTCTACCAAGTAACAAGGATAAATAGAGTACAGAACCCCTTGAAATGTACTAAGGCCATGATTACAGTTATTGTTTGATTAATCACAACAAATAAGGGGACTTGTAATGCATGCCTACTCCTACCAATTAACACATCTAAATTTTTGAAATAGTATTGTCCAATAAGCTTTGTATTTTCACGTATTGAATGTTTTGGAAAATTATCTTCAATTTTGGTATGTCCTTCTTGCCTTTTTGAATGTCTAGTGTTCTTTCCAACCCTTAAAAGTTTATTGCTACCACTTCCTTTTAGGGATCATAGTGTCGTATGTTGTAAGTGAAGCACTATGAGCATGCTCACAACTATTAGTGCAACCTTGGATACTACTACACCGACCATTCTATGCTTCGGCTATGAATTCTTCAAGAATTGGATTATACAATTAAGAAAAAAATTAAGGCCATTCTAGAATTTTTTTTTCAAGTTTTTACTATTTTCATCAGTTTTTTCATTTTAATTACAACAGAGTGTTTTATTTTCTTCTCTGGTTGAATATTTTTGCTGAGCACAACGGTTTTAATGTATATCCTCTTCCTCATCTCTGTCACTATCAAATTATAGAGCTTCTTGAATAATAGTTAATTCTCTACCATGATGTTCTCTGAGTCTTCTTAGAAGCATGAACTGGATTTCTTCCAAACACATTAGAGCTTCATGTTTATTTGCGCTTTGCTACAATTACAATGTCTATTCAGGCAAAGATAGGGTTAGACTGCAACTCTTATAGAATACAATTTTTTATAAGTGTAATGGTGAAAATTTGAAGACCATTTTAGAAATTCTATGTTATTAGGTAAAGGAATATTTCAGAAAACAATGATGGAGAAACACCCTCCTAAATAGACCTTCCATGTCAAAAAATTAGTCTGAAAAGATGCCCATCTTTTCAAGGCAACAGTTAAGCTAGCTTTGAAAGTTACTATTATACTAAAAGGATGAGAAAAGTCTAATTCAAAATAAAAGCTTATGTTCGAGAAACAAACAACATCACAAACCTAGTTCAACAAACTTGTCATATAGAAAACTCAAATTGAACAATCTAGTGAATGTAAACCTTGGAAATATTGACCCAAATTCAAATATAACAATCACAAAGTCAAAGGAGAAAGAAATTCAAGAAATTTATGAAATTGGAAGGATAAGTCAGAGACCTGTCAGACCTGCTACTTGATGTTTTTTCAAATACATAACATCAACATTTTAGGCATATGAAGGAGTCAATAAAACATCAGTTTGTTCCAATGGATCTGTAGAAAATTTGTTGTAGGTTTTAGATTTCTCAAAGAAATGTATGTCTGAATAGATCATCTGTATGAACCAGAAGAAGGAAAGGGTGAAGTGTTATTGTTCTACATTTTTTTCTCTTTCATTGAACAATAGAAATAAAGTCTTGGTGAGGTGGAGAGGGCCCTTGAGAAGAAGGAAATACATTTTGGAGGTGACCAGGCTATGGGCAGACTTGTAACGGAAGGCTTTGTTCTCATAATCTAGTGCTTTTGATTAAATATCGCCCCTCCAAGTTGGGAGGATTTTATCAAGTAATCCCTTGTTGAAATCAACTTCCACGCATATTCATGCAAAGGTTACAATACCCTTCGCTAACTTGTGCATGTTGATTTTAACGAATCAGCCTAGGGCATTACCAAAATCAGATAAAATACCAGGGTGCGTTAAGTTAAGAGGTAAATTATGGAGTTTAACCTAAATAAGAATGGCCAAATCTGTAATTATTAGAGGTTAAAATATACAAACCATGGTTGAATGGAGAGACCCAATCAACCCAAAACCATGGTCGAAGCTCAAGGAACCCTTGTCGATCCCTCTGGTTCTTGAAGTATACTATAAAGTATCCCTCTGAGGAGAATAAAAAATAATTTTTCTTATACCAGGTCTTAGCCACCCAATATTGAAGTACATATGCTGAAGGAAAAAATCCATTAAATTAGAAAATTAGAGCATGCTCCATGTAGTCAACACTGAGAGAGTCAAATTAATTTTTTGGCACACCAATGGATGTGATTTTATCGATTTGATCCGCAATAAAGGTTGCCATTGAGAGCTCCTTAGGATTCTGGTTCATAATCCCTCACTTTAAGGCTTATTTTAAAATATTTGGGCTTAGAGGAAGAGGGCCCACCCCTTCCTTGAGTTTCTCCTCACAATATAGAAACTACATTTATTACCATGTTGTTTACTATGTCGTTCTCACTAAGTCTATTTGTATCCTAAATTTTTTGGCCCTCATAAAGGAGATACATAAGGCAGAGGGGATCCCAGTCCATTCTGGAATCTTGCCTGCAAGGGAGGAGACCAAATTCATAGCTCGCACTTGCAAACATAGTATCCCCCTAAGAGGGGTCTCACAAGAACTTAGAAAAACAAAAGAATTGAATCCCTAATTACAACTTGGGGGGAAGGTGGATTCGGCTTCGTACAACTCTCCAAAACTTTCTGCTACTGATGATGACTGGAGATAGGGTGAGCCCGCACCAAGCTAATTAAAACAAGGCCCTTGACCAGTACAATGTTGAGAAATCTAGGGGATTTAGTGTTAAGAGATTTCTCTTCATTAGTGACTATTTGTGAATACCTTTTAACTTCTTTAGATTAAGATATTTTTCTTGTTATATTATTAGTGTTATTTCTTCATCAAATAGTAAGCAATGCATAAACATAAATAGACAAGAGACAGAAAATGTAGGCTATGAGCTAGGGCCAAAACCTCTCACTCTTTGAGAGGAAAAGCTGCACAAATTCTTCTTATAGAGATTCCAATTGACAAATACCAACACCAAGGCCCTTGACCTATTTCACCACTCCAAAACCAAGACATATTTATCTGCCTTGATCCTTTGATCTTCAAATCATGATCCCTATAACAACATCCAAACATAGTGATTCATCATTGAACTTAATGTTATCACTATAGCACCGAGTGGCACAAAGTGTTGAGAATTTAGGGGGTTGGTGATTAATTCAAACTCTCTTCTTGATAATTACTTGTGAGCTTATTTGAGTTACTTATGTATTCTCTTTTTTAGCTCATTTAGTCTTTCATCAAGTCAGTTAACAAAATATAAAAGATACTAAGTTACGCTCTTCGAGCTAGGGAAAAAACTCTCCCTCTTGGAGAGGAAAACCCACGAGAAATTATTCTTATAGAATTTCAAGATGAAAAATACCATGACCAACACACAAACCCTTGACCTATTAATGCTTCCAAGACCATGCCACTACTTCTAATTCTTCCTTTAATATTGATCCTTCTTTTCTTCAACAAACGACACTGATATGCATCAACCTTAGAGAATTCGGTCTCTAAGTTTGTCTTTAGAAGCTTCTTATTGCTTATTCAAATATAGGAGACTAGATTATTTGAATTCTCATCATTCACTTGTCATGCATTTTGATATGTGTAACCATTCTATGAGTAGGAAGGTTAATCATAGATTTACCTTCCTCCTTTTCCCATACTTATACTAGCCCTTAGACTTATCATTGCAACATGATGGTTGAGCTTAACCCTTGGCATAAAATAACATATGAATTCTTACAGTCATTACAATACACAGAACACTGACTTATAATATAAGTAAATTCATTACAAGTTTCACCGCACTTCACTTGACTGTAGCTTATTCATACTAATCCACATTCACTTCTCCATAATGCTACTCAGAACAGATCAACACTTACTACTTCAATTCGTATTTTAACCCATAATTTATCATGATTTGACTATCATAGGAATGTCCGCAATTTTGTCCTTTAGCCCACACTTTTATCCTTCCTAAAATCTGCACTGTTTCCTATCCAAAGGTCCGCAATTCCTTGGTTCAAATGAATGTAGAGCTGACTGTATATATAGGCATCATGTCATTGTTTTTAGGTCGACCCTTCAAGCTGATTGGAGGCCGACTAGATCACTATGTATATAGGCTGACATATAGTGCAATTATTCCAACATTTAATGATGGTGAACATGACAAGGTCTTGGAGCATTTTGATGACTAGACTCTTGATATTTATGACCCTTAATTACATTTATAAATAGAATAGGAATGCTAATAGAAATAAATAAAAAGTATATTGACCTATAATAAAATATTGCTCCTGAAACCCATGAAGAAAGTACAACAAAAATACATTTTATTATCTTTGTCTTCTTCATTACATAAATACATAATTACATAGTGAATATGAAGACTGATCCTAGTTACACTTTTCAACACCAAGTAGCTTCGACCATCTTAGCATCATAACATCAGTGAGCATAGTACCTAGAAGTGTCTAGGTTATACATTATGATATAGCAGGTAGCACTGATCAACACCGTAGCATAGAGTATTATTCTTACTAACACAATATTGAGACCTTTGCTAAGATTTATGAGACTCCATGGTGTACTGCAAGCTCTTGTTGTGGTAGCATCGAACCACACATACTGAATCATACTGCAAAATGGCCTTAGATTTTCTTGCATCCATACATCAAAGAGTCCCAAAGAAAAGAAATTAGATCCTAAGGAAATGATGTGGACTCAAACAAGTAGGATTATGCCGCTATGCTAAAGGATAAGCTTCCAGAGGCTACTAAACCCACTCAAGAGGTAGAAAACTACATATTTTTATTGTTTAATTATAGGAATTACAACAAGAAATTTTCCCATGAGGGACTTCCTTTGGCTTAGTGCTTGGGTTTGAAAGGTAGATATTCTACCAAAATCGTTGACCTTTAACAATCAAAACCTTTATTTTTGGGAAAGAAAAATGCAAGGAGAAATGAAGAAGAATTAGGCAATTATAAAGCTCTAAACTCCCTTCATTGAGCGCATGAGGCCTATTAGGGCCCTCTCATAGGCCCCAACTTGTTAAAAAAAAGTAAAAATAGCTTTTCCAATTGTCCTGGGACTATCCCTGCTCTTTGGGAGTGTTCAACATTCTCTAGACAACATGAATATGCAGATTGTGAGCGTGCTCTTGAAAGCAAGGTTGCAGGGGAGTGCCTCTCCCCTATCGAACCTGCTCCCAGAGTGCACTCCCCCGAAACCACTCCTAGAGAATTCTCCCAAAGCCAATTCTTAGAGGGTGATATTAATGACAAAGATCCCTAGATGAATCTAGAGGTAATAATAAAGATACCTCTAGTTCAATCAATGTTTTTATGTTTTTTATGTTAATTGATCGTTCTACATGCTTTTGTTGACATATATGCCTCAAAATATATATATATATATATATATATATATATATATATAAAACTCCTAAAAATGCTCCCAGACTGGGAGCTTCTGAAAATGGCACTCCCACTCCTACTCCCTCTCCCGCTCCCTGTTTTTGCTCCCACTCCAAAGAAACCTTGCTTGAAAACACTCGATCAAGAGCATTTTGGGAGAACACTACTATAGATACTTGCTTGAAAGTTAAGCAAGGGGAGTGCTTCCCTACAATATTTCCTTTTCCTAGGTTTTTCTTAATGGATACTTGAATTACTAAAACATCTAGAAGGATATTGTTATACAACATCTACTAATGAATCTTGAAAGATATTATGATGTGGTTTTTATTAGGAAATATCAAAGTAGACATTATTATGTGACATATAGAAGCATGTTGTGTGGAGTGCCTATTTTTTGGATTTAAAGTGGAATTCTATGTTGTTTGGTCAATTATTATGTTTGTACATTATTAATTATCTATATTTCAGTTTTCCCAGTTTGCTAGGCATCCTTATCAACCTTAGTTCTATGGTGAGCTATGTACTTCATAGGTAGAGGTCAATTTTTCATATCTAATATCCTTCACTCTTGGTCTTATATAGGCTTTTATTCTTCCAGGCTTAGTCCCTTATTAAATGTCTATATTACTTTCTATTCCTTGTTAAGTATATATTGTTTAATGACCATCATGTTTATTTCAAGGATTGAGTTTCATTTGTATTGAATCTATCCATATCCATTTATTTCTAACTCAGAATGATGTATTGGGAACATCACTAGTAGAGCTTTCTATTGATAAGGAAATACAACCATTTGAATTGTCAAAGTAATGTCTGTTATCTTCGTAACTCAGATAAAGTTGAAGATGTTGATAGTGAGGTATGAAAAAATATAAAATAAGTAGAATTTCTTTGGCCTAGTGGAATTTGTTTGGGATATATTTTAATAACATCCGAGAATTTGTTACAATTATTTATTTATTTATTTTATTTTTTTTATATCAACAAATAATGGACCCTACGGACAATCATTGTAGTGAACACATCGAAGTTAAAAATGCATTTCCCTATGTTAGAGTAAAATGAGGTAATAAATAAAAGAGTACATAAGTTGAAATTTCATTAAAAAAATGTTTAAATTAGGATGTGTGTATGAATGCCAAATAATGGAATAAAAACCCTTCCGCTAATTCATCCAGCCATTGTTTAGGCATTTTGTTGTCCACTATGATGTAGGCTCTGGCTTGCAGAGTAAAAAAGAAGTTGGATGATGAAAACAGGGTGGTCTTTGGCTGTTTACAAGGATGATGAGATTGTGGAGCAGTTGCACCAATGCTTTGAGATGACATTCATAACTCAATTTTTGTAGCTTCCACAATTTTGTGTGTAGTCATATTGTAAATTCAAAATTTTGGCTAATAAATAATAGTTATGTAGGCCCAAGGGTTGGCTTAATTAGTTGAACCATATTACAAAGGCATGTTGTTGATGGGGATGGCATAGGTCACAGGTTCAAACCCAGTCGAGTTTGTTAGGGTTTATAGCTGTTGTTGTGGCTGGTAGATATCCTTCTCTCCATGGTCATCTTTCATTGTTTACAAGGATGATGAGATTGTGGAGCAGTTTCACTAATTCTTTGATTTGATCTTCATAAGTCGATTTTTGCAGCTTCCACAATTTGGTTTGGAGTCATATTTTAAATTCCAAAGTTTAGCTAATAAATAATAGTTATGTAGGCCCAAGGGTTGGCTCAATTAGTTGAACTAGCTGCAAAAGGAACATTGTTGATGGGGATGACATAGGTCATAGGTTCAAAGCCAGTCGAATCTGTCAGGGTTTCCATCTACTATTGTGGTTGGTGATTGTCCTACTCTCCATCTCGATATTTTTGGGGGGGAGAGAATCTTGGGAGCTTTTCTTGGAAAGAAAGTTATTCATCCTTTTAATATGAACCATGAATCATGATGTAATTTCTCATGATTTATCATTTAAGAAGTAAATATTGAAATATATTTTCATTTATACTATTTTATATCTTCTTTATCTTTGAAGTTTTCATTTTCTTTTTGAAAATTTCTATTTTTTGGGATTCTCACTTCCTAGTTCCTATTTTTATTTTTCCATCTGCATTCTTGCTTTTGGCAACATTGTTATCAACATCATGTATAAGAGGATTTCAGAGTATTTCTGATGTTTGCATCAATTCTTTTTCAACATTATTAAGAGAAGTAACAATACAGAGACTGTTTGTCCCTCCTTTAACAACTAATAAGCATAACAGGGATTTATTGCACATTTTATGGAGGTCCTTGTTTTTTTGGCTTGGGTTGTCATCATCGTTGTTTGAGCTTATCACTAGCAGAATGATTAAGTGAGGCAGATGCTCCAAGAACCTCTCCCAGTTCCTAGCTAGCACCTTGTTGGCATCCACTTAGTCACTTTTTCTCTTTGAACCATCAATGTACAATCTAATCTCCTTGAATTTTAACTTAGCCTTTCACTCAACTAGAAAAGCTAGAAAATGCATTCAAGCTTGCAATAATGTTCTATCCTCAACTCAATAGTAGTAGTCCTCTTATGTTCCTCATGCTTCTACACTCACTTATCAAACTATGCCATAGCTTTTTCGATTGCCTCCCTAGTGATTTCTCGCACCTCCAACTTAAAAAACTGAGTATTATCCTCCAGTCAGTAAAATATCTCCCCCACAATAACAGGTGACTCATGAATTTATTGTTTGAGGAGCACATATTCAAGGAAAATTTTGACTTTGCAAAGGGTTGCTTAGTATTGTTCCACGTGGAGGACTCTTCCTGCCTATGAACATATTTCTTGTCAATCCGAACTATCTCCTTAGAGGATTTCCATCAAATTCCATCATTTTTAACTATGAAATTAACTGGTAGGGCCCTCTTCCCTCACATTTCCTTGAGTGAGCGTTTGGGCTTTCCTCCTCTCCTTTCTAGCCTTCTTCTGATTTCTAATGGCTAATAGAGATTGAGATAATGAAGAGAGAAAGTGAATTAACAAGCCCAACTCTTCTCCAGGTGTGAGAACAAACACAAACTTCATAAGAATTAAAATATGATTTATGCTACTCACTAATGGATGCCACCATTGTCGTAAATTATGGAGGGATTTGCAAATCATTCCATAAATTTGATGTCCTACAACTTAAGGCATCCTATCTTAATCTTTCTAATTCAAAAAACTAGGATGTCTATGTCAGCTCCCCGAGTCCTAGTGTTTTTTCTAAGTCTCAACATTTTGACTTACTATTGATTTCAATAATTCATTATTCTTCTTTTGGACCTTCAATTTTGAAAATCTTGATGTCATATACTTGCCACTCAATGGCATGTTAGAAATCTTATTAGAAACCTTGTTGGTAGCTCTTTTAGCATAATGAATTCTCTTTCTAACCTTTCTACTGAAACCTCCTTTTAATTCATTGACATTAGGGGTTCAAACTTCCAAATTTGAGAATATATCCATTATGTCATCACAACATTGATTATAATATGAGAATTCCACTCCATTCCATTGCCACCCTTTCTAGGCTAGGCCTAGGAAAAATTTAACTCCACTATAAGATCCCTCATTCCTGCCTGATTGTTGATGTTGATTCCTATTTTTTCCATATATTCTAAAATCATTTCCCCATTCCTGCTCATTATTACCCTTCCACTAACTACTCTTCTGGGATCTCTTTTTTCAACCCTATCAAAATTTGACTTGAATTTTCCTCCCTTTAGGAATGCCCTTGAATCCTAGCAACTTCAAATAGGTGAGCCAAGACATCCATTGTCAAATATACATACTTGGGGCAAAGGGGCACCCTTGGAAAATAGATTGATTTAGAAAAATTTCAGGGGATAATGAGTTACTAACAAAGACAAATGTTGATGCATTAGAGAGTAGTGTGTTCACCATGGCCATGCATCATGGTCCAAACTTTAGGTACAACTATTAAAGAGGATCTATGTTCAAGTGAATTGCATGCAGGTTCAGTTGTTCCATATCATACAAAGACAAAGCTTCAGAAAGATTGAAATCATGCTGAATATATACTATCAACTTTATATGATATCAAAAATACTATCTACCAACAAAATGCATAGGAAGTTTACAATTATGCAAAGCGGTTAAAAAAAGAAGCCCATAGCTTATTTCAGCTTGGTTTCCTAAGCCTTGAGAATAGGGAATAAGTTGAAGATGTATATGATGCTATTTCATTTAGTGCCTTAAAATTTTGTAGAGACTCTGAGTTACCAAATGAAGTAGGTAAGCTTAAGAAATACTTAACAACGACATATCATATCAAATTATCTATTTTCCATCCCATACCTAATTCATGGGACATAGATCAAGTTTACCTTATAATGCCTTTCCATCGGTTGCATGAGAAGCCAAATACACAAGAAAACTTGGATGTTGACATGTGACAGTGATGGAAAAATAGAAAATTTTATTGGACCTAGTTGGAAGGTTGAAAGTGTGTTCTCTGTGCACCATTTGTGTGAAGGAGAACCGTACTACATGGGATTGTTACTTACAAGTGTTTATCAAGTATCCTCCAAACCTGTAATCATCTTCTCTATGACGAACAATTTCTTGTATGTCAGGTTTAACATTTAAATGGCCATTCGAGCTTGAAAATGAATTTAAGAAAGTGTTGACAAGATCTAACATAAAATATATGCAGGAAATTTTGGGAAGTGCTCAAAACCTATTTGGTTGAATTAATGTCATTCATGTAAGGTATAAAATATCAGACATTATAGATGAAGCAAGTAACAACAAGGCCAAAGGGAAATAAAGTTTTGAACGAATAGTGTGGGGTCAGACGGTAGAACAAGAAAAACTGATGAAGCTACAATCTGCAGAAAAAGAGGCTGCTAGCCACTATCTCAAGCCCATTCCAAGGCCTCTCGAGTTAGATTACATGTCTAGAGTAATTGGATCTTGTACAAAATATGTCTGCTCTTGTTGAACTACCTTGCATGCAATTGAGAGCCATTCCTTTAGCCATGATCTTGTATGAGACACTGAGGAAAGTAATTAGGCTCCAACCTACAATAGTGCCCCTAGCTACATTCTTAGTAATTCGTTTACTAAGGCCTTGATTGAGATATCTAGATAGCCTTTCAGAAGATAAATTTTTAGTTGTCGAACAATAGAATTAATCTTGTATTGTGTTCAACATGGCCTTGTATAAATTATAACCAAGGCCATCCATTCCCGATGAAAAAATCACAACAAAGGCCATCCATTCCCGATGACTTGATATTCTTCATAGAAAAAAGAGCTAAAAAGACCCCTCTCTTTCGAGAAGTCACTATCCAATTTGAGTCAATCACTATACCAATAGATTGAAATATTGCATGGAATGACTCTACAATGAGCGTTACTGACATCCACCACATGATCCGTAAAAGCATTAAGAGAAAATATTCTTAAAATGGAATCGGAACATTCCTTTGACTTTTGTTTGATCCTCTGCAAGAGATCCATCTCGCTGATGGAAACCAAGAATCTTGTAAATGTCACTTTTATTTTCAAGTAGTCAAAGTAGACTTTGGAATTTGGATCCCTCATCCTCTTAAAAAATCCATTAGAGTTGAGAATTCACGCTATGACCCATTGTAATGCAGTCCCTTTCCTTACAAACTATCATTTCCCTTTGAAGGACCACATTGTAGAGATCCCTCTGAAGGAAAATGTGTATCTCCTTTAGTGTAAGCAAAGCATCCTGCAACTCTTTTATGTTTTTTACTTTTGCAGTCCATCATTCTGTCTCACCCATTCTATTACAAAGAAGACATTTCTCATACCCATCCTTATTTTGCCTCTGCTTTTCAAGATGATGTCATATGATTTGAAATATGAGATGATACATCCATGCAGTGAGGTCATTTGTTTTCTTTGAATTCACCCCATTAAGAACTGATATCAAAGATTGTTAAAATGGACCTATGGTAATGATGAAACTTTAAACCAAAAAAAAAGCACAAACTCTAATCTTTTAAAATATTTAAGTGGTGAATCCACAACTACTATCCCGGGTTGTTTTCTATCTAGCATAAATACTGCTTGTTTCTTGTTTCTAACGAGGTCAATGCCAAGCATTAAAATTTATAAAAATGCTAAGATACACTGATGATACTTGTTAGTTCACAAACCTGCACTTTAAGTGGTAAAGCCTTAAAACACATGTACAACCTTTGGGGGAACTAAGAGGGTTTGTTTGTTGCCACCACAATATTTTCCTCTCTTGCTTTCGGCTTTCTATCACTTGGAAAAAGGGGGGTTTCCTTAATTAAAATATGATATAGATTTAGAAATAGATTGTGATGGAAGACTAGGATTAGTGGGGATTAGTGCCTATCCAATTAGGGAAAATGGAGTCAAGAAACAACCTTCAAAGGGTTATAAATTGTGAATTTGGATGGCATGATAGTGCTGTTACAGCATGCCAAAAACTCAACCTATGAATATTTTTTTCTGGATTGCAGAAACTACATACAGGGCCCTTACAAAGGTGCTCCTTAACACACATTCATGGAAACAAAAGGGGCGATTGTACTATAAACTGCATATATGTCCTACCATAAACTAAAATGACAACAGTAATTTTTCTAAGTTAATAGTAATCAAAAAGGGAAATTGATAGGAACACCTCAACCAAAGCCCTTCTTCAAATGACATAATTTTCCCTAATATGAAGCCTAATTTTGTGGGAAAATTTTAATGAATTTCTAGCAATAGACAAACAACAATATGGATGCAATGATGAACCTCATATTACAAAATAAATCCTTGAACTTTCTTTCTCAATTAGATCTTCAACTAGGCTCACAGGGGAATTTCCCATTAATCCATCCATGCCTTTACAATGTAGAGAGCTTCTACGTGATGCCTTTTTCCATCCTGCTAGCCAAAATTTTCCCATGAAATGTGCTCATTTGACAAAATGCTAAGGTTTGTTGTGCCATGTGTATCTCTTCTCATTCGAATTATTTTCAAGGCAGTTTCTTCACATCCACTCCCATTAGAATAACATTATCTGAGAAATCAATGTGGAGCTCTTTAAGATGTGGACTCTCTTGATTAGAGAAGAACGGGAAGGGTTCTGCACTTGCCTAGGTTTAAACATGGTATGGTGTGCATTCTTTTCCAATGATTTATTTGGTACACCATTATATGCATGAATTGAATGATTTTAGTCCTAATAGATATACTTTGCAATATGTGTCCAATTTGAACCTTCTTCGTACATTATTATCCTTGATCCTATTCATTATTCCTTGGCATATTCATCCCCTTTTATCCTGGTTAGTAAATATGCCTTTGTTAACAAAGTGGGCCTACCTTTGGCCTAAATTCCATTACCAAGGTGTAGCTATTTCATCAAAATTATTCAAGACATTGCCTAGGACCAACTACCTAAGCTTAGTTATTGATGAGATATCAGACGATAACACAAATTGACAACATTAAATCATGACATCATGTTATTTAGGGGAGATTACACTTGAGTCTCTGTGATGATAGCACATTTGATTTACCACCTGATCACAACCTGATTGAAAAACATATTTTGGTAGGCCTGAAGGAGAACACGAGGTGGCCCTGGGTCCATAACATGTACACAAGTGTAATCACTTCCTGATGGCATAAGTTTAATTAATACCTCCACGTGCTGGGTAAAATCTATGTGAATGGAACATGGTTGGTAGTGTTTGCCACAAGGAGAATGAGGGTAGGCTTGGGTTTTCAATATATGCACATGGTTCATCACCTCCCAATGCCATAAGTTCAATCCCTTCCTATCCCCCATGGGTGAAGCCTGTGAGAATGGAATCTTGACCAAAGGTGTGAAAATCCTTGCTACTAACTGTGAGGCCCAAGCCTATTGGGGATTGGTGTATTCTTCCCATATCTGGATGTTGTTTTTACATTTTTGAGTAAATTTATTTAATTATTTGGCTTTTTCTACCAAGGGAGTCACTGTGTTGGGGGGTGCTCAAGGTGATATGACACGGTAGGATCGCATGGGGATTAATGAATTGTATACATTTAGCTTTAAAACATGTTTCTCTTAGAATATTTTGATAAGAATGGATCTTTGTTCATGAGGAGTCACATCTAGAATTTCATTCCAAGGGGGGATTTTTCTCATCTTTGTTCTTTCCAGTTACATCCTCCCTGTTCCAGAATTCATGGATAATTTTTTTTGTGGGTTTTTTTTCTCCCATAATACATGTTCGGTGCACTCATGACATACAAGGACTTATGCTCAGTTGTGGGAAAAATTTGTGAAATTCAACACAACAGAATATTCAACTACATCTTCTGTGGATTAGGACATGTGGGAAATTCAACCTAAAAAGGTGGTGTGATGGGTGCAACTGTAGTGGTTGCAACTTGAAAATTCTCAGGTGTGGACTATTTAACCTAATAAGGTAATGTGATGGGTGTAGCTATTGTTGTTGTAAAGCCTCGGGAGTTGTCTATGGGTTGCCATGTCTAATGAGGGATGAATTCACATTTTGTACCAATTTATTTCCATAAGTCCCTAATTAAGTATTGGTTTAAGACTCAAGACTATGTTCTCTAGTGATAACCTCAACTCAGAAAGTTGTATATTATATCTCCTTGTCCTTGACACCAATATTTTAACTCTGAACCTTGTACTTGTTCACTGACTCAAAATTTGTCTAATATGATATAAAATGTTAAGTCACATTGAATATGGATTTTATTACTATAATTTTTAAAATTTAGAACAATATCTTAATAGTTGCAATCCAATTTTCTGCAAGATTTTTGTAACAATATCTTTATAGTTGCAATCTGATTTTCTGTAAGATTTTTGTAACAATATCTTCATAGTTGCAATCTGATTTTCTACAAAATTTTTGTAATAATATCTTCATAGTTGCAATCTGATTTTCTGTAAGAATTTTTTTTAAATATGACCTTCGTAATTTTAGTTTCTTTTCATATGTTTGAGAGAATAAGTAAAATGCTTTAAATTTAGAAACAATTAATCAACAATTTTACCATATCTGTAAAGATAATAGCTGGTTAACGAGAACCTTATCATTTCTGTCTTGGATTCATGTTTTTCATCTTTTCAAGGATTAAACTAGTAAGGAATTAATAATTTAATTATGGTTTTCATTGTTGGGTCATGTTATTTGGGACATTCAGGTCATATTGTACCATCAAACTCTCACAATAAATCTCTAATGATGAAGTGGTCGAGCAAGCCTTTTAAAGGTTCAAGTCACAAAGTGTCAGATGGACACTATTTAGGGGTGCATTTGGAGACGATAAAGTAATTTGGCATGTGCCCTCTAATGCCAAGGTATTCCCTAATTCATCAGAATGTACTATCTTTTAAACTTGAATCTTCTATCTGTTACCTCCAACAAAGTTAGCATCATGCTAGTGATTAATTTGAAACTGTATTTTAGTGGAAAAATTCACTTTTTTTTGGTGGAATAGTTCATAATTTTTTTTGATATTTTTTTTGCAAGAGTACTAGTAATGATGATAAATGTGTGGTTTAATACAGAGGGTTTTGAATTCTTTCTAGATACGCTTTTCATCATTTTCTTTGAATACTTCTGTAGTGCTTTACCTTCATATTTTATCCCCTGCACAATTTCTCCCGAGGTCCATGTTGTTATTTTTATTGGCTATTTCCATGGAAACATTTTCCTGAGTTTCTATAAGGTAAATCCAAATGCAAAAAATACAATTTTACATATTGATATTTTTTCAAGAAGATGTTGTGTGATACTTGAATTTCATAAATATAGATTTATTCTTTGTTATATATATCAATATATAAGAACAGAGCCATGGATTGTTCATATTTCTCAAATCATGGAGTTTCTCCTTTCCTATTGCATGTTCTTTTATATTTTTATGTTGTGATTCAAATTTGTAGTCGTGATTTCAAGTTATTCTCCTACGTAGTACATGCTTTATTTGATTATATCAAAAGTCTTACCAATATGATAACATTGATTGTTGTATGTGGAAATTTTTGTTTAGGATGGTCCATTACAGAATCAAGATGACGAGCTGGATCATGCAGTTTCATTTTCTCTTTCTGAAGAACTAACTAGACCAGATCGTATATGATGGCAATTTAATTTTTTTACAGTTACTTTTAGTTTAATTATGTCATTTAGCTCGATGATTTTCATATATTCAACTAAAATTTTGTTGCTTAACAATACTTTATGATTTCCATGCTTTAGTGAAATTGTTTATGGTTTGATACTCTCATATAGCCTTTATCAATTTACATGCACCTTCATTAGGAAAAGCAACAGAATTTTTCTTGCCATGACTATCTTTATTTGTCATTGTTGACTTAACAAAGTATTTTAGCTAAGAAACTAGTTTCAAGGTCATGGCATAACTTGTCATAGAAATTGAATAGAAGTTATATCCAAAATGTTAACTTGTAAACTACTTCACTGGTTTTATGCTTTCCATTTAAAATCAAGTCTAGTTTGAACTTTGAATGAGTTGTTCCATCGACTTTAATATTAAGATATTTTGGTGTAAGGTTTAAAATTAGTCCATAAGGTCTCTCATTTATTCATTTATTTTATCTGAATATGACATTTACTATTAACTTATAACCACTTGGAACAAATGCATCATAGATCAAGATCATACTTTGTAGAGTGTCGTAGAGTAAAAATAGGAACAAGGATGCTGAATTATTTTAGTTTTCCTGGTTCTTAGTGCCACCACTTGCAGTATCTCCACAAGTTTCAAATGGAACTTCCAAAATATTTGGTATCTATTATCATCATGGCATTTATGGTATCTTGTCTCCATGTTTATGGGAAATGCCTTGGCTATTGGGAATCATGATTTATTTTGGTATGGTTTTGTTATTGAGTTCCATTTTGGCCTTGAATATTGTGCTCCATATTTATAATATCAAAGTGAAATTTGTTAATTACCCATCTCTTGTCATGATAACTTGACTCTAAAATCTTATAGTAGGTGCTGGTACAAAATATCATGTAAAGGAATGGTGTTAAATTTTACAAAACACATGGCTTATCCCTCCTGTGCATACTCATAATTACATATTTTATGAAAGAAGAAAGCATACTTAGTTGTGGAAAATAGGAAATTCTAGTGACTCGTTCATTACCTTGGTTTTCTAGTGCATATGGGAAAAAAATGAGCTAAATCCCAAGGCTAATTAAATACTTAAAAAACATTGTTATATTGTAATAGGTGCTGTGAACAAGATTTGAAGTACAAGGTGGTATATGCAAAGCTACGCATGTCGATGAGGATAACGGTAGTGTATATGAATATGTTGTCTGGAAACCATCAATCAATAAGTTGTCTATGCCATGCTTGGTGGTGCTGTCTATAGATATATTGCTATGGAGTTCTAGAAATATTATGTGAACTTATTCACTTTGTATAGATTGGCGTGGGATAATAAGAAACTTTTTTTAATATATAAAGGTGATAAAAGAAAAGTACATTCTATTGACAAGTAATCTAAATGTGAGTGCTTGTTATGAATGAATACTGGTAAAGTGCACTCTTAGAAATTTTAATAAACAATATACTTGTTAGCATTGGAAAGCTAAACTATGCAAGTTTATTTTAGAAATTAGACCTTTTCCATCTGTTCGAGTATTTCCATGAGATAATGATTAGTTGGGATGTGGAAAGGTTGTTGTTATAGCCTACATACGCTAATCTGTGCACATTATGGACATTAAATTTCAATATAGTGTGGCCAACCTTAACACATGTTCATAGCCTATTTCACTATAATTATCACTCCAAATTTTATTTCTCATTTTATGTTCTTATCTAATTTCCTTAGGGATGTAAACTTACTTCATCAAAGTCAATAGATGTTAGGAGCTTCATTAGTTAGATCCTGGACATTTCAAAAATTCAACATTTGTGGTTGACATTAATTATGTTCCTTCCATTCCTTGATTACCATTATCAGCATGGTGGAGTTTGTTAGTGATCATTTTTTGAGTGAACTTGAAGGAGACACTACACAAAAATTCCACATCGCAAGGATTTTAGGAAGACATAACTTCTATATAGAAAATAACGAAAAAAGTGACATATGTAGTTTTGGAAAGGTGATCATGGAGCTGGTGATGGGAAGACAACCAATAGATCGATAAATTGTAGAGGATGAAGATCTTGTGAATTGGGTGTGCAATAAAATAGAGAAAATTAATGGATTTCTTGAAGTGTCGTATCTTGAGTTTGTTGACTACTTCAAGGAGGAAATGACCATGGTTCTAAAACTAGGACTCCTTTGCATAAGAACCTTGCCCATCAACTAGCCAACAATGAAGAGAGGCATACATTTGCTGCAGGAAGCCAGTACTGAGCACAAGGCCAAGGCAACTGCCAATGATGAAAAATAGTCCCTTCACTAGTATGTGGAATCCACAATTTGCATGTATATGCATGATGGTAATTGTATTTGGCCTGGAATTTTCTTCTTTACATGGATTCCATATTTACATCCACTTTGTAGTTTCTAAGTTTGTTTAGGTTTTCTCATGTATAATCTTTTGAATCTAACCTAATACTAATACCCAAAATAGAAGCTTGACTTTGTAACTCTCTGAGCATCATTCCCCACGAAAATCCAATGGTTAGAGGGTGTGTCTATCTACCTAATCGTGGATCATTGTGTTGTTGTGTTTTTGATAAATCTACCCTCCAAGTTAGTAATTGTGGTGCGCTAGCTAAGACATAGAGTTTTATCTCTATTAAACACCATGAGGAAAGCGCAAATCGATACCATTGTCATCATCATCTATGTTAGTGTCTTATTATTGATCTCCTCTTTCTCCACTATCCTTGGGCACAAGAATTTAATTGTAAAACAGAACACTGAATCTTTCATTGTAATATAGGTGGAAATCAGGATGGTTTTAGTGGTTGCTGCCTGAGATTCTCATTAGCCTGTTGTCATAAATGGTTATTTCGTAGAAGTTTAATTATGGGCTCTAGCTGCTTTAAAATCATATTGTAACATGAAAAATGTTCATTTCCAAAATTTATGTTTTTTTAAACACTCGAATTAAATCCCTATTAGTATCTATTTAACCATTCTCCATATTAAATCTTGACATTACATGACAACAAAATTGTAAAAGGAAAATCATGTTCCTTACTGAAATTATCAACGTATTTAATCATTAGTAGTTTTGGTAAATATTAAGTATTTAATCATGAATAGTTTTGGTAAATATTAGGTATCATACAAGAAATTAATCAATTGAGTTGTTGTCTTTTTATTATGTATATTGAATATCATATTTTTTCTTATTGTTTTTTTATTATGTATATTGAACATGTTATTTCTAGCAACTTTTGATCTTCCTAGATCTTCTATTCGTTTTGTGTATCTTTGCACCTTTAAGGGTATTTGATAGTTTAAAGTCTAATTCTTTAAAGGGTGATAGTTCAATGGAAGAGAATTTTCTTTACAAGCATGAGGTTGGTGGTTAGATTCCATCGTGCCCTGATATTAATATGGAATGACAATGATCAATTTTTGGTGATGGATTCTCTTTTTACCATCATCAATGAGCTTATGATGACATTTTTCGACCCTCACCAAAATATGAAATGGTGACGGTCAAAGAACGTCACCATATATACGCATCAATAGTGATGACCATGAACGGTCTATCACCATAAATCCTTGTTGTTGATATGAAATGGTGAGGGTCACTGTTTTTCATTATATTCATCATTCATGATGAATCTTGATGTCACCAATGAGCTTATCATGACATTTTTTGATCCTCACCAAATATGAAACGGTGACGGTCAACGAACGTCACCATATATATGCACCAATATTGACAGCCATGAAAGTTCCATCACAAAAAATAATTATTGTTCATATGAAATAGTGGCGGTCAGTATTCTTCATTATAATCAATATCCGTGACAGACCTTGAATGTCACCACACCACATACTTTTAGTGACACCACTTTTGGTGACATTCAGATTTTTGTTGATAGAGGCTATTGTCTGTAACCATTGCTCATATGAAATGGTGACGGTCACTATCCGTCACTATAAATCATTATTTTTGACATACCTTGAATGCCACCACAATGCCTATACTTTTGGTGACACCACCTTTGGTGACGTTCATTTTTTGGTGACGAAGGCCCTTTTGACCCTCACCAATGAGCTTATGGTGACATCTTTCGCCCCTCACCAATGCCATTTTTTCTTGTAGTGACTCATAAGACACGTTCAAGAAGGGCATGCATGGAGATTATATTTACATTTGGAGCTTGCACACAATGATCTCATGGGTTCGTTTCCAACACCTTCAATGAGCAAAGAAATACATGTGTTGTCACTTATAGATGATTACAAAACATTCACTTAGGTTTACTTCCTGAAACTCAAGACTGAAGTTTTTTATCATCTAAATATTTTCAAAGATCCCATGGAAAATTTGTCTGGAAAACGCATCAAGATCCTCTGCATAGATAATGGGAATGAATATGTTAAAAATTATATATGAAATATTTGTAATGAAGAAGGCATACAATTACAACATATAGTTCCTTACACTCCATAGCAAAAGGGGGTAGCCAAAAGAAATAATAGATCTGCTAAAGAGATATCAAATTGCATGTTGTATGCAAGATCTCTACCATCAAAATTGTGGGCTAAATATATCGATTGTGCCTCGTGCATCTATAATAGATATAATTATAAAAAAATTATACGAAAAACACATTTTGAGGATTGTAGTGGTGTGAAACCTTAAGTCATTTTCACATATGCAGATCTCGAGCATGGGCCCACATTCCTAGAGGGAAGGGAAAGGATTTGGATCCTTAAAGCAAGAAATGCATTTTTATTGGATATTTTAATGAATTAAGAGGGTATATATTGCTTTATATTAACGTTGAAGGGATATTTATCAAAAGGATTGTAAAGTTTGGAGTAACAATTATTTGCATGCACCACCAGATGAATTTATTAAAAAGTTTCCCTCGCCAATCATTTATTAGTATGCATATGATATTTCATATTAGAATTTTGATCTAGATGAGCCTCTTCCTAAGACACATGTTGGACCATGAGTTGTTGAACATCGAGATAGTAATTCCTCATGCAATTCAGAAGATTATTTACCACCTTAAACAAAAAATGTAGCAACATGAGTGATCTCTTAGATGATCTCTCAGTTTGAGGAAGCTCCACAAAACACTTTTAGCTATGGACCCATGCATGCTTATAAACACTTATATCATGCATGCATTTGATCCAAATAGTTATGCACAAGCAACTGGGAATCCTGAATGGGAAGAAACTCTGAATGAGGAATACAACTCCTTCATTGAGAACTAGAATTGGGACATAATTCCACTACCTTCCAATCGTAATATTTTCAAGTGCAACTTATTTTATCAAACCATGAAATTAGCAGATGGTCAAGTTAACCAATATAAAGAATTGTTGGTGGAGAAATATTTTTAACAGGTAGATGGTGCTGAATATGATGAGACTTTTTCTCCATTGGGGAAAATGGATTCCATTTGGCTAGTTCTCTCCATTGTAGAAGCAAGATGATGGGAGGTGCATCGTATGGATGTGAAGAATGTCTTTCTTCATGGTGATATTGAGGAGGGAATATACATGGATCAATTGTAGGGATACACGCAAGATTCATATTTGATATGCAAGATAAACAAATCCCTCTATGGGCTCAAGAAAGAACCAAGAGCATGGTATGAAAATATATGTTCTTATTTGTTATCTCACAACTTTGTACATTGCAAATATGATTTGAATGTTTATTCATTGAATAAAATTGATTCCTTGTGGATCATATTACTCTACATAGATGATCTTTTGATAACAAGTATCTCATTTTATTCCATTATTGAGATTACAACTGCATTGCATAAGTGGTTTTCTATAATAGACATGGGCTTTTTAAAAGATTCCCTTGGACTAGAGATCAATTAGAGTGGTTGTGGGATTACCATTTCTGTTCCAAAGTATGTTAGAGATATTTTAGCATAATATCACATTAGTGACTGAAAGAAAGCAATCACACCTTTATTATTTGGGTTAAATATTAAGGATGGAAAATACAAAATATTGGTTTATTTCACATTCAAGTATCGTTAACTTGTGGGGAGTATTATTTATATCACTCTCTCTTGTCATGATCTCACATATTTTTTAGGGGTAGTTTCTAGATACATGCAAGAGCCACATGAGTTACATTAGAAAGATGCAAAGAACATCATTTGATATGTTCAAGGGGGAATCAACTATGGGACACATTATGTAGTGAATTTTTCTTTGGATCTCATTGGGTTCAAATATTAATATTGGGCTTGTGACAACCTTGATTGAAATTCCACCTTTGGTTATGTACATAATTTCAGATCCGACTCCATTTTTTGGTTAAGAAAGAAGTTAGTTGCCATTTCAATGCCACAATTCTAGCCATTTTTATACAACATTTCCTTTTTTAGCTTCATATCATTTTCCATCATCCAACTTTCATATGGTGTGATAATCAAAGTACACTAAATTTTTGCAGAGATCCAGCAAAGCAACAACGAACCAAACATATTGAGATATGAATGCACTTCATTAGAGACTTGATTCATGATGGAATCATGTATACAGTATTTTTCCAATTCTGAGTAGACTGCATAGATCTTCACTAAGTCATTCATTGAGAAAAATTTTCAATTTTTGCGAGAACATCTCAGGGGCAAGGACATGACTACAAAGCAGTTTTGTTTTCTCTACTTTTTGCATTGTATTTTGAGGGAGTTTCCTCTTCCCGTTGGGTGTTTCCTCTTTAATTTATTTCCTGCATTGTACATGGGTACCTAAAATGGCATTTTTTTCGAGACTCACTCATTTTCTCATCATACTAACCTAATTTATGCTTAAGGGGGTGTGTCGGTGTACATGCAGTTAGTTAGCCTTAATTAACTTCAATCAAAATCTGGTTCTTACATGTGATTAAAACTTAGTGTAAGATAAAACTAGTACATACATGTGGTGTGAACTTGGGTTTAGTTAGTTAACTATGGTGCATGCATCTAGTGCATGTGCACATTAACATAACATAAAGCACGCTTAGCATTAGTTAGATTTAATTAGCCTTAGTTATGGCATGTACAAATAATCTTAAATTAGTTGCTTTATGTATTGTTTCTCAAATAAATATTCAGTAATTGAGTTCATTCTCTATTCCAATTTTATTTTAAATTCTTGCAAGTTTGTACCATTATTCTTTAGCTAGATCCCTATATGTGATCTAATAATTTTACAGAGCAAAAAAAATTCAATTTCAAGCTTCAGTTCAATTCTCTCATGTTTCTCTCAATGCCACACCACATTTTTGTTCCTTCCCTATTGCCTTGAATGGGGTATGACCCTGCATAACACTCTCCATCAGTGTTGCAATTCCATTTAGCAATGGTGTCCCAAGTTGAGTTCATGGGGTGACCCAATAATCTCATATGAACGTTTCTTTAGGTAGAACAATATACAAACCTAATCATTTATCTTTGCTTTTCCACTAAATTTTTTTTCACAATGCACCTATGAGGCTTGATGGATTCTCATTCTCTTTCCTAAAATATATAAAAAACAAGTCACTCTCACCATAGGGTTTAAGTTAGATTAAATTTGATACAATGTTAAATTTTACTGAGGGAAAAATCAACTAACAACATAAAAATCACAAACACATTATAAATGCAACAAAAATATTTATTTAAAAAATTTTAATTTGGGAAAATTAGCTACTAAATTAAAATATTATATTTTTTTTATTGTTTATAACCACTCAAACTAGCCAATTAATTCATCATGACTAATATTCTTTGTAACTTTACAACGGTGTTTTACTAAGTTTCATTAGCTAATAAAATATTATAATATTTTTCCTATCTAAACCAAATCAAGCTAGCTAAACAAGTATTAATGAATTATATTCCTTCTACCTTTACATTGGTGTGTTTCCAAGTTTATTAAACACCTCATTATATGCAAAGCATTAAAATAATACAACTAAAAATCTAAACCATGTACTTGAAACCATTACTTCTTATCTTAACAATTTCTACTCTTTCACTAAATATAATTTAACCAAAAAAATTAATGTAAAACTTACTAAAAACCATAGAAACAACAAACATGAAAAAATTATCAAAAGAGAGAAACATACACAACAAATTTAATGCATAATTTAAGAAGGAAGAAAAGTCAAGATGTAAACATGTGCCTCTTTTATAATCAAACAATAGCTAGTAGACATGAAAACATGGTAAAATAATTTAATTATGAGGATGGAATGCACTTAAATGACATTGCAACAATAAAGAAGGAATATCATTTGAAAGATATTTATACAATGGAAGATGAAGTAAATTCTTAGGAAGTGTGAGATTTTCTAAAGCACAATCGAATATTAGTTTGGAAGATAACATTATACTGACCGAAAAAATTTAAGAGAAAGAAGTTATGCATGTAGTTTAGTGACATGAATTATGTTAATTTTTGTAGCTTGGGAGGTACTCCCCCTAATCATGGGTACTTGATTTATGAGGAGGTGACCCACAAAATAAATATTTGTGAGCAAAGACCCAATTCATGTGTTCTAACCGTAAGTGAGTGCGAAAATATCATGTTGAGAACTTATGGTTAACTGTGTAGATTGTTGGGTGAGCCCAAAGTTTCGAGTGAACACTTCACCCATATTCAGGGGAAAGAAGATAAAGCATCATATGAGAAGAGTGCTATGCCATCTCATCTACTTTGATAAATCTAAAATCCTTGCTCATGTTCCTTTCCATTTGAACTGGATCATTAGGGAAGCCCTCTAAAGAGAGAAGCATCCAAATAACTTTAATTGAGATGACGAGTATCATTTAAAGGAATATTGGAATCCCACCATCCATTTTTTGTCTCTAAACTAACCAAAATTCCTAGCCATCACCTTCCCTCTCTATCGCTTTCTTTCTCTCCTCTCTTCACCCACTTTCATGTTTTTCCTTTTCAATTGTTCTCTTTCATTCCATTCTTTGGACTTCCTTTGATAATTTCTTAATGGGATTTTTCATCCTTAAAATTCTTTAGTAATTCTAACTTTTCTATTAATTTTAGCAATTTAGTGATCTTCCAATCCCATTTTCCTACCTTATCTCGTAAATTTTTTTATTAAAAACCCCCTCTTCACTTAATCCCGTCCTCTTATTATTTTCAATTTATTACCCTTTTCTATAATTATTCATTTAATTCCATATGATTTCATTATTTTCTATTTATCTTTACCCAAATATCTTGATTAAAATTAAAATTAAAATTAAATTAAATTTAATCTCAATTTCAAATAAATTTATATAAATCTTCATTAAAAACCCCCTTTTCACTTACTCCCCTCTTTTTATTATTTTCAATTTAATTCCCTTTTCTTTAATTACTCATTGGATACCCTTTCCCTTATTTAATTATTTCATTATATTCTAATTACTTTTATCCACAGGTAAAGAACCTGATTAAAGTTCAAATTAAAATTAAATCAGTTTTAATTCCCAATTTCAAGAAATATTTATAAATAAATAAAAATCCATCATTAATTTCCCTAACAGTCATTTTTATTATTAATTCATAAATTTTCCCATAATAATATAGTCTAATTTAAAAAAAAATTAATAAATTTGTAATATCTATGTCCAATAATTCTAATATCTCTTTCTATTATTGTCTCAATTCATTGACTTAAATTAATTCTCTTAACCCATCATTAAAACATCTATTTTTCCCCCCCTTTTTAAAAATCTTGGTCTAGCACTCTTCTCATTTTATGCTTTAGCTTCCTGCCCCTAAATATGGGTGAAGTGTTCCATTGAAACTTCAGGCTTACTCAACAATATACACAGTTCACTAGAAGTTCTCCAGATTATATTTATGACTGTGGAAATGTCCATTCTCTAATATCTCTAACTTAGCATTATAAGGGTAAGTAGGAAAATCCCTAAAATGATATTAAGTTTTCCTGCGAAACCCTAAAATAAAATATCAATAGGGGTGAGTGGAGAGGCCTAAGGGCACATTTACTTGAGATCATTTATGAGAGCCATTTATGAGTGAGAGTGAGAACTATGTCTAAAATAGTCATTTCAAGCTCAGGGTGAGGAAGGTTAGGTCATGTGTGGTAGAGAAATGGTTGATTCCCTAAGTATAAAAATCATTATTGCAACAAATAAGGGTCGAGCTATGAGAGTGTTAATCCTTTTTTAAAGGGTTGAAGTATGGTATTCGTATATGGTTCTTGGAGGCATGTATTTGGCCATGAGAGAGGTTGATCTAGGGCCAATTCCTAGCTTATAGGTGTGTTCTAGATTCTAAAAAATCAAGTCCATGGATTTGGTCGAGGAGGGAGTCGAAATTAGGCCCAGGACAAGGATTGTTTAGGCTCAGGTCCTGAGGATGAAAGAGGTTGAACTTGTTTGTTGTAGTAGGTTGAGTTTAACGAAGTTCTGGGTATATGATTCATGGTTTAGAGGCATACATATGAGTAGATATGAACGTTGAATCAAAGATTAATTATATGTAGTGTAACTATGGAAATAGGATGAATATATATATATATATATATATATATATATATATATATACACACACAATAAAGTATTGAATATGAGGAATAATTAGCTATACTAAGACTGCTAGCAGTCCATATTTTGAGAAATAGGAAGGGATGAGAGTTTCGGCCAAGATATAAGCATAGGGAGGCATACACATGTCTAGGAATAAGCATGTGCCCAACCACATGAAGGTATGAGGCAATACTAGTGATTGGAATATAGTAAATGTGAGAAGAGTCATGGTGTGAGCATGGATATAAGTTGAGTTGGATAGGTATGCAAGGGAGGTTGAGAAGTTACTTCATCTATGGAAAATCTACTAGTTGAATGTGCAAGGAAATAAAAGTAGTCATTCACTATGCATTAAGGGATAAAACGACATCCAAGACATCAAAATAATGGAGCTGATCTTCTATGGACAATAATACTGAACGAGATAATTGAAAAAGGGAGCTCAAACAACAAGTGAGTTTTGAGTTTTGGCTTTGTTTGATTAGGAAAATTAAGGATTTGAAGGATTCTACCTTCAGCCCTAGGTTCTTTTAAATGGAAAAACTATATATTGTATTGCAAACTATTTATTTATTCCAAGATTCTCTGAAGGGCCATAATCCCTAGTATAGAATCCCTGATATTGTTTTATTGAATGAATAATATGATAATTTTTGGGTCAATAGCCTTCTGTACCATTGTTTATTTCTCTGTTGATTTTTTCTACTATGAAAAGTTGTAGGTTAAGAGTTCCTAGTGTTTTTATGTGTTCAATATAGTCATAGAACACATCTAGGGATTATGGAAAATTAGCGTGGTATAGAGTCACTTTGAAGGCAGTTGGATCCAAGTGTGCAGAAGAAGCAACTTAAGAGGAAGTTGGTTGACTTATTGTTGAAATACAAAATACGTGTTAAAGAAGATTGTTGGCTTTAGATATGAGGACCAGTTGCATGGCTTGTACAACTATTTTTTATGGAAAGTTAGTAATGATTGTAAATGAGATCAGGGAATTTCCTAAAACGAGTATTTCCAAACCAATAGGTCTAACTAATTTGACAAAGTTTTAGAAGTAGAATGAAAATGAAAAGTTGATATTCCTTGATAGAGTAAAGTATCACTTGATACATCATCTTTAATGGAAGGCAATGACATATGAAATGTGGTAGGCTATTCAAGATCTATTCTAGAACAAGAATGTGAACCAAAAGATGGTATTGAGAGAGAAGCTCAAGGATAGAGGCATGACAAAGGGAGAAGATGTGACCTCATATCTTACATGGGTTTAGAAATTTTAATTCAAATTAAGTGCCATTGGTGATGATTTTCTGGAACCTGAGTTAGTTAGGATTACCTTGAAGGGCTTCTCAGATCAATGGAAGCCATTTACGAAAGGTATAATATAATGAGAGAAGCTACATGATTAGAAAATGTCATGTGATGGTTTCATTCATGAGGAACTTTTGGATAAGGACCATCAACATAAGAAGAATACCAATGACTACAATGTTGCTCTCATTGGTATGCTAGTGAAGGGGAAAGGGAAAATTGATCACAAGAATAAGAAATATATAAATAAGGTGAAGTGTTTCACTTATGGAAATTTTGGTCAATATGACAGTAAGTACCCACATAGGATTAAAAAATGAAACAAAAGGAAGGGAATGAAAATGGATGCTATTGAATAGGATGATATCCATAGAAGGTTCATTAAGGATTTTTCCATGCTCTCTCACTTGTTGAAAAAACCATTGGTGAGTTTTTTTGGTTTAATGGTAGTGGAGCATCAAGGAATATGAATAGTTCAAGAGAAGTGTTTAAGAGCCTAATAGAATGGGATTCTAACCTACATGTTAATATTGGTGATAGAATTAGAATACAATCAAAGAATCAAATATTGTACCCTTCAAGATAGAGTTAGGATGTACCCTGTGAGTTCAAAATATATATAAGTATTGGAGATCAAATTCATCATGTTGTCTACCTCACCTATTGATGTTAAAGGTTTTTAGATCATGTTCTAGGATGGAAAAGTGTTCATTAAGCCAAATGGATCTAAATATATTATAGGAGTGATACTTGGAGTCATAAATAGTGGGTTGTACAAGTTAAAGGGAAAGCCCATCAACCAAGGAAAGAAGCAAGTTCCTCAGAGTTGGAGGGAGTTGAGTTTAAGAATGAGGGAGACTATGCAACCTGAGAAGAGTGCATCATCAGAGGTAGTAAATGAGTGTTCTATAGCATATAATAAGGAGAAATTGAGTGGCCTAAAGGCTTATCAGGAAAATAAGAGGTAGAAGTTGTCAAGCAGCAATCACACTTCTAAGGAGAGCATTCTTTGTACTATAGGTTGTGCTTCTATGGAAGAGGTAGTTGAGGATGCATGGTGGAGAGAAATATTATAGGAGGATGATGCTCATGTGTTGGGTGATGAGATACATTTTTCGAGTGGAAGTACCTCCTTGACTAATAGGGAGTTTTAGTTTTGATATCTTGGGAGGAATTCGCACAAATCATCAGTACTTTATTTGTGAGAAGGTTACCAGCAAAACCAAGGGTTGTGGGAAAAGTACTGAACACATGTGTTCTAACCCTAAGTGAATGGAAAAATAAATCTAACTTGATATTATAATGATATGTATACAAAACCTTAGAATGATCTAGACTTTTCCTAAGAAATAGTAGAAGTGAAATATAAACAGAGGCCAATGGAGAGGCCTAGGGACACCTTCACTTTAGATGATTTATGAGAGCTATTTGTGACGATTTTAAATGTCAGTTATTTAGATATTCTTCGAGTTTTCTTCTTCTTATTCTTTCATGACATGATTGTTTTTTAAGTTTTTTTCAAATTTTTATTTTTTTCTCTTCGCAATATATCTTTGTAATGAAATTTTAATTTTTTTTTGAAAATTTATAAAAGACAATAAAATTAATATTTTAAAGATAAATTTTTTATATATATTTATTTATCATTAACTAATAATTTAATACACATAAAATAATTGTCACTAAAAACTAATAATTTTAAACACTTGATGAAAAAATACGGATCTTCAATACAAATACAATTAGTCATAAAATTATTCATGGACAACCTTAGTCATAAAATTTAAGGTGTTGCTTAGTTGGGACATTTTAAAGGTATAAGGGTCATGCAGGAGATGGAAGCAACACATAATATTTTGATGAAGGGCTCAATTTTATGCTAAAAAATAAAATTTCTCAAAATGGATTGGAACCTAAACGACTACATAGTGCTCTTTTTTCTCAATCTGGCGCACTTCGTTTCGTGCAAAATGGACTCTGTAGGCTCCCAGAAATGAGTTCTCTTCATTTGCACAAATAAGCAAAATTTAAAAAATAGGACAGGCAGGTTGCCTAGTCAGAATTCGTATAGTTGACGTGGAATGTTGACTGGGTTGGGTTGCATTTTTGTCATTTTAGTCTGGCGAGTAAGGGACCTCCAAGTGCAGCATTGTATAGGTTGAAATTTTTGGTAATTTGGCAAGTTTATATTGACTAAAATTCAAACTAATGGGCTGAGGACATGTAGTGCAACCTGGGGCCGCAACGTAACCTTTCCATGCTGGAACAAAATTTTCGTTTGAAGTCTGGGCAGAGGCATCGGGGTTCGACCCTGCGACCTCCCACACAACATGCACACCAACTACTACCATGCTACACTAAATGTCTTAACCATATTGGCAACAGACATATATTTATGTTGTATAATGTTTGGGGGGTGGGGGGAGAGAGGTGGTTACGCACGTGGGGCTATCCCCCAACACATGGAACCAAGGCTCGAAGACCACTGACCTAGCCAACTCTAAAACACAGTGTTAACAGTTAAAACCCAATTAATTAGTTCCTAATCCATCGTTATTAACACTAATATGGAGTTATCCATTAAGCATGGGTTAAGTGGTTAACTTGATTAATTAGGGCTAACCGCATTTAATTAATTTAATATGAACTAACTTGGTGGTGCATGAAATTTGGAGGAACTTCCAATTTAGTGCTAACATACCAGATTTCGCTCTAGCCAGCTAAATATAGGCTAGAAATTGTGGGGAAAACTAATAAGGTCATAAATTTTGGTTTTTTCAACCAAATTAGGTGCATAAAGAGGCTAGATGACCATTTTTGGACATTCTGGACCTATTTTTCAAGGTTTAAGGTGCATAAAATCATTGTGAACACGTCGTTTTTAAAATCTGAGCACAATATAGGGGACTAGGCCGTGGAAGCTGGACGATGCAGATGTATCCTGAGAGGGGTGAACTCCTTCATCAAATTTTTGTGTTGATGTGTTATATGGTGATGTAATGTACTTATATTTGATTTTGTTTAGCCTTTTTTTTATGTTAAATTTTTCATAAAATTAACATGAAAAACACTCGTGAGACTCAATAATTTTCAAGAGAACTTGAACCCTTAAGCACACATAAGAAATTGTGTTCACAATCTGAAATAGTAATTATCACAACAACACTAACATAATTCATTTATATCATTTTTGGTATCAGAGCTTTAGGTTTTTTTATGTAATAAGGGATCCAATTGTTTGCAAGTTTTCGTCATGTTTACAAGGTTAAAGCTAAAAAGAGGAGAAGGAATTCTGGTTGAGAGCCCTACATTTGGGTTAAGAGGAAGAAGGAAAAGGTTTCCAAAGTCTTCAACACAAGCACATCTGCAAGTTGAAGTTAATTCTTCCGTGAGCATGTCTAATGAAGGATAACCTACCAAGATAGAATATGAGAGAGAATTCAGGAAGGCATTCTTTGATATGACTAAGATGGTTAAGGTCCTCTATGAGGAGAGGATTTGAAGGATGCAAGGAGAAAGTTCAAGGCCTCTAAGAGTAGAGGGTTCTCCGGGAAGAGGAGGCCATGTGGATGGTAAGAAGCCAACATGCACTACATCATCATCCTCAAAAACATCTTCATCTTCCTCTTCATCATCTTCCACTACCACAACCCTTCCATCTGTTCATACACATAGTTGAAAAGGAGTTGGTAAATCACGCTTACTTAAACTTCACGTTAAATTTGATCTTTCGATTTATAATGGCGAAGAGAATGCAGAGAAGTTGGATAATTAAATTCATTAATTGGAGAATTATTTCATATTTTAGAAGCTTCAAGAAGATGACAATAAGATTCAATTGGCTTCTTTTAGAATTAAGGGTGCATCACTTGTATGGCGGGAAGAAAATACACAAGATGAGATTAAGAAAAATGGTAAGATCTCAATGTTTTGTACTAATTTTATTTTTTCCATTGAAAGGAAATTCTATCCTCGAGCTTACATGAAAAAATATATTATGAGTTGGAAAATTTTTAGACAGTTGAAAGGTCAAAGTGTGCAAGATTACACTCATGAATTTAGGAGAACATCTCTTATGTAGGTATTGATTTACATAGTCAAGAAACTTTTTGAAGTACATATGGGGTTTGCATATTTAAATAAAACATCCCATCCTCCTGTTTAAGCCCACTAGTCTAGATGAGGTCTGTGTGCAAGCTACATACCTTGAGGCAAGAGGGAAAAAAGTACAAGAAGAGGGTAAAAAAAAATCATTCAAGAGTGGTGAAAAATGAAAGGGTTTCAAGGGTAAACAAAAGAAGAATTTATCCATTAAAAAAGAAGGGGAGAAAAACACATGTAGTCATTTTTCCAAAGAAGGTCATGATGAATCCCACTATTGGAAGATTCATTGAGAATTGAGGCCTTGGAAATTCAACAACAAGGGGAAACAAAAGACAATCACTACGATACAAAAGGACCTTGGATCTAACTCGGGCGATGAGACTAAAATTGCACCAATTGTCGCAAAGGGAAAAGAAGCCATATAAAGTACTAGTTCATCAAATTTTCATCGTAATACTTAAAGTGAAGAAACAATAATAAATTTGTTTCATGTAAGAGTGATCTCAAAACATAAAAAATTTGACACACTATTTGATAATGGGTCTTAAGTGAAATTAATACCTGAAGACTTAGTCAAGAATCTTAATATTGAAACCTTACCTCATCATAAGCCATACCCTTTTCATTGGATAACCAAGGATACAAATTTACAGATTACAAGAAAATGTATTTTCTGGTTTTCAATTACTGTAAAATTTATTGATGAAGTTGAGTTAGATGTTGTGTTACTTGACATATAAGGAATTGTTTTTGGTAGTCCTTATCTCTATGATAGGAAAGCAATGTTATATTTCCATGAAACAATTACCACAAGTTAAAATATAGAGTGGAGTATATTGTGAGAGCTCATTTAAGAAAGCTAAAACTCTCTTTAGTTAATGATGGGCAAATGAAGAGACTAGTAAATTCAAGAAAAAAAAATGTGCTTCTTATGATAAAACAAAAGAATGATAAGGATTATGAATATTTTTAAGGTTTTGATGATAATTAAAATCTTCTTTGTTTGATGTGGTAAGTCAACATGGTGATATGATTCAAGAAATAAAGGGGTTACCTCCCAAGAGGGGAATCCAACATGAGATACAACTGCAGAAAGATGTTCCACTCCCTAGCATTGGCATGTATCACATGTCTATAATGGAAATTGCAGAAATCAGGAAGAAACCCCAAGAATTTTTGCATAAAGGTATTATTCACCCATCTACCTCACCATGTGGCTGACTGATTGTATTAGTGCATAAAAAGGATAAAATATGGTGCATGTGGGTGGATTTCCATTCACTCAATAAAATTTCGACAAAGAATTTTTATCTGGTGCCCAAGATTCATGATTTTCTTGATCAATTGAGGTATCAAAATTATTTCAGTAATTTAGACTTAAGAAGTGGTTATCATCAAGTTAGAATAGCCGAAGACGACATATGGGGGACTAAATTTAAAACTAAAAAAGGATTGTTTGAGTGGCTTGTTAAGCATTTTGGTCTTTTAAATGCTCTAGCTACTTTCATGAGAGTTATGAATGATGTATTATGACCATTTCTTGATGTGGTTTTCATTTCCTACTATGATGATATTTTTATATTTATTAAATCATGAGATGAACATGTCATGCCTGTAAGAATGGTGCTAGATGTCTTGAGAAAAGAAATTTTATTTTTCAAGATGTCAAAATGTGAATTTGGTAAAAATTCTTTAGTGTATTTGGGACATATTGTTTGAGGAAGTGAGTTGAAGATAGACCCCTCTAATGTTGAGTTCAATGTGAAATGTCCTACAACCAAGACAGTCACTAAGGTAAGAAGTTTTCTAGGAGGAGAACAATATTGGAGGAAGTCCATTTCTATTTTCTCTTCTATTACATCTCTATTACATGCATTCACTAGTGTTAAGAAAGTCTTCGAGTGGGGACGAAATCATCAAAAAGAATTTGATTCTTTGAAAAAAAAGTCTATTTCAGCCCCAATACTAGCACTATCGGACATGAGACAACCCTTTAAGATTCAAATCGATGCAAGTGACTATGCCATGGGCACAATCCTCTTACACTATGGTAAGCCTATTTCCTTCGATTCATAAATTTTTAATGGTGCATTGATAAATTATCGTACATATGACAAGGAGCTGTATGCGTTCATTCCAAGTGTGAAGAAGTGGAAACACTATTCGATGGGAAAGAAACCATGATTCATACCAATTTCCAACCATTGCAATACTTGCAATATAAAACTAAATTGGAGTAGTCGAGGTACTTTCGATGTATAGGTTTCTTGAAGAAATTCCACTTGGTCATCGGGTATAAGAAAGGTATATAAAAGAATTTTATTGATATGCTTTATAGGCCTATTATTAGTTCAACTACTTTAATAAAAAATACTTCTATTTTACATGAAAGTTACATTGAACAATATGAATTTGATAATGAATTTGAAGATTTTTATGCGAACTTGAGTCAAGGTCGCCAATTTGAGGAATTGGATTATTATGTACATAATAACTTTTTGTATCATTTGGGTAAGATTTGTATTCCATGGGGTGAGAGAGTGTATGTCATAAGGGAAGCACACATTTCTCTTATTGTAGGAGATTTTGGTATAAGAAAAATAGTGGCAAATTTTCAGAGGTATCGTTATTGGCATCATATGCTTTAAATTGTGTCATGTTTTAGTAAAGGTTGTTCATTATGTGCAATTATTAAGCCTTGCAATAGTAATTTAGGATTGTACACACCACTTCTAGTTCCCTCACGTCTATGGGAGAGAATTTCTATGGATTTTGTAGGAGGTCTTCCTTTGTCAAAAATAGCTCATGATTATTTCTACGTAGTTGTGGATAGGTTCAATAAAATGTGTATATTTATTCCATCTAAGAAGAAAGTTACAGCTGAACAAAAGGCTCATCTTTTCTTTCAGAATGTTTAGGTTCATTTTGGGTTTCCTACATATATTATAAGTGATCGAGATTCTCTATTTGTTGGAAATTTTTGGTCAAGCTCATGGGGACTTGATGGAAACTAAGTTGAAGAAGGGTACAACCTTTCATACACAAACATATAGTCAAACAGAGGTGGTCAATAGAACATTCATTCACCTTTTTCAAAGATATTGTAGAAAACATCCTAAGTTGTAGGATGAAGAGTAGAATTACATTCAACATGCATGCAATAGTGCAAAACACTCCTCTACTCAGACATCACCATTTGAGGCATGTCTTGGATACTTTCCAAAATCGCCATTGGATTTAATTTTTTGGAAATATGTAGTTATCAATGGGCATAACGACATAGATAAAGAAAAAAAATCAGAGAGAAAATTAATCTGATCCATCAAAGAGTGCAAGATCAACTAGAAAAGGTTAAGGCGAGTACAAATCGAGGCATGAAAAACATCGTGTGGATCATAAGTTTCAAGTTGCTGACGAATTTTGGCTTTAAATTATAAAGGAAAGTCATGAAGGAGAAGGTAAAAAGATGAAACCAATTTGTTATGGTCCTTTCAAAATTATGTAAAAGGTTGGTAATAATTCCTTCAAGATTGATTTTCCTTCATACACGCAAATATATTCAGCTTTTAATGTTGAAAATTTGAGATTTTATAATCCTCTTTTGATTAAAGATCAAGGAGAGAATGTTAAGCTGCCATCTAGATATTTTTCTCCAAATTTTGTTGTTGAGATTCAGCAAGACATCATACTTGACAGGAGGACAAGGACATCGATAAGAAGAAGTGTCAACTCTCTTCAAGTGGTGCTTAAAGGAACAAATCCTTCAAAATCCAAATGGATCAAAATTGGGAAGGTGAGGGAACTATACCGTCACCTCTTCAACAACTTAATATGATATTTTGGGGTCCAAAGCTTCTAGTGGAGAGGAATGATTTGGGGCTCAGTTCAATACTCAAAAATTAAAGTTCTCATAATGGCTTGAAACCTGAATGACCACGTAGTTCTCTTCATTTTGAGACTGTGATGAGGAGTCACGTGTCGAGTTTTCGTGCATGTCGCATATCACATTGACTAAAGGATCTTTGGAATTGTGGTAAAGTGCAGAGGTTGAGATGCGATAAGAAGTGGAGTTTGCAATCAGATACAATCGTATATCGCATATGATAAGAGGAGATTAATATGTGACATTTTAAACCTTGCAACATGCGATAAGGTATTCACTGTGATTTTCGAAACCAAAAAATTGCTATTATTTAAATATAGTTAAAACTTCGATGGGCCGATTTGCAATGAAGGCTAAAGTTTGTGATTTTCGATATCTTTAAATCATGCAATATTGTGAAGAGCCTTGAATCTATGAAATTGCAATGTGATTTGAAATTTTTGATCTATGTTTGCGAACTGTGAGTGCGATGGAGGATATAAGATGAGGATTGTAGATAAGGATTTGTGGGAAGCCTCAGTTCCGTGAAGGGTCACCTGTGGTGATCATATAAAGAGGTTTGATATGATGATTAGAAAGCATGGAATTGGGTTTTTACTTTATAAAAAGGGGTTGATAAAGCATTTGCAGGTATCTGGTTTCTAGTCTTATGAAATAAGTTGGACTGAAGCGAGCTCGATGTATAATATTTCCATTTGTAAAGTCATTTTTTTTTAAGATCCGAGGAGGAATTCCACTATTGTAGCAGCGGTTTTAGGACATATCACATCATATAGAAGAATTAAATCATGGGTAATGTATGATTTAATATTATGTGGGTATTTAGGCCATATAATTCCATCATTTGTGGTATCAGAGCAAGATTAGTGCTCTTTGGGGTTTTTTATTCAAAGATTGAATTGTATTCTCAATATGTGTAGAATTTGCATTGGTTAATAGATATAGATATAGAGGTTTATGTTCTGAAATGAATTAGTCATTGTGAGTCCAGAACACAATATATTTTATGCAAAGAAGAATCATGAAATGTTGCAACCAATGAAGACTTCATACATTTCATTAAAGAAATACTACGGAAAGAGGTTTGAGGAAGACAATATTGGGAAAGGATCTTGTAATTTTAAAAACATTTAATGATACATGTATGTGAATGTAAATAGCAACAAGAAATTGCAGCTAGGTAGCTATGACAAAGGACAAGGGAGCAAGTGAATAAATTGCAACAAGAGATGTTGTATGTAAATGAATAGAACATGGATGTTCTCCAATGGAAAAAAAAATAGTTGGAAGAAGAACTGGATTGCAGACAGTGAAAATTAAAGAAACATGTTTATTGTCCAAGCCAATGAAAGCTTAAGGATATAATATCATTGGAATATCTTCAGGTATGAGTTATATTTTAATATTCGGTCTAATTTTGATTATTTCATAGTGAAGAGAATGATAGTAGCCAACACATAGCAGTAGGTTGTGTAAAGGGAAGATAAGTTGTGCTAGTGCCAAATTCAGCAAAGGAGATTGCTGTAGAAAAGAAAAGAATAGAAAATTTCTCAAAACATAGAAAGAGGCAGGTGAGCATTGGTTGGAAAATCCTAACAACGTTGGAAGCTGAGGAGTAGGAGTTCTCAAAAGAGGTTTTGTTTTGGAAACCCAATGAAATATACCAAAATTATGACCTAGTGTAGGTGAAAAGTAAAGACTTTTTACAAGGAAATGAGAGAGGATTATTGTAAGATGACAATGGGCAAAGGGAGTCCCCATAAAGAAGTTGAGATGACTATTAGGGGCTAGGAGAGAAGCCACAACAGAAGAAAGAAAGATGCCAAGGAAAATGGAAATGGGAACAAGATAAGTCAAGAAGTACTTGACAAAGGAATTTCTGAATTTAAAACAAGTAGTGATGCAATAATAATGCTACTTGAAGACTATGAAAGGGGCCAAAGGTACGGTTGGACTATGAAAATAAAGAAGATAAAATGGAAGTTGTTGTGAAAACATATAAAGAGGAGAATATACATCATACTAAGAGAAGAACTCAGAGCAGCTATGTTACAGGTGAAATATGGCTATTATAGATATGAGAAATAAGTTTAGCTTGTTGAGGAAGGAACTATTGATGATTTTTTGAACTATTGGAAAAGTTCGGATCAGTTGAGAGATGTGATGATTGAGACATCAAAGGAAGAGGATCATTGTATCTTTGAAACTAATGTTTTCTGTATGTATGCAGGTGATTAACAACCTTAAAAAGATGTATTTATGCCGGTTGAAGAAGAAATGAAGTTTTTATAAGAGATGCTTGTAAGAGAATAATTCCTAATTGAAAATGTGTTCAAAGACACTGAAGATGGAAAACTGTTGAAGACTACTATGGAAGCTGAAGATGATGAGTCTAGTAAGACTTGGGAAAATGATGGAAGACAGTCTGAAGACAAAAAAGAATTTTAGATTGCAAAGGAAGAAGTAGAAAAGAAGTATGAATATAGCCTTATGATATGATCAGACAAGTGTATATGTATAGTGCAAACACTTGAGGTAGTGGGATTATCTCTTCAAATTTTATTCAAAAATTATGAATCTGTATTGATAGTTGATGGGCAAGAAACTGTCTTGAAAGGACATAATGGAGCAGCAATGGAAAGGGACCTTAATAAATATTACATTGTGGAATATGGTAGAACAAAAAATTATAATGAGAATTTGGTCCAAGTTGGTACAGTTAGTCTAGTAAAGGCTATGAAGAAGAAAGGAAAATGGGAGATTCAAGAACTTAAGAATAGGTTGGCAGAGGGTAATGCACAATAAAAAATTTAAGAAAATTTCATTTGTAAAAATTTCAAAAGGAGTAAAAATGAATATAATGAGCAAACTAAAAAGAGACCGGAAATCTCAAAGGATGAAGGCAAGGATGCTTTCATGAACTATGCATTTGCAGTCAGAAGCAAAGGGGTTCAATGGAATGTGATATTCATGGTGTTAATAATAATTTATACTATTGTAAAATGGACTTTACAATGGAATGGAAAATCTCTTGTATATGGTGATCGTGTTTCCTGTACAGAAAGAAATAGAACTTTATATTCTAAAATTAGAAATTGATAGATTTTGATTGCAAAGAAAGAGGAATGGAAAAATAAATTTAGTGGCTTATAGATTTGTAAGGAATATAAGGGAATAATGAAAATAAATATGAGAGGAAGGAAGGTCAAAGAGAAGAACAAAGAAGAGAATTCAAGAATGAGACAAAATCCAGAACAAAGTGAATACAAAGAATACTTTTCCAAGACAAGACAATATGAAGGAGGATATGAAAATTTTGACATGTCATATGCACATCAAGGGGATGACATCAGAGAAAAAGGACATCCACAATATAGGGTTTGGCATCCTGGAGAAGGAGAGAATGCAACAAATACACCTACAATTGGAGAAGGACAGACAACGAGTTGGAAGATGAAGTCTCATGAAGTTTACAAGAAAGGAATTTGGAAGACTCGTGAAAAGGAGTCCATGAATTATTTCAACCTAGCGATTCTGATGGAGGATCATTCTTCAAGGTTTATAAGACCTAGGAGTTTTATCAAACATTTACTAAAGGGAGTGGGTTCCCTTAATTATTTTGTTTATTTTCCCAAGTTTAGTTTGAGTTATAAAGAGATTTAAATGTAATTTGATTAATTAATAATATCTCATGAGTTGTAGAGATCTTATGTATGAGTGATTAATCCTAGGAAGGGTGAGGATTTTAGGGATCTAGAGGTCTAATATAGGATTTTGGTTGAGTAAAGAATGGAGGTGGGAGAAGCTTTAGGAAATATTAAGAGATTGTTGGATTTGACCTGGAATTGGTTCATGGTTCCTTTTTTGTATATATTGGTAAGCATTTTGAAACATAAGGGGGTTGGCCTGGGGTAGATAGTTTGGGCCTTATGAGGCAGGAGTTAATAGTCTTACGAGTATAGTTGTTAGCCTTTGTAAATATACTCTCTTATATTAATAAAAACACAGTGTGCAGTGAGAGTGGTGATATGGGGTTTTGACATCTATGTTGTGTGAACAATTATGTTTTGGAAGGTTTGTCTCTACCCGTTCAAGGGTGAATTCAAAATTCATTTCTGATTGAGTCATTGATAGAGTATAAAATGCATTAAATTGTGAATATGTGTAGTTATAATATTTCTCACTGTTGAGCGATATTGATTAAATTTCTTAAGATTTCCTTTGTGGAACCAATGTTTAGAAGTCAGCTTAGAAATCTGTGTGCAGGTGCATATGAGGTGAGATTTCCTTATTGAAATGGCAGATGGATCCGTTTGGTAGTAATTATAGTGACATTACCGTGGACGAGAGGAAAAACAAATATATTTTCTGAAGGCATAACTGTGTTTTTCCCCAAAGTTCAAAAGGCTTCATTACAAAAGTGTCAAGGGTGAATGGATGGTGGATATTAGATCACAAGGGTGAAGCTGGAGAACTTGTGGTTGAGATTATATCACATATCTGAGGTGAGAGTGATGGATGGTTAAGATCCTATCACAGAGATGAAGTGGAAGGTGAATGGTAAAGATCACATCGCAGGATTACAGTGGAAGATCGACGGTCAGGAAGCCATATCACATTCAGAGATGTGAAATAGTCAAAGGACCTTGAGACTGGGATGAGGAGTCACATGTTAGGTTTTTGTGCATATTTCATATCACATTGACTAAAGGATATTTGGAATTTTGATAAAGTGCATAGGTTGCACTAGTACATTTAGTCAAAATTCCGACACTTTAGTTCCAACACTTTTGACGTATTGTCGGAAATTTCCCTAATTTTTCTCAAATTTTTAAATCCCACAAAAAACCGTCACTATACCAACATATACGGACAATTTTGGTATTGTAACATTTAGGAATGTCATCGATACATAGACGATTAGGGGCACAACGTCGGAAATGGGAAGTTTCTAAGAAATGGTTCAGGACAAACGTCGCTATAGTGATAGGTTGTGGGCAAGCATCGGTATTGCGACGGTTTGGGGATAAAAGTCACAATAGTGACGTATAAAGATGCTTTTTGAAAATGCAACATTTCTAAGAAATGGTTCGGGCAAGCGTCGGTATTGTGATAGCCATTATTAACACAAACAAATTTAAAATTCAAAACTTACCATGTCTTTATATTATATATCTAAATTCATATCTTTTATATCTAATTTTTGCTATATCGATCATATAATTATAAATATAGTTCAATTTTAAATTTAAGATAAATAATATATTTATTAGTCCATGAGTGAGATAATTGAGTTACAAATGATAGTTCCTACTCTCAAAATTGGAAAGTTGGTATGCGCTTGAGAATGTATGATCGAATTTTTTTTTTAAATAATACAAAGTTTAGTTCTAAGAAAGAGTTTTGATTAATCATATTTATCGAAGGTGTGTTTATTAAGGGGAAGGTACTCTAAGATTTTCATCGTCTCTCCAAATCCAATGGGAAAATGACACCTATGTGCTACGCCATCTTTTCTGGGTTATTAGAAGATATTTAAATGTTGTATCATTTATTTGTAAGAATAAATATACATTACTAGTGTTTATCAGTTTATGTTAACGAGGTTATTGATGAATTTATTTGCAGGGTTTTTCAATACGTTCTGCCTAATACTATTGTGAATTTTGACGGTTTACAATTTTCATGGTTTACAATGAATTTTTATTTACTTATGCATTTAAAAATTATCTTAATAATTTGATTGTTTTATTTATATTAAATTTATTTTTTAATATTAAAATAAATTTAATTATTTTTTATTTGTTAAATTATTTGTGATTTTTGAGATTAATTTATGATTTAAAAAGATATGACATAATTGTACCAAGGATCACATTCATCTTGGGCCACATCAACCTTTAACAATGAGATTTTTTTCGTATTTTTATTCTAAATTCCTAAACTTAATCAAATGACAAATTAAAATCCTAACAATATAATAACCCTCGTGAAATTTCACCCAAATATAATTGACTAAATCAAACATAAAATAAATTTAATTATTATTATTTATATAAAAATAGATAGTGGTCTGAATCTTTTAAATGTATCTTGTAACCCACCATAAATGGTCATTCGAGACATTCAATGATATGTTGTTATTTGTAAAAGTCCAAGGATGGCACATAAAATATATGCTCTCGTCATCATAATAATATTAATGACAATGATGGTGGAAGATACATAGATGTTGCAAAAATATGCTCTGACTATGTGCATACCTCAACATCATTTAATTATACTTGAGGTGGGTAGCATGTTACAATTTTATAGAAACAATTATTTTGTAGTATGACATGAGAAATGTATCCTCTATGATCCTTTGTATTACCTCCCTACTGCAATTGAAATATCGCCCATAGAGCCTTCTTGTTTGAGTTGCAAAAGTCGACAAGCAAATATGTTTACTACATTTGTGAGTTTTTTTGTCTATTTGCATAAGGAGGTGGACTTGCACTAGAATTCTATGACAAGTCTTGCCCCAAAGTTTATAGTGTTGTAGAAAACTTATTTAGATAGTATTGTATACCTCAATGTTTAACTCACTTGCAACAAATTCCATTTGTAGGCAATAATTTTTCCCTACAATATTTTTTTTATAATGACTCGTAGAATATTGGTAGATCGATGATTCCTTCACATTTTGTAGCTGCATAACTTAACCCATCATTTCCCATCATAATTTAAGCAAGCCTTTACACTAAAAAAAATAGTAATATGATGTAAAACATAACTTAAGAGGAATTACTTTCGGCCATTATTTTTGTAGGAGTACAATTATAAATTTGTAGACATCTCAGTTTATTAGTTCCTACCAAAGCAAGACTAGAGGATTAGATTTTCATATTAACTATTATAAATTTAGCATTAACCAATGCATGTTATAATGTTTTATGCAATTTTTTCTAGAGAATAATTTCTAAATATTGTTAATTTTTCATTTAATACATTTACATATACTACAATTTAAAGATAATAAAAATTTAACCTTTTTGTCTTCGGTCTTCCTTTCCCTTGCTTCGAGGGTATGCTAGTTATATATATATGGTTAAAGTTGGTATGCAATTGAGAGAGAATCCTCGTCAAAATTTTAAAATAATAAAAGGTTCAATTCTAATAGAGTTTCGATTTCATCATATTTAATTATTTGACTTCATCATATTTAATTATATATATATGGTCAAAGTTGGTATGCACTTGACAAAGTATGCTTCAACAATTTTTTTAAATAATAAAATTATAGAGAGTTTTGATTATATTTAATTATATACCTATAATTATTTATACTTATTACTAAAGCGACATGAAATAAATAAATGTCTCTAGGGTTTGTTTCATAAATAAATAGAAAATATAGTTAATTATTAATTTTTTATTTTTGGAATAGTAAGTTGACAAGAAAATATTTTTATAATTATTGTTAAGGCTAGATTAACTATTCTTGTGAACTATGAACAAAGGTTTAATTAAACTAAGTACATGTGCATGTTGTTTTTTGTCGTATTAAAAAAAAATAGTTTCCAAAAATTTAACATAGCGATGGGAAGTTTCCCTTTGTGAGTTTCTTAGTTTAGATGCCCCACCTCTTAGTTTCGCTGACAAATATTCATAATAGCTATTGCATATTGCATCTAATCTCATGTCTACTTGTGTCCAAAATGCTTAAAATCTTCTTTTATAAGATTAGATACTAGCATATAGGGAGGTCAAAAGAGTACTTCATGAGAAACCCTTAAGAAAATGAACATGAAAATATAAAGAACCCATAATATCAATCCAAAATATACTAGGCTCTAGCAAGACAATAACCTGTAATTGCTTCCATAACTATTTATTGTCCTTTGTTTTTGGAATATCCAAAAATAGGGTTTTTCTACAAAAAAAAGAATATCTTAGGATATTATAATGTTGGAGATCCAAAAAATAGACTCATGTGATGTGTTAAAAAACACATGGCCCTCAATTGAGTGAAACATCAGCAAAAGAAGAATATCTACATATTCCCAAGTGGGGAAAATGCAGAAATTAGACCCTGAAAATGTTATTTCTGAAGATCTATGTTTTTACTAGGTGAAATAATGATGGGTCTCCTTAGAATATGCTTTTAAGATCTCACACACAAAAGGGTATCAGAAATAAATTCCTTTTGATATGTTAAATAGACCTATCGGCTACCTGACAGCTTAAAATTTGCCAAATCCCATGATTTGAGTAACGTAGAAAAAGACTGAAGCATGTACAACGTTATTTTATGAGGGATTCTGTAGTATAATAATGAAATAAAATGTATCTGGAGTTACATGGAATAATATCCCAAGAAAATAGAGATCTTTCCTTCTTATTGTATTATAAAGTTAACCCTGCAAGGGTTTCTTGAGGCACATGTAAAAAGAAGAGCAGAGCTGAATATTCATCTCAGAGAATGCAGTCTCACTGCAACATTACAGAAATATAGCTGAATAATACAAAATATGGATGAGGATCCCTTCCTCTAGCTTTCCGGGAGAAGGGTTGGCCCTTTCCCTAGGAAACTAACTCAAAAACAAGGGTCTTAACCCTACTGCAGCAAGTCTGCATAAAATGACGCAGTTCCTACAAGGGACTACCCTGTAGGATATGAAAACCAATTTGGCCTGCTGCCAAGATCTGAAATTTGCTAAAAAATCTTCCCAGCTGATTTCTCAAGAGAAGGAAGGCACCCCCTACTTAGAAATGGCCCCAGAAGTGGTGCAAGGATCCTCCATTGCAACACCCTACAACTCAGCAATCTCCTTCTACAAAAATAATGTTGGGACTGAAGAATGATGCTTGGCCTTGAGCCTAGATGTGGGGCAATACCAGTCAAGCTCTCCTAAGAGGCCTCTCAAGGGAAGAGGTGGGATTCGCACTCGGGAAGACCCAGTGCTACCTTGCTAAATAGCAAGGGGAAGCCAAGTATAAACAAACAAGATCAAGATATCGAGACACAAAAGCATCTATAATAAAGCCCTACATCCTCTCCTTATGTAGCAAGTGAACCTCTCCTCGTTGGGTCTCATCCACATCTGCCATCAAGCTCATGCAAGTTGTCCTCCACCAAAACCGCAATGTCCATCAAGGTGGTTCAATGTATCTAGACAAATTTGTTGACTTGGTCAAAGTTGACTGAATCAACATGATCCCATCTCTGTTCATACCCAAGGGTGCTCAAAGCTACTTATTCTTACTCCCTTCACATTAGGACTATTATTGATCCTTCAAAAGAGGTTAATGGGCCTCCCTATCCATTTGTTCACCTGCCTAGTGATGAAACAACTCTATTCCATTTAGCTTGAAGGCTAAAAATTTGGAATATTATAGTCCTCCCCTCCAAAATGTTGCCTGTCCTCAAGCAACTGTATAAGGAGAGAAAAATCCTCCCCTCCTCTTCTTGTGGCCTCCTCATCAAAAAATCTCCACCACTACTCAACATGATCTGCTACAAATCTATCCTCCAATGTTTCCTCCCAAGCATGTAAAACCATATGGCTCACATCATAGAAAGGTGGAGGATGTAAGTGGAAACCTCCCTGCTGTCCCATGGGCTCATTAAGGAAGGAGTGATGATGAACATGGGAAATATTATTCCCAATGAGTGACTCCCACACCCATGCTATCATCCAAATGCAATGAGCTAATCTGGTTAGCACGAAAATATCCTCAACCCCATATTCATGTAATGTGTTGGGGTTGCATGGATAGATTGGATTCCCCCAACCAAGTGGTTTCTCTCCCTATTTATGATAACTATGGGGCTGTCTTTGACCTTGGGCTGAAATTCCATGACCTCAAAGAGTGGACCAAGTGACCCCATCAAAAAAATAAACCATGAAGTGCGTCCTCCAAAATTTCAAGTTCTCCAAATGGCTTGTCCTACATGAAGAAAGGAGATGTAGTTCAACAATCATGGGCTGCCCATTGCTTCTCCTGAAAAATGCATCATGCAAATTAGGGAGAATAATACTCCCAATCGGCATCTCCAACTCACATCCCACTCTCCAAAAGAAGCTTCCCATGGACATAGAAATATCAGCAATACATGGAAGAAAAACCCAATAGAAACAAGTTGTCATATGACAACCGGAAATTGGATCAAGGTCCCGCACAAGGAACTAGCATAGTTCATCTTGTTCCTGCATAAAATGAAATAAAAACAAGTGCTTTTCCAGCCACTTGTTTTCTGAAATAATAATCTTACAAGATATAAACATGAAAGTACAAAAGGGTGTCAATGGTGCACACCAGAAATCATGTGGCTTCCCCCACAAACGACCAATGAGATAGTCAATCTCAATGCTAAAAAGGGCTTCAAGTACATCATTACACAATATGAAAGAATGAATAATCCTCCTTGGTACAATATGCTGCTCATAAAAAGACAAGAAGTACAAAACATAAGGTGAAATTGTACATTCTCCATTATGTACTTGAGGACTTGAGCTGAAATGGCTCAACTGAGAATGCTCCCTTACTCCCAATGAGTAGGAAGGTGGATCTGACGTCCTCTCCACCATCATCCGGGATATGAATCTCTCCATATTATGAAATATTTCATGTTGAGTGCCCTCCCAAATGAGCTCTTCTACCAAGGAAAGATATGCATCAAAATGCATGGCAAAGAAGTCCGCATGTGATGCATGTAGCAGCTTCTCCTTGAGACTAGAAGCTCTACTCAAGAAGACTCAGCCATGTGAATAGATGACCACATCATCCACCATATACTCAACATCTCTATCTAGGTCATCAAGGATCATGCATGCACCAAGATCCTTGGATTACTCTACCAAGAGTTGAGACCTCCAGTATCGATCAATCCTCCCAAGAGACAACGTAGGTGATCTGGAATGTGAAACTCTCTTCATGTTGCTGCCTGCTACTTTGACATCCCTCATGCCAAAGTCACCTTCCAAATTGCTTCCATGCCCATCATCCAACTTCTCATGCTCAAAAATAAGTAGTAACCTTTGGAAGTTGGCCTCCCATGAGAAACTCCCCTCGAAAAAGAATCTCCCAATCTTGGCCAAAGAAAGCATGAGTGGCCTCCATCTACTCCAATGTATGGAGGATTCCTACCTCAAAGGAGGTACCCTCTATTTCTCCAAATCCATGGAGAAATTTCCTTGCACCAAGAAGGTGCCTTCCTCCATGGCTGCAGTAATCTCTGTCAGCGCAATACAGATAGTAAGAGTCAGTGATGCTGAAAATGGAAGGATGCCCCCCTCCTCCTTGAGTTTATCCCAAACTCTCTGTGTTGCAATAGACTCCTCTAAAATTTTCACCTCTTTGGAATCTAATAGGGGTGAACCAAATGGAAAGATGCCTCTCATCATCTCTAGATCAGGTGGCCTCACAGGTAGAATGCCTCCATGTAGTGAGACATCAATGTCAAGAGTAGACTGCACATATGGTTGTGAAACCTTGCCCCCGCCCTTATAGCGCAAATCAATCTACCTCTTCCTTGCATTAGCTTTTTGAAATAGAGAAGGGTGTCTGCCTCTCATCAATTTATGCCACTCTTCCTCCCTTCCTTCTCCTTCCATCAATATCATCTCACAACCATGCTTCTTATTGATTCTACTTTGTCTCCCATATGTGAGATCCTAGGGAACTTCTTGCAATGACATAAGAAACCCTCCTGTTGGAGCATGTACTCCTCCTTCTTTTGCATGAGGAATTAGATGTGCTCTAGATGTGACAGCGCTGTAACCTCCATCCTTCTCGTTATTTTCAATATGAATAGGAGGTAAATGCTCCATAAGAGGATCCTCCTTTGAAAAAGGACCATTCATGCCCTCTTGTCCAAGGTTATGAAAGAAATATCTTTCCTCCAGCAAGGTATCATGCAATATGTGATCTCCTCCAATAGGTTTTTGAAGTGGTTTTTAGTTTGCAGGTCCTCCCAACTTATGCAAAAATTTTCATTGGTTTGATTGTCTCATGTTTTGTATCAAATCTTTCAACCAATCTTTCAGTGAACTTTGAAAAAGAAGAAGTATTAAAACTTTTAGACGAAAATGACTCAAACATCCACCAAGCATAGGCCTTACCTTGAAATTGTAGTGCTGCAACTCTGATGGCTTCTTCTTCAGAAACTAGGTGATGTTGCAAATAAGTACACAACTCCTCCACCCAAGCTTTGGCTGAGAAAGTTGGGGATCCATCAAAGGTAGATAGAGAAAATCTCTCCATTTCATGCAGTTTGCTCATATCCATATTAATCTTACAAAAATATTTGAAGGTAATATTATCTCTAAACTTCTCAGTTTGAGATTCATACTCTTGCAGAAAATTGCTAAGAGTTTCCTTCTCCGACATTTCCTCTTCTTTCATCTCTCTCATAGCAGACCCAGGAATTTGACTGCAATGTGCATAATAGGGTGAAATAACACTAGGTTACCATAGGATATGCTGTTATGCTCTCACACAGAAAATGGGATCAGAAAGAAATCCCTTTTGATATGTTAAACAGACCTGTCGGCTATCTGACAGCTTAAAATTGGCCAAATCCCATGACTTGAGTAATGCAGAAAAATATTGAAGCATGTAAAACGTTGTTTTATGAGGGTTTCTAGAGTATAATAATTAAATAACATGGATCTGGAGTTACGTGGAATAATTTTCCAAGAAAAAAGAGATTTAGCCTTCTTATTGTATTATAAAGTTAACCCGCCAAGGGTTTCTTGAGGCACATGTACAAAGAAGAGCAGAACTGAATATTCAGCTCAGAGAATGCAGTCTTACTACAACATTACATAAATATAGCTGAATAATACAAAAGAGGGATGAGGATCCCTTCCTCTAGCTTTTCGACAGAAGGGTTGGCCCTTTCCCTAGGAAACTAACTCAAAAACAAGGGTCTTAACCCTGCTGCAACAAATCTACATAAAATGATGCAGTTACTGTAAGGAACTGTGCTGTAGGAGATGAGAAACACTTTAGCCTACTTCCAAGATCTAAAATGTGGTTATAAATCTTCCCAGCTGATTTCTCAAGAGAGGGAAGGCACCTCCTACTGAGAAATAGAGCCGGAAGTGATGTAAGGATCCTCCACTGCAACACCCTGCAAACCAGAGGTATCCTACTACAGAAATAACACTAGGAATGAAGAATGATGCTTGGATTTGAGCCTAGATATGGAGGAATATTGGAAATGTTCTCCCAAGATGCCTCTCAAGGGAAGAGGTGGGATTCCCATCGGGAACACCCAGTGCTACCTTGCTAAACAACAAGGGGAAGCCATGTTTAAACAAAAATATCAAGAGATCGAGATACAAAAGAATTTATACAAAGTGCCTCCATCCTCTCCTTATGTAGCAAGTGAACCTCTCCTCATTGGGTCCCATCCACATGTGCCATCAAGCTCGTGCAAGTTGTCCTCCACCAAAAATACGCAGTCCATCAAGGTGGTTCAATGTATCTAGACAGCTTTGTTGACTTGCTCAAAGTTGACTCAATCAACATGAGCCCATGTCTGTTCACACACAAGGGTACTCAAAGCTGCTTATTCTTACTCCTTTCACATTGATCATTATAAAGAGGTTAATGGCCTCCCTACCGATTTATTCGCCTACCTAGTGATAAAAAAACTCTAATATTCCATTTGGCTTGAAGGCTAAAAATTTGGAATATTACAATTTCTAGGCGTAGTAAACATTTTGAGGTTAAAGAGTGAAAACTAAATTCATTATTTTTTTTTTCTCCCCGAATAATACTAATTCTACTAAGCGATCATATGTTACAAGATGATATTACAATCAAGAGAGGCAAGAAACAAGCCAACTAGAAATGATAATCTATCAACCTCGGCCTATTGTGTAACCAAACTCCAAAAAGAGAAGAAAAGAGATATAAACGCCTTATAAATGAGCCACTTCGAGGGGGAAACCTCCAACTACATTACATAAATGAACAATTCTTGGATGATACAAATGAAAAAACCTCCTTCTATATATAGGAGTCCATGGGGCCAACAATATAATCCTACTGGGGCCATAATGTAATCCTAGCCGACCTAACAATAATAATGTAAGGGCGCAATAATAAAAATATGGGGGTTACAGGGGTACAATAATAATAATAAGGTGGGGGGCTACACTAACATAATAAGGGGCTATACTATTAATATAGGGACTTAACATGCCCCTCTCCTTCAAACAAGTGTTGTCCTCAACGCTCGATTATTTCTTGATGCTTCGTATAAAATTTTCATCCTCCCATGTGAAATATTTTACGTAGAAAGTTCTTCCACTTGTCAGAGATACTTTAAAATTGGATCGTACTTGTCGAGTTCTTGTTTCTATGACTGCTTCATAAATTCTTTCAATGTGATGTTGATCTTCCTCGTTGTTTCATTAGATTCTGCACCAAAGTTATCCTTTGAGAGTTGAGAACTTGTTCTTGATGCTCGATGTGATCTTCCATTAATTTATCATCCATATTTGTTATTATTTGATCCTTCATACCATCCAACTTACCTCCATTTCTACTTTTTAAACCATCTATTTCATCTTTCAATTTCTCTTTCATAAGATTGAAAACTAGCTGCACTTGCTCTTGTAATTTTGATAGATCATGTTGCAATTCTTCGTCTTCATGAGTCATAGTAGAGATTTCCAAAGGATTAATGGGTACATGAATTATTTTTTGGGGCCATTTTATAATCCAATACTGATATCTATTCTACAATATGCCCTTGCAATCAATTCAACTTTATTCTTCAAACAAGATTCTATGCAATTCGGAAAACAAATACACACCTTTTACTTGCTTTTCGAGGAGCTCGATATTGAAATTGTATTATCTCTGTGATTACAGCTCTTATATATATGAAATTCCGTACTGGAAGTATCCCTATGAATTCTCTTTGAATGCCATAGGTCTGACTCGATTTGGATTCTCCAAGACAAAGTTGTGTCCAATCTCCCCACAATGACCTAATTATGGACTCAGGTTCAAAGATAGCGAACTTATACGACTTGCCACGTATCACTGTTTCATATTTTTTCTCTGAAATTGATATCCAAGAAACTAAAATCCGTGTACTTGTGACCAATTTTCATGGCGTAACTACAATCCAATGCCCAAGAGAGATAGTTATTGAACTTTTCCCACGATCACCTCTTTGAGATGAAATCAGAGCCCGAAAAGCACTACATTCCACAGATCATATATCCAAAAATATTGTGAACCAAGCTCTGAATTATTTTGAAAAATCTCCTCAGGATTTCAACTTCGCACCATATGAATTTGCTACTTTGAACCTTAGTAGAAAAAAAGCTATAGTGCAAATTCCACAATGACTTGTTTAGAGCCCGAAAAAAGACCTAAATTCCACAGATGATATCTCCGCAAATATTGTAGCCAAGCTCGAAATTTTTAGAAAATCTCTTTGGCTTCAGATTTCAGCTTCACACCCTAAAAATTTCAGCTCTTGAAACTTCTGGAAAAAATTTATAGAGAAAATTCCACGTATGACTCCGTTTGGAGTAGCGAAACCCTAGAAACCCAAGCTCGATACCAAATGTTGTGTAGCCAGCCTCCAAAAAGAGAAGAAAAGAGATATGAACACCTTAGAAATGAGCCACTTCAAGGGGAAACCTCCACAAATTACATAAATGAACAATTCTTGGATGATACAAATGAACAAAACCTCCTTCTTATATATAGGAGTCCATGGGGCCACAATATAATCCTAGTGGGGCCATAATGTAATGCTAGCCGACCTAACAATAATAATCTAAGGGCACAATAATAACAATATGGAGGTTACAGGGTACAATAATAAAAATAGGGGGGATACACTAACATAATAAGGGGCTATACTATTAATATAGGGACTTAACACGCCCCGAAGAGTGGGCATGAAATAAGCAAAGGAGCCATACGGGAATACGAAACAAGGAATATAGTAACTGGGTTCTACCCAGAATGGGCTGAAACCTCCATGCGAAATTTTTTTCCTTTCTTTTTGTTGACTTTGACCCATGCAGTATGGTGTGGATGGGAAAGAACCACTTGTAGATTGTTGTTGACTCTAGGAGGAGTCTCCTTATCCATATCGGAAGAGGAGGACTCATGAGTGCGTTTCTGAGAGATCACCATGGTTGGCGGTCCCCCAGGGACAACAAAGATCGAATATTTTGTCCGCTTTGCATGCTCCATATTTACATCAATCTCCTCCTCATCTGAACTCAAGGACTCAATGTAATCCATGGGAGGCAGATAACATGTTGTCCATCTTTTGTATTTTGGTTTGAGATTGTTTTCCTTTTTCTGGGAAAGGAATGTCGGGCAGAAATTTTTAAGGTGCCCTGTTTGGTGACAGTGGCAGCAGTGAAAGGAAGTGTTCTCATAATCCAAAATATGTGTCCAGAGGAAATCGTTAATCTTGAGATTAATTTGATCTGGAATCCCTTTACTTATGTTTATTTCAACACATATTATACCATATGTGTATAGTCCTTGGTACTCTCGAATGGGATCTGTTATCAAATAACGTCCAAAGTTGTTTCCTATTCCTTGGAAGACAGAAAGGTGTCATAAATGGGCTGGAAAATTCGGAAGCTTGACCCCAACAAGGATCTTGGTGATGACTACCATAGAGGGGTCGAAATCTGGGAAACAGGGGGTGAGGAATAGCCCTCTTATTCCCCAAAACCACATGATTTCTGCTAAGGCCTTCTGTAATCCATGTTGTGATTGAACACTACAATGAAGAAACCCTTTGAGTAGATGATGACCGTGTAATTATGGGTCCAGTTTGCATAGATCCACTTGTAGAGATCCTTTGTGCAAGGCCAAATTCCATTTAATCTACAGATGATGACGACTTCTGCATATTTTTGTAGCTGATCTACCAGATCTCGATGGGAAATATCTATGGAGGGAACTTCCTCCATCTTATCAACTAGAAAAGGCTTGGCGACCGTAGCGGTTTGATCAGCATTCCTGGGCTGTGCATGGACAACATCCTTATAGGAGAAAGCTAGTGTAGATGACGAATGCCTTGAAGTCCCCCCTCTAAAATGATGGGATAAGACTAAAGTAGCATTTCTTTCACTGTTATAAAATGAAAGGGGAAAAGAGGCATCAAGCTATTCACCTCCATATAGAAGTCTCTAAAGCACTGAGGGAAGCCCTAGCCTGTGCTCAAGGGCATGCAGAAGATTCTGTACTCTATCCATTAACCGTATCGAAATCATTATTGATCTGCCCGTGAGGAGTGAGATATGAATTTGAAAGGCAGGGGAGGGTATATCTAAGAAACCCTGGCTACCAAGAAGCATTACAGAGGCCAGATTGATATTCCGTGCCTGATATTTGCTTTCCGCAACCCTTTATGTTTTCCTGCCACAATCCCATGAGCGAGGGCTGCTCATATTTGGTCGCTCCAAGGTATAGTGTTGGATCCTTGAGATGTTGAGCCACGAAGAAAAATTGGATCACTCAAATCCTGGCATGTTGTAAATCCTTGCCGGGATGCTCCAAGCATCTTTCAGAGTAGCTATATTTTGAAATAATTCCCAAATTTTCCTTGAATCTATGCCATTAAATGAAGAATGAATATGATATTTTAAAAATGGGGTCATATTAGAAAATTTTATTGGCACATGATATTATAATATCACATGGTTTTCTACTAATAGTTTTGTGAGGCATCATATATCTATCAAGAGGGCTTCTCTCTCATTTATAATTGTTAGAATAAATTGGAAGAACATATATGTTTATTTTTGGATTTGTGTTATTTTTTTAAGATATGTGACGCTATAATGGAATACATTGTCTAGGGATCTATGATAGTGTGCTATATGATGAGAAGGAATCTACATCATCATCATATATCTGCCACATGGACCAATTCTTGAGGTTAACAAGATGGTTGGCACACATTTTTTAGGGAAGTCGTCTTCAGAAGTAGATATATTTAGAAATAATTCACAAATTTTCCTTGAATCTATGCCATTAAATGCAGAATGACTACAATATTAAAAAAATGATTTCATATTAGAAAATTGGGCAAACATTGACCTAGTTATGATGCTACTAAAATTTTTCATCGGAAAAATACTATGTTTTGAATACACATCATCCACACATGTGAATGGGAATATTTAATAGTTCACTTCTTCTCTTTCACTAGTCCACTTATTATGTGTTTGAGTTGGTTGAGGTGGTTATTTTAGGACATATTTTTTTATTGGCTCAAAATGGTTTTAGACCATGCAACTCAGAATGCTTCTTGTTTTAGCTCATATTTTGCCTTGAGAAGATTGTATTGGCACATGATATTAGAATATCACATGGTTTCCTACTAATAGTTTTGCGAGGCATCATATATATATCAGGAGGGATTCTCTCTCATTTATCATGATTAGAATAAAATGGAAGAACATATATGTTTATTTTTGGATTTGTGTTATTTTTATTAGGATATGTGACACTATAGTGGAATACATTGTCTAGGGATCCATGATAGTGTGATATATGATGAGAAGGAATCCACATCATCATCATATATATGCCATGTGGACCAATTATTGAGGTTAACAAGCTGGTTAGACCACACTTTTTAGGGAATTCAGCTACGAGAGTATCTATATTTTGAAATAATTCCCAAATTTTCCTTGAATCTATGCCATTAAATGCAGAATGACTATGATATTTTAAAAATGAGGTCATATTAGAAAATTGGGAAAAAATTGACCTGGTTATGATGCTACTAAAATTTTTCGTAGGAAAAATATTACTATGTTTTGACTACACATCATCCACACATGCGAGTGGGCATATTTTAGAGTTCACTTCTTCTCTTTCACTAGTCCACTTCTTATGTGTTTGAGTTGGTTGAGGTGGTTATTTTAGGACATATTTTTTATTGGCTCAAAATAGTTTTAGACCATGCATCTGAGAATGCTTCTTGTTTTAGCTCATATTTTGCCTTCAAAAAATTGTATTGGCACGCGATATTAGACTATTACATGATTTTCTACTAAAATTTTTGTGAGGCATCATATATATATATATATATATATATATATATATATATATATATATATATATATATATATATGTATATATATATATATATATATATATATATATATATGTATATATATATATATATATATATATATATATATATATATATATATATATATAGATATATATATATATATATAGATATATATATATATATACATATATATATATATATACATATATATATATATATACATATATATATATACATATATATATATATATATATACATATATATATATATATATATATATATATATATATATATATATATATATATATATATATATATACATATATTAGGAGGACTTCTCGCTCATTTATAATTGTTAAAATAAAATGGAAGAACTTATTTTCCTGGCTAAAGCTCTTTTGTAAGACTTGTCTTAATTTTGAGTAAATGCTATAGAGAAATGATAGAGAGCTTTTTATATTGCCAGATTCTAGGAAGAAAACAACTACTACAACAATCAAACTAATGCATTAGAGGTAATTTATATTTCTTGTCTCTAATTTTTATTGAAATTATAATATTTAGTTATTTTACAAGGCATAGATACTTATATTTATAATTACACATCTATAAATAACGATAAATATTTAAGGCAAAATAAGGAAAAATATTTCTAATTACATAACCATATGGTAAATAGTAAATTTTCGGCTAAATTTTTTACTACACAAGGTTCCCCGTTGGTATTGCCACTGATAATTATGCTTCACTACATTTCACAATTTCGTTTCCTTCCCACTTGCTCTATTCTCCTTCCCCCATAGCCAGACCTGCATCTATCTACAATTTGAATTAGACTAGACCGTGCTCTATTATCCTTCCCTATAGCTAGACCATCTATATTCTGCGATTTGAATAATTTATATTCTACGATTTGAATCAGACCATCTATCTACGATTTGAATCACTAGACTCATTTATGTATGATTTGAATCACAATAGAGTCATCGACAGACTTCCCATACAACTCTTTGTCAACAAACCCCACCCATTCAAGTGTTGAGAAATTGATTTACTAGGGTTGCATCAGAAGAGACATTAATTTGATTGGGTCACGTGAAAGAAAACATTAATCTGCTAAGGCCACATTGAAAGGCTAATCGGAAAAACGGTAATGTGGTTTCTTCATTCTTCTAAATTGTTCAGTTTGGCTTAAAAATACTGTGCATTTACTCCTGTGCTTCATGTCTATTTTATTTTTTATGGGTTGATGTATAATTTCTTCATTTTCTACTACCGTTTATTTCATATAGTTTTGTTGCATGCAAAATATTTGAAGAAACTCTTGACTTAATTGCTACACTTGTAGTAATGTTCACCTCTAGTAATAGCATTTTAGTTACAAGCTCATATTTGAAGACTAAAGCTATTATTTGTGACCTAAAAAAGTAAGGAAAACAAGATACATGCATCTACTTCAGATATGCCTTATAACTCTGAATTTGAGTTTTGTTTGAGTCTGTCACCAAAGTGTTTGACAAAATATTTAAGCGAACTCTGTCACATGGATGTCATGCTTGATGGTATTTCTTATCACAAGGATTTGGTATTGATTACAGTCGATGAAGAAAAGTTTAGAATTGATATTTTTTTGTGGATATTAAGAAAAGGCATACCAAAACCTCCTCACTTACATAGAATAAAATTTCCTTGAGCTCAATTTTCCTTGCAGGGGATGAAACACTAACTGGTTTAGTCGTACGGTCATATAGAAAAGCCCTTGACTTTGTTTTGATGTTTACCTCAAATGAATGGATCTCTTCTCATGCCGGGATCTGTAATCAAAAAATTCTCTCAGGAAATTTATCATACTTATATATATATATATATATAGTAAGATCAAGTACACACCTACATATATAGGCTTGATTTGGTATTTATTTGAGTCGATGAAGAAAACTTTAGAATTGATATTTTTTTGTGGATATTAAGAAAATGCCTACCAAAACTTCCTCACATACATAGAATAAAATAGGAGTGTTGGCATAAACTATAAATTTTTAGCGTGTATGTAAATATCCATAGGATCCACTTCTGTATCTGCTCTTGTTGATGTGAAAGATATGATAGAAGAAGGTACAAAGTGAATAATTTCTAGAAAAGTGTATCCATGTGGAAATATTGCATGTCATTATAAGCTACAACATAAGGTCATATCTAAAACAAATCCTTGACATTATATCGGTTCAAAAATCATTCTACAAATGACTCCCCACCTGTCCCCCCCCCCCCCCAGCCAGTGATGTTCCTTGGTCAAGCTTTCTAGAGTAAGGTAAAAAAAAACTTCATTAAGTGGTATTCATGGCCACTTGAACACCCAATCATAGAATAGTTGGGTCTAAAAGCAACTATGGAAAGTTTTGGAAGGAATCTTGAGAAGAGGATGGAATAAGTGATGTAATCATGTACAGACAGTTGAAATAGTACACTAGCTTCCATATTCTGGTGCTTCTTATACCCTAAAGCCTGGAAAATGGGACATCACTTACAAGAATGGAAAAATAGCTAGTGTAAAGACCTCAAAACTCTTAGGCTTCACGCATTAAATTATCCATAGTAATGTAGATATATTGGTATTTCCAATGTGTCGAAGATGGTTGTATGTTGCCTTGTAGTTGCATACAATGCTTCCTTGTTCAATATGTTTGCATCTTTTATTTGCATCAAGAGGAACTCTTTTACTTCTTCTTTGTGATGGTTATTTCTCCACAGAGGAAACAATTCTATTTCTATTGGTAATATACTACAAAATGAGACTCAACACCTGTGCCAATAACATGTTGTGTGAAATTTTTTTGGTACCTACCTCTGCTTTCTACTGAAATGTAACAATTTATTAATTCTTTCATTCAATTGGAGAATGTCTAAATCTAGAAAGCTGCAAAAGGTTGAAATCATTGTGACAATGAAGGAAGAGATGAATCAAGACCAAAAAATTAGTTAATAATTGGTGCAAGGAAAATAGTGCTTCTTAGCTATAGGGTTTTCTCCTGGTCATCATATTTTTCCATCCAATATTTTCCAACTCTTGTATTTTTCTCTCCGTTAGGGTGCTCATAAACCACATCCAAAGGTGAAGGTAGTAAATATCGAAAGAAATCTTTGGAAGCTGACTTGTTTTTGGAGGTGTGAATTACCATATTGTACAAATTTAGTAAACATGAATGTATATTAAGTACTCATTCTGGGGTCTTAGATGGTTTTCATAAGATGTAAATCAATTGTGAGAAGAGAAAGTAAGTATTGAGTCTCCTGCAACACTCTAAAGTGCTAGAGCTTCCTTGGAGAACAACTTGGGAGCTATTTAAAAAAAAATGAAAGGCCTCAACTACATAATCAACCATACAAATGAAGTAAACAATAATATTTGGTATTCTAGATGAAGTTTGTGTTATGATGTCCTCTCCTTGTAGTTATTATGTTGTTAACCAATTTTCATTTGGTAATCACACATTAGTTATGGTTGAGGATAAACCAAGGAAAAATTAGTGATTGACATACGATAATTTATCCAATGAGAGATGAAAACCCAAAAAATGGAGAGAGTATGCTTGAGAGGGGAAACCTCTAGATATTGGAGGAGATATATGGTCCAAGTAGCACAAGAGTTTGAGAAGTAGATTATATTGCTTTGTGGTGCAAATTTGATAGAATCACAATGCTCTATAAATGTTTAAGAGAGGCCTAAAATGAGCCTATAGGAAGATGAATAAAATATGACATGGCTTTATATTTTACATGTTCTTTTGCCATTGTTGATACACACAGGGTAATGTAGATGGCTGCTAGTAGAATTTTCTTTGTTTAAGCTTTCAGTGCCATCCATTCCTTTGTATTATTTCTCAATTACATGGCTTTTAGGGTTAGATGCATGTATTTTGGATGCCTTTGAGTTCTAACACATCTCAAATGGATGGTAGTTACTGGCTGGGAATGCCCAACATGCATTGTCAACAAATGGACGAACAATGAAAATAAGAGAAGTAGCTCAATATGAAAAGGACAAAAATATTTTACCTGTTTGCTTGGTTTAAGGAAATTTAACATTATCTAGGGGGAATATGTTAGTGCTAGTTGGTTTTTATGTCAAAATTGGTATTTAATTCATTGTTTCTTTATTGACGTGGTAGCTGGGATTTATTATTATAATACAAAATGTACTCTATGAAGTGGGTCATCAATGAAGTGACTAGGTCATTATGAAGACATCAATAGGAAGTTTTAGTTATTCCTCAATGATGTATGTGATATTTTATGTATGAAGAGGCTCCATATCTTGTTTCAAATTAGATGTTTTCTCACTTCTCAATATATACCATTTCTCATCTCCCTCGCTTGGTAATTTGTACATTCTCTATCAAAATAGAAATGAAGTTGAATAAGAGCATCATGATGATTATATGACCTATGAATGATGCTACGACTCATCGTTCTATTGATTACATGTACATATTTATGTAAATGGATTTTGAGTTAAGTTAGGGTTTCATATTAATTCTGCAATTTGTGAATGATGTTGTGATTCTTCCTTATTTTCTCTTATTTATTTAAGTAATGTGGACACATTATTTTTTAGTAAATGTCTCATTTTGATTCCAAACCCAGAATGTACAGTTGATTAGAGCCCAACAACCATCCATTGAAGTTTGGGGAAAGTTGAGTAGTCTTCTAAAAGCTTCTTTGGTGACAAAGATTATTTGTAAAAGATAACTCGAAATGCGATACACAACCTAGCTTCTCTGATTGTAGATACCTATCCATAGAAGAGTAGAGCAAGAACTTTAATATAGGAAGTCAAAAGTTTAGGAAAGGATATGAATAAGTTGAGTGTGCAACTTTAGAGCATATTAATGTCATACAACATGCAAGAAATTATGATGAAAGTATGCAATTATGTGTAAAATTTTGGAAGATAAGAGTTCATCACCTACTGTGCATCATTTAAAATATAAAAAATGATATGGTTTTGATCCCCCACAATAGATGTCATATTGCAATGGGTATTATATATTTTCCTCCTTTACATGCAGTTACCATTTTTTTTGTTAAAATATGATTATTATATACATTAGAATTCACAAGATGAAACCAAGAGTTTGGGAATTGACCTAAAGAATTTAGTTGTTAAATGGAAGAAAGTTGAGGATCTAGAAAAAGAATTAGCTTGTCTAGAATCAAGAAATTAGCAGATTAGAATAGAAAAAGAAAAGGAAAATTTTGCAAATTCATTCATTTTCAAAGAGAAAAAGGGAAGCATAAAGAAAATTAGAAGAGTTTGAAGAAGGTGATATTAGTGGTAGAGTCGTTGTCACTAGCATTATCTTTCATAGCAACAGTATCAACAACATTAGTCTATGATACTAACATACCTTTGGACACCATCCCACCAATTAAAATCATCAGTTGACATTTAATTTTTCCTTTGAGTGGATTACTAGAGTAGATTTGGTAGTTGCTAGCCCTTTTATAGGTGAATTCATATTTTATCTACTAGGCTATTCTCTCATTTAGTGAATTTTTACTTATTGGTATTTTAATTTAATAATAAAGTATATGTGGTTGATAAAATTATACTGTGCTAGAAAAGGTAAGTTGTTTAATGAATTGTATACATGTTTGGAAAGTTAAATGGTCATAATAAGGAAGTCTTGATTGGTTGGGGATTACACAGTTGCAATCCTGCTATCATATGTATGCCCTCAATGAGAATAAGAACCACCACCTTGTAAATTGAGTTAACATCACAAGTGAATGTATTATTGCTATTATTTTTCGTTATAATTATCCCTTTTTTTGGAATAGTCATCATCTTTGGAGGATTTGTTGATTCAATGTTTTTGATAGGGACATCATATCCAGTTCACTTCAAGATTTGCTTGAGATGCAAGAAAAGTTACTTGTAGGAGTTGGATTGATATGCAAGAAAGGTGATAAGAGCTTATGTTGTGGTTGGGTGAGGACTATACCACCTATATTTAGTTTATTATAGGGGTTATCTTATCATAATGAGGTAATTTTACATAACACATATTTTTTCCATTTGGTATATTGTTATGCTTGGCAAGAGAAACGTTACAATTTGATTATTCACTCTTCTTCAACTTCTAAGCTTTCTTGTTTTTCTCCTACTAGTTTTCTGAGTTTGTAGCAACAGTTTGATAGCTTGAGAGGTTAAAAAGATCTTGAGTAGTCTCTGTGACCTATTAACCTGCCAACTACTTGGGGCAGACTTGTCTTTTTTCCTGCTAGAAATATCCAGTGGCATCTCTGAGATGTTTTATTGTCGAGAATTCTATATTTTCTCTTTTATTATGAAATTTTTTTTAGGGCTTCTAATTAGCAAGGAATAATCTCACATTACCTTTCTAATTTTCTTAACTTCCATTTTCTCCATTCAATTGGACCTTCCTTATAGGATTACATCTTTCTTCCAAGTGTTCCCAGTGGATTGGAAAATATTTGGAGAATCAAAGATACTTGTGACACTGGTTTTAGTTAAGTCCACCTCCTGACATTATTTTCTAGACCATTAGTTAATTCTATATTGTGATTTTGGGAGGTTCCTTTCCATCTTATTTTTCTATTAATATCATAAATGTTTTCCTTTCTACATATTTGAGGCATTACAACAAAAAATTGACCTTCTAAGATTTATGCAAATCTTGTTTCACAAAATTTATGTCCTCCTTCTAGCCTATCTCGATAATTGGAGGTGCTAAACACTATATGTATGCCCTAGCACCAAACATAGATGATATAAGGCTGGTGAGATATCCACATTTCCCCCTTCTATTGATATGCAACTACATTGACAAGGCGACAAAAATGTATATGCTTTTAGTGTAGAGTTGTGCCCATATAAAGCAACCAAATTTCCATCACTAGATTTCTCTCTCTGGCCTCAAATGTTAGGAGGGGTTCAGCTGATCACCACCACATTACTCCTCCCATGATTCCCTGGCTAAATATTCAATGTCAGGAATTCTATACAGGACATTATTGTTGGTCTTTGAATTGATACCTTATTGAGGGAGATGAGGATGGCTCTGCTCCCTCCTCTACATCTTACCTCTATATCTGGTATGGAGTATTGATTTATACAACCTAAATTTTTCATTCTAGATTCACCTTTTCTTTCAGTATCACTTGTATCTCTTTCTCTTTTAGCTTTCAAGAATAAAGAGTAGTCTGGGCAATTCAACAATATTTATATGTCTCATTGTGTTTTCTAGTCCCATTGGCTTACTATTTACTGTATCTTATCTTCCCCCTACAAATTAAAAAAGAATTATGGTTCAGGTTTAATATGATGTTGATTGTGTTCTTAGTCATTGCATTTGTTTTTTTTTGGAGAGGGGTTGGGGGGTGGATAAAAAAAATGAAATTCATTGAATCTCATGCACTAGTGAATTTAACATTAAATTAAATTAGCCAAGCAGGTTTTTATATAAAATTTGTGAAAAAATCAACAAGATTAATATATATATATATATATATATATATATATATATATATATATATATATATATATCTGTGTGTGTGTGTGTGTGTGCATGCTTTTATGTATGTATCTATGAGAATGTTTTTGAACAATATATGATGGTTAACATGTTTTAGTCTTGAGAAATTTTTGGATCAAAGTTGAAGTTATAAAAAATATTTGTGTCTTTTGTTTGAATATATGGAGTTTATCAAAATATTCTTAATTCATTTTCCAAATGTAACAAGAAATTCTATCATATTTTTTTTCCCTAGTCCCTCGTCTAACACTTCCTTGGCCCTCACACAACTTGAGAATTCTGATATTTGAAGGTTGAATAGTCTCTTTTAAAATGAACAACACATGTTTGAAAATGATTCTTCCTCCTTTCTTCCTTGAGAGACCTTCCTTAAATAGATTCATGGAGGAGGCTAGAGGATCGTTGTAGATCTCTCGAATTTAAGGAAATTGATTCTAATAAGTTCAAAATCTCCTAGTGCAAGAGAACCAATTCATTAAGTGTTGATTTCCTGAAATCATTCAATGTTGGTCTATGCAATGTTTCCTTAGTGAGATTCAAGGGTGGAAAATAGAGTTGTAACAACACCCCCTAATGTGTGAGGTAAGAAGAGGAACCAATGGTCGAAACACATTCTAATAAATATAAGTTATGAGGAACTCCAAGGAAAGCAATAAAGATCAAGGAACTAGTGAGTACTTGCACTCGATTGTCAACAAATAGATAGGCATACCGATGCTTAGAAGAGAAAAAAAACATGGATTCCAACATAATAGATTGTGAATGCATTTAATAATATGAAAGACAATGGAAATGAAAAAAGTACACAACGGGTCCATGTCATGAAAATGATCATAGCCATGAGAAAATGCAATGTGGATATGTCATAATATACATCAAGAAGATAGCTAATACCAATGGGAATATGTAGTAATCGTAAGATAGTGATATACTCCATCAAAACTTAGTAGGGGTAGCATGAGTGACGTGCCTCCAAAGCCCAGTGTCTTTGTTCCAACTCCGATGGTATCATTCTACATCATGTGAATGTATAAAATATTGGCATACAACAATGTATCAAGTATCAACACTTAGTGCTATTCTTGCCTCTCCAAAATGGGAACTAAAAATTTGTTGATCCACACTTAGAAGATAATAAAGCTCAGCTTGAGATCCTAAATATTGGGGATAAAAAACATCAATAGAATCCCCATCAAAATCTACACCAATTGGCCACCATATTAGAGGGTTAATAATCATTGTAGAGCCCATATGTACGTATGATTATAATGCATGTAATGAATGTTTGTGGACACTTGGAGGATCATTAATAAAAAAAAAAAATCCCTATCATGCAAATTTGTTTAAGCTAATCTCTAGGAAAAATTTTCCTCCCTTGAAACATTTGAAGCCCTATGAAGGCAAGTTGTTGAACCACTTTCTTAGCAGATCTTGCATTTACACTATCATTTCCTAGCTCATTCATAGATATATTTATTTGAGAATCACAATGAGAAAGAACCAAATCTTCCAAACATGCACTAAAATAATCTAAGGATAAAAATTCAATAAAAAAAAGTTCAACTGAATTCAAGCACTTCACTGCTGCTCCCGAACCTTTGCACTTAATAGTTCCATTACAAATTTGAGTAAGAAAACTCAAGAATTGTGTTTTATCACCATTAAATAATATAATTTCACTATTTATTATGAGAATCCTAGTCTCCTCATAGTTCAAATCAAGAGGTAAATCCATCTGAAGAAGTTTCCTAGCTGTCCAAGATGGTCCTCCATCATGCACTTTAGTGACTTCTGGTTCATGCAAGTTTCCATAAGTCCACATTAATAGGTGATTCCGTGTAATTTTATCCAACATAGATTTGATATATTATGATGTAATCTAATTTTGGAGGCCCATGTGTAACCATAGTTTTAAAATCACACAACCCAAGATCACCTTGAGCCGACTACTGACTGGGAAAGTTAATCATCCCAAAAGTAGTGCGACCACTAGTTATAAGGCTCTGGCAAGGGTAGCACAGATAAGAAAGTGTTGTCTTCATATATAGTTCATATCCCTTGTCTACCATTTGATCATGTGTGTATTCATTCTCATTCATTTCTTTGAGGACAAGGAAATATTCATCCAATTTCCCTCCATTGCAATATCCATTTACCAATGCATTATAGGTCACTAAAGTTACCTTTATTCCACTCATTAAATCTTCACTAAAAATATATTTAGCCTCATCTAATCTACCTACTTTGCAGAAATGGTCTACTAGCAAGGTGTAAGTATAAAAATTTGGCTTACAACCCTTACTTTTAATTATACTCAACCACTCCAGGGCCTCCTTAATGCACAAAGTTTATGTATTAGAAAGGTAAATTTAGAAATTATTTCATTTTTCATTTTGTGTTTTCAAGTTAGATAGTTTTTTCAATTTTTCGCATTTCTAATTTTATTGCAATGTGGAAGACTGATCGTGGCAGTACAGGAACAACCCCAAGACGTGATGATTGTAGAAAGGTGCCAACCGAAGAACATGTAAAGTGCCAACCTTGCTCTATCTTCAAGTATTTTAGTTATTTAAATATTGGAAGAATGTTAATTTTGTTCAAATATGGAGACACTTTGCCATGGTGTGCCTAATTATTCCCTCAACAAGGAAGAGTTTTCTTCATCCCCATATCCATTGTTGTTGCTGCAAAAAAAGTTGCGAAAAGAAGCCATGGAACTTGAGCATTTGCTAGACGTTGTGCTTCAAACACCTGAATTAGGAAAAAATATAAGACAACTTATGACCCAGCTAGAAACATATAAGGTAATAATAAAAAATCAAAAGGATATTTTTTTGTTCTACATGAGATCAATTGTGATAGTTTGATTTTTAATTTTTACATTAACTAAACTAACAAAAAAATTCTTTTGTATCTATCATTTTCTGACACCTGCTACCCACGGTGTTGGTGGTAGTGGGACACAAAGGCAAGATATTTCTTAGGAACCCTCTCGTACACCTTCTACACCTTTAGGTGGTAGCCAAGAAACACACCCTGCCCAAGAAGACACACAACCAACCATTGAACGTGTTGGCAGTGATGACGTTGGTATGGATACCTATATTATTTCATTTCCTGGAGCAACACGTTTCTCCTCCACGGGGACCATTCAAGGCATGCTTTTGGTGAAAAATGAAGGTGTTCCTATCAAGAAAGTATCAATCCGAGGTAATTTTTAATATTTTAACTATTTCATGTACTCTATCTAAAACATATTTTATCATGATATTTATTTTTAAGTTAATGATAATATCTTTTTTTGGTGTAGGAAACAATGATTTCTACAGGTTTTTGGAGAGCAAGGTGTTGGTAATTTTTGGCCCAACCATATGCACCAGGTGGAATTCTCAGAATTCCAACTTGGAAAAATAACTTCTAGATTATCTAGAAGGCCTTTTTGGGGTGGGCACATTTGATAAAAAAACAGTCGCTCGGGTAGTCAGAAAATATTTGAAATATAATAGGGACACCTATAGGACAGACTGAAAGATTAAATCTAGATACAATAATCCTCTCACAGTTCCAGAGAGGGAGTGGAGTGCACTCATCGATGATGAAAAAGAGAAAAGGCCAAGAAAGAAGGAAAAATGCTAATTGGACCCGCAAGGTAAATTACAACTTTAATTCAATAGCTGTAATTTTCTCTATGTCCAAAATAAAAGTGTGATACATCATATCTGACTTCAAGCTTTTGATGATAGGTTTCCTGACACCTCAAAGGCAACCAAAGCTAGGATTGAAAAAAAGGCCATCACTAGCTAGGCCAAGGCAACTACTTGAAATTAGCTGCAAGAATTGTAAGTAGCTAAACATCTTATAAATAATTGTATCGCCTTCCAACATTTTTGTAATCCCATCAAATAACATTAAAAATACACAGTCATATGTAATGTAGGGTGATGACTTTGGAACGGAAACCATAGAGAAATACAAAGAGATTTCTTTCCATTCCAGCTATCAAGTCATAGTTGAACATCGTAGAAGCTTGGGACATGTCCCAAGATCCATAATGGCTGATAAGGTAAAACATTAACCTTTCAACATGTTTTTTTGTCCATAAATTTAATGTATAACAACTTTGTTTAAATCAGGGGAGAAACACTTTCAACAAGCCAAATAACCCAATTGTAGAGAAGTGCATTGAGAGTGAAATATTGCCAGAAGTACATGGTCCTCACATGCAACCTGATCATTGTAGTGGGGACCAGGCTGGCAATGCTACTATCAGTGAGGGCCATGACGGTAATTAATTTCCACTTATAATTTTTTCTAATTATACCTTGATGGTTGTGTCCTTATAACTTTTTTTTTAAATGATAGAGAATGTTGTACTTGAGCATCCTACCACCAGAGAGGAACACAGGGCAACGGTTCCAACGGTGACCACTGGTGCACTAGGTAAATAATATCATTGCAATTTTTTTTTATTAATATTACCAAACTTGTTCAATGATATTTAAAAACTGACAATTAACATTTAATATTATCTTTTTTTGTAGGAAATCCCCCATCACTGCATCAGACTAGACATCGTGAGTATGGAACTAGGTCAACTATGTGGGAAAGACACGAAACAGAAGTAGAGCACAATGATGTTGATGATGTATTTAGGAGCTTTAGAAGTAGGAATAAGAAAAAGAAATTTTATAATGTGAAATATTGTATTATTATAAGACAAATGTTACCATACTTAGAACCTTTTTTGCATTATATAAAAACTCATTTATCATACTATTTTTATTTCAAGCACATTCAATGTGTTCTTGCGTGCTTTTTGTTGCATTAATTTTTTATTAGTTATTGAATATTTTTTTTCTGCTCATGAAAGTAAAAAATTAAATATAGATTGGGTATTGGGGAATTGAGAGTGATGTGAAGGGGGAGGGGGAGGGGCCATAAGAGCTTCCACCTTCACATGGTTGGCCTTGTTTAGTAGAGAATAACTTATTGGAGTGATTTAATCTTGGAGCAAACCTCCCTCGATACAACATAGCAACAAAAAATTCATTTTTGACTTAGTTGCTACTCTTCAGATCGTGGGAGGCTAATTCCAAGTTCAGATGACTCCAATAAATTGTTCTTGAAATGAAGAGGAGCTTATTCAGGTATGTTTTGAAATTGTCAACATATGTTCTAACATTATCATAAGAATGCATCTGAGAGTAAAAAATACTACATCAATTACTTGTATTTATTGTATAGATAATTATGGATTTTGTATGACTTGGTAGTGTAGGTACAAATCCTCTTGCATCATGAGCAATACAACTTGTCAACCAGGGTCATGTATAGGATATTTTTTCTTGTGCACTTGACCATTTTCGTAGTGTCACATTTTGTAAGTTCCTTTATAGTTCATAATTCAATATGAAGCTTGTTCATGATTATTATCTGGTTTTTTGTATGTGTTTTTTCCTCTATTTGATTGTAAGCTTTAGCATGCTTTTAAACATTGATTTTTTTTTAATCCTATTTTTATACTTACTTGTTCTAGTTATGGTGATATAACCACCATTGTATCATATCCATATTATTGCATTCCCTTGGGTTGTATTTAGGTACAAAGGAACTCCAACTAGTTCCAATTCCCTCACATTTCTCTTGGCCAACAACATAAATTTAATATATGTGGGTTCCCCAGCCCAATGACCCCTTTTTTAGTAGAAGGAGTGTCCCTGTTCTAGTAACTATATATTTTCTATATTAGCCTAGGATTGGACCTACGGTATTTGTAGCCAATTTCTCCCTACCACCATTTTCTGGAAGTCTATTCTGTTAGGTCATAAACTCCCTTGATTCATTTATTTCCAAAAAATATGCCAATTATTTGGAGTTGAAATATTATATCTCATATCGAAAAAAAAGAAAGATTGAATACAAGTTTTTTTAAAAATGCTTAAAATTGCAGCAAATTTACATGGTATGGTGGTGTTATAATATGTGTCAAGTTTCCAACCTTCATTTGTAGGTCCAGGTGCAGGTTATAATGTTGGACCTAGATCTAACAAATTACATTTATTCCTTAAGTGTTTTCTAGGGGTTACTCAATGTACATAAAATGATTTACACCCAATATTCAAATCTCCCCACTTAGCCCAGTCTTGCAAGGTTGAAGGGTTCACCCAACACAAGGTTTTATGTTCTAAGTGAACAAAATGAGATCTATATATAACCTCCTCCTCATTCAGATGATGATAAATTTTCTTGAAGATCACAATCTCAATATTAGCTAGGTTGACATAGTTTTATGGTCACTTAGACACTAATAAAAGTATTTTACTGCATCTTATATTATCTCCCCACGCTCACCATCCTAGAAGGCGATAAGCCACCGACCAATAGAATGATGGATAGGAAACTTGTCACCCCCAACTAGGGGGGCTGACAATGAAGGCTAGGGGAGAAACCATAAAAATAAGGATGGCTTTATGATGCAAAATTGGTCTACATTTTTCCTACAAACATCAATATATCATCACTAACTATTTATTCTATAGAAGGTATCAAAAGTCACTATACCGATTCATTTTAATGCCAAGAATTCACTACATGAAACAAAATAACTATTATTTTTTTTCGAGTTAGGATAAAGTTTATAACGTGAAAAAGTTGGTATTGGTTATAGGTCCATAGTGTTGCGTATTTCCTATTTGAATTACATCAAAATTTATAATAATTACATATATGTCTGTGTGTGTAATCTCTGTGTGTGTATGTGTGTTGGCTCACACACAGACATGACGTTGAGCCATCAAAGATGAATCTCAAAGTTTTTTTTCAAAATATAAGCGCACATGGGCATTATTGAGCCAACAATGCATGCATATTTCCTTCTCATGAACAAGTCTCAACGTGGAAAATCCATGAAATATAATTATGTCAACTTTTTCACGTAATTCTTCCACATTTTTCCAGAAAAACACATTGCCATGTGCTCTTGTTTTATCATTTTTTTAAGCAAGGAAATGGGAGCATGTTATGTTATTGATGGTGAATGTTGTTGTGTCTACCTATAGGTTCCCTCCTATGGGTCAAGGCTGTTGCAAAACCAGCTCCAAAAAGAGAAGAAAAGAGATATCAATGCCTTGTAAATAAGCCACTTCGAGGGGGAAACCTCCAATACATTACATGAATGAACAATTCTTGGATGATTCAAATTACAAAACCTCCTTTCTATATATAGGAGTTCATGGGGCCACAATATAATCCTAGCTGACCTAACAATAATAATTTAAGGGCAAAATACTAACAATATGGGGGTTACAAGGGTACAATAATAACAATAAGGGGGTTACACTAACAAAAATAAGGGACTATACTAATAATATAGGGACCTAACATGCCCCTCTCCTTCAAAAAAGTGTTGTCCTCAATGCTTGAGTAGCTCTGGGTGCTTCTTTATAAAATTCTTATCCTCCCATGTACAATCTTCAGTGGGTAAGTTCTTCCACTTGATGAGATACTCTGAAATTGATCGATTCTATAGTTGTCGAGTTCTTGTTTCTGTGACCACTTTAGGTTCCAATATGATTTTTCCTTCCTCATCAAGTTCTGGAAAAATTGTTTGAACTCGAAGATTTTCACCTATAACCTTCTTTAAGAATGAAACATGGAAAATTTGATGCACTCATGAAGAAGCAGGAAGCTCCAATTTGTATGCCAAAGTACCAATCTTTTGCAACACCTTGTAAGCACCATAGTACTTTGGCAATAATTTATTATCCTTCTTAGCTTGCTTGAGGGACATTTTTTTGTATGGTTGTAGCCGTAAAAATACCCAATCTCCTACATCAAAACTTCTCTCGCTGCGATGTTGTTCTGCCTGTTGTTTCATTCGATTTTGTGCCAAATTCAGGTTATCCTTTAAGAGTTAGAGAACTTCTTGCTGATGCTCGATGTGATCTTCCACTGCTTGAACCTTCGAATTTTCCCTTAAAGATGATGTGATGGATGGTGGATGATATCCATAAAGTGCCATAAATGGGGTCATTTTTGCTGCAGTATGGAACGAAGTGTTATACCACCATTCAGCAAGAGGTAACCACTTGACCCATTGTGTTTGTTTATCAGATACAAAGCAACGAAGATATCCTTCCAAACATTTATTTACTATCTCAGTTTGACCATCAGATTGAGGATGATAAGATGAGCTATGAGCTAATTGAGTACCCAAACAAAAAAATAACTCCGTCCAAAAATTTCCAGTAAAAATGGGATCTCTGTCGCTCACAATAACCCTTGGGCTTCCATGTAGCTTTTGAATTCTGTCCATAAATGTAGTAGCAATTGTACTTGATTTAAATGGATGAGATAATGCACAAAAGTGTGCATACTTGGTAAGTCTATCAACTACCACCATGATGACACTCTTTCCTTTGGACTTAGGTAAACCTGTGATAAAATCCATTGAAATCTCCTCCCAACATTGACTTGGAATGGATAAAGGTTGTAGAAGACCCGGGGTCTTAATTGTCTCAAATTTATTCTGCTGGCAAACCAAACATTCCGCCACAAAATTTTGAATATCAGATTTAAGGCCATCCCCAAAAAATTATTTCTTCACCCTGTGGTAAGTTTTTAAAAATCCTGAGTGTCCTCCTAAAGGAGAAGTGTGCAATTCCAGAAGAATCTTTTGTTTTAGTTGGGAATTCTTACAAAGATATAAGCGACATTTGTACCATAAGGAATCATTTTTCCAACTAAATGTATCAGATGTACTAGGATCTTGCTGCAACTTTTGAATGAGTGTCCATACATCTTTGTCCTTCTTCCATTCATCTCTTGCTTCGGTTATCCAATATGGTTGGATAATATAAATGGCACAAAGCAATGCTTCCACCTCTTCATTCTTTCTTGAGAGTGCATCTGCAACAACATTAAGCTTTCCTTTTTTGTACATTATTTCAAAGTCATAACCCAACATCTTTGTGACCCATTTTTGCTGCTCTTTTGAAGATAGTCTTTGTTCCAAAAAGTGTTTAAGACTATCATGATCAGTTTTTTCCTTGAAATGTCTTCCCATTAGGTAAGTTCTCCATATCTTTAGTGCATGCAGTATTGATAACATTTCCAACTCATAAATAGGTTTCTATAAATACTTTCCTTTGATTGGACGACTTTAAAAAGAAATGTGTCTTCCTTCTTGCATTAAAAAAACACCAATTCCATTTCCTAGGGCATCACATTCCATAATAAAGGTTTTTGTGAAGTCTGGCATAGCTAAGACTGGTGTTAGGCACATTGCCTCTTTAAGATGTTCAAAGGCCTTAGTTGCTTCAGGAGTCCATGAAAATGTATGTTTCTTCAATAATGTTGTTAGTGGTGTTGCTATTCTCCCATAATTCTTAACAAACTTTCGATAATACCCTGTTAACCTGAGAAATCATCGTAACTACTTTCTAGTTGTGGGGACTTTCCATTCCTGTATGGCTTTAATTTTTTTAGGGTCTACCTTAACACCCTCGTGAGATACAATATGACCTAGATATTCCACCTCTTGTACTCCAAAGAAACATTTGGAGGTTTTTGCATATAATTATTTCTCCTGCAATAGTTTGAGCACCCTGTCAACATGTTGAACATGATCCTTCCGAGACATGCTGTAAATTAGTATATCATCAAAAAATACTAGCACAAATTTTCTAAGGAAGCGTTTGAAAACGGAATTCATCAACCCTTCAAATGTAGAAGTTGCATTGGTAAGGACAAAAGGCATGACCAAAAATTCATCAAGACCCTCATGAGTTCGAAATGTTGTTTTCGGAATATCTTTAGTCTTCATTCTAATTTGATGATACCCTGAATGAAGATCCAATTTGGTAAAATAAATTTCTCCATGTAATTCATCCAATAATTCATCAATCATGGGAATGAGAAATTTATCTTTAATGGTGAGCTTATTGAGCTTCCTATAATCCGGACACATGTGCCATGATCCATCCTTCTTGTGTAGCAATACTACAAGAGCAGAGAAAGAACTTTGACTAGGTTGAATTATACCCGCCTCTAACATTTCTGTAATCATACGTTTAATTTCTCTCTTTTGGACATAAGGATATCTATAAGGCCTGATGTTTGGAGGAACACTTCCTGGAATCAAATGAATAACATGATCATGATCATGAATAGGTGGGAGTCCTTTTGGAGTTTCAAAAACCTTGGAATGATTATCCAAGACTTTTTGGAGATCTGCAGAAATAGATGATTTTGATGTTGGAACTTCTAGTGAGCATAATTATGCAATTATGCCTTGTTGTTCTTTCTTTATAAGATTTTCCATCACATTATAGCTTATTATATTTTCTGGATTCCCCGCAATACCCCGTAATTTGAATTCCTTTCCTTCTAAAAAAAAATTCAAGAAATGTTCTTGAAAATTAGAAGCCGACCTCCCCAAAGATTGTAACCATTGTACTCCTAGTACAACATCAGCACCTTCCATAGGAATGGAAAGCATTGGAATATTTAAAACATATTCCCCCATGGTTAGCTTGATATTATGGCATTTTCCAGAGAAATTTATATTTCCTCCATTTGCAACCATCACTTGACATTCTGGTGCTGGGTATAGGAAACAATTCAATTCCTTGGCTACCTTACAATGAATAAAATTATGGGTACTACCTGAATCAATCAACACTACTACATTTTTCTTCTTGATATGTCCTTCTATCTTGAGAGTTTTAGGAGTGGTAATTCCTACCAATTCATTACACGATATGTTTGGACTCATTTCTTCCTCTTCTTGGGTTGGTTCCTAGTGTATATCCTCTTCTTGTTCATTTTCTTCTTCCTCTTCACAATATGTGTAAAATAATTTCTTCTCAGCACACTAATGACCTTTAGTGTATTTTCTATCACAACTGTAGAAAAGGCCTTTTTCTCTTTTTTATTCCAATTTTTGTGGTGTCAACCTTGTAGGATGTGGAAATCTAGGAGTAGCAACACTTTCCTCTTTATAGAAGTTAGTGTTAGGCTTCCTTGTCACCATAATTTTACATTCATTTTTTCTTGCTAACATGAATGCCTTCTCCAATGAATCAGGTTCTAAAACATGAACTTCATGTTGGATGTTATCCTTTAAAGTACCTATGAAGAGATCAATCTTGTGTTCCTCTGGAATATCAAATACCCTTATATTCAATTTTTGGAAGTCCTCAATGTGCTCCCTCATTAATCCCTTTTGTTTGAGATTTATCAATTGGCTAAAGAAGGTGTTGCTCTTTGTATCATCTCCTGCATAAAAATTGACCAAGTGACAATTTTGTTACGGGTGCAAAGCCATCAATACCATACAAATGTATTTTTTTCTAAATGTAAAGTTGCAATGCATACCTTTTGTGTGTTTTTCACATTATGGAGATCAAAATATTGCTCCATCTGTAGTATCCATGTTATAAGATCCTTTCCATCAAACTTCCTCATATCCATTTTTTGAATATGGTGGTTCTTCCTGTTATGGCCTAAATCTACCTTAGGCTAAGAAAAGCAGAATCTAGGGTAACATCAAACCATGCTTAATCTGGTAGCTAGCCCTACCAGATCGGGAGAGGGCTCTCTCCGGGTCAATCTCAGCAAAAATAACTAGTAAGGCTTGAGATGACTTAAAATAAAGGATTATTTTAGGCTAGGTATATATGTAAGAGAGTTTGATTTGATTTTTAGGGTGTTTTTGCTAGAATCAAAGGGAAAGGAAAATTTTGGGTCCAGGAAATGATCAGTTTTGCAGAGGGTTGAATGGGGCAAGAAAGGAAATTGCTTTGATTCTTCGAATTGAATGAAATGGATAGCTCACACGGAGTAGGAGTTGAAGAGGGCAAGAGGTTTCAAGAATCCTCTTCAGACAGTTGAAAACATGGAAAATTAAACAAAACTTCAAGGTAGAGCACTACAAATCTAATGAATTCCACCTTTATGACTTTTTTTCTTAACTTAAGAAGAAATGAGAAGGAAGATGATACACATGAAGCATCAGTAAACTTACAATCGCAGAGAGAAAAACATCATCAAAACATAGAGCCACATGGATCCCAAAGAGTGTTGCAAACCCTAGTCTATTCCTTTGCCAAAATGTAGAGATGAAATGTATAATGAAGCTCAAAGCAATCCCAAGAGTCCAACCTATGCTAATGACTGAAAAATTACAAGATATAGACCACACTAACTCATCCCCAGCCTCTAGGGGTCGATATCACAAGTTTAGGAGCTGTTTCAACAAGATCTAAACTAAGAACTGGAAAATAGGCAGTGGAATAGGTTGCCTCTATAAGATAGGAAACTGATTCATTCAGTTACAATTCACTTTTTGGTGAATTAATCTACTTACATGCGTGAAAATTAGTCAAAATTACATAAAAACCATGAAATTACATCAATTTAAATCAAGAGATTTACATTTGGATATAAAAAAGTAAAACTGACCAAGACCAGGCGAAAAACTGAGTTACTGAGTGAAAACTAGGCCAAAATTCCCAATGCACCGCGCCTGAAATCTCTATGCGTTGTGCCACTTTGGAGCTGATTTCGAGGGCCTTCCCGGAGTCCAAATTGAGTGCAGGATAGCTCGTTGGAAATCTCTACCTGTCTAATTTCCAACCCAAGTGGAATTTTTGAATTGGGTTGCCATTTTCCCCTCCAAAAATGAGTTTTCCCAACACTGCTTCCTGTGTGTCCAAAAGAGGGCAGAAAGGTCATTTTTAGGGTGTTTTTGACCCTTCAGGAAACCCAAAAATTGTCAAAATATTTAGGTAATGAGTAGGAATGCATAAATTTTGATGAAAAATCCAAAAATAAAAAGTTTTCTTCAAGAGGAGCTACCAATTATAAGCGCGGGCCAAGTGGCGCTACGCGTCGGGCAGAAAAATCTGTGTTAAGGCCAAAAAAAATTCAAAATTGACAAAAAGTTTCCCAAATTTCTTGAAATTTGGGCTGAATGTCCACCATCGAGCACTATGCTAAGCCAAAGAAGCTTCAGCCAAAATTTGGAGTCTATCATGCCTTTTTCGACGCTTTAATGCCCTCTTTAATTTTTCCTTCAGGATCTTGGTTCACGACTTGAAAACATGATTCCTCGCCCAATAATGATTCTTCATGTGCCTGAGCATGCTATTTTCCTTGTTGGCCTTCTCCAACAGCTTCTCCAAATGAATATTGACCCTCTCAAGCCAACTCTCTCGATCAGCCTCAATCTCTCGATCAAATGTGGTCAATTTGATTTTGAAAGGTGTTTGTTGGATCAAAGGGAAGGAATCAAATACAGGCCTAGGATATTTACTCAAATACAATATATTTTTCAAAGCCTTCTTGATATTCTCGGGAAAAGAGAATAAATAATTTATGAAAAAGAACAAAATGTCTTGGATGAAATTCCAACTTGAATGCCTGATTTTTCGTATTGTCCTTTCATGTTTCTGTTGGTCAGGTTCATCCTCTAGTGGAGTCCTTGGATCTGATCTCGAAGCTGATTTAGAGTTGCTAGGTGAATGATTTTAGCCTTGCGGTGTCTGATCATTGTCCACCATAAACAATCAGATCTGAACTTGATTAGATCTTATTGAGGAAACTAGATATTCAGTTCATAAAATAGACCAGAGATTGACTGAAGCAGCATTCACCTAATTTCACTAATGCAAAGCAAGAGTGTTTCAAAGACTACCTGGCTAACCTCAGGCTCCGTCTATATTTTATAAAGCAAACAACAAAATTTTCTTCCCCAATATGGTCACCACTATGTTATTGCCTAAATCTACCTCAGGCTGAAGGAAGGCAGAGTCTAGGGTAACATCAAACCACGCTTAATCTAGTAGCTATCCCTACCAGATCAGGAGAGGGCTCTCTCCAGGTCATCTCAGGCCTCATTGAATATTTTTGCTGAGATTGACCCAGAGAGAGCCCTCTCCTGATCTGGTAGGGCTAGCTACCAGATTAAGCGCTCTACCTTCCTTCAGCCTGAGGTAGATTTAGGCAATAACACTTCCCGCCAACATTAGATTTTATGAAATCACGATTAACATTTATTTTGTTCTCATCATGAGTTTCATCTACTATCTTTTCACCATTAGGAAAATTTTCTTATATCAACTTTGTCAAACCTTCCATGTCTGCTTTTAGATCATTCTTCATGTTTTCCATTTTCTCTTCCATGTCATCCATCTTAGATTCCATGCTAGCTTCCATTCCATCTATCTTATATTCCATGCCATTCTTCAAACCATCCATATTATATTCCACGCATTTCTTCAAACCATCCATCTTATTTTCCATGCCTTTCTTCAAAACTTCCATGTCATTTTTTGTTGCTCTTTGCCAGAGTGAAATTTGTTGCACTTGCTCTTGTAGTTTTGATATGTCATGTTGCTATTCTTCATCTTCATGAATCATAGTAGAGATTTTTAAAGGCTTAATGGGTCTTGAATTCTTTTTAGGGGCCATTTTAGAATCCAATACTGATATCTATTCTATAATATGCCCTTGGAATCAATTCAACTTGATTCTTCAAACAAGACATATGCAATTCGGAAAAACAAATACACAAATTTTACTTGCTTTTGAGGAGCTCAATATTGAATTTGAATTATGTCTATAATTTTGGATCCTCAATGTGTGAAATTAATCCTTGTTGTAGCCCTTTGAAGCTTCTTTCAAATGCCATAGGTTTAATCTTATTTGGATTCTTCAAGGAAAAGTTATGTCCAATCTCCCACAATGACCCAATTTTGGACTGGTTCAGTAGAGCGAACTTGTATGACTTGCCATGTGTCATTGTTTCCTCCTTTGGCTCTAAAATTGATATACCAAAAAATACAGTCCGTGTACTTGTGGCCACTTTTTACAACATTCCAATTTGATGCTCAGAGAGAGAGATATGAATATTTTCCCACGATCATCTCTTTGAGTTGAAATTCAGAAGCCTCAAAAGGTCCTAACTTCCACAGATCATATCTCCGAGAATATTGCGAACCAATATCTGAAATTTTGCGATGATGTTCCTCAAGATTGTGGCTTCGCACTCTAAACATTTCAGCTTCTGAACCTTGGTAGAAAAAAAATTATTAGGAAAATTCCACGATGACCTTTTTGGAGCAGCGAAACCCTAGAATCTCAAAGCTCTGATACCAAATGTTGTGAAACCAACTCCAAAAAGAGAAGAAAATAGATATCAACACCTTATAAATAAGCCACTTTGAGGGGGAAACCTCCAATACATTACATGAATGGAAAATTCTTGGATGATTCAAATTACAAAACCTCCTTTCTATATATAGGAGTCCATGGGGCCACAATGTAATCCTAGCAGACCTAACAATAATAGTTTAAGGGCACAATAATAATAATACAAGGGTTACAAGGGTAAAATAATAACAATAAGGGGGTTAAACTAACAACAATAAGGGACTATAATAGTAATATAGGGACCTAACAAAGGCCTACTACTTCTGTCTTGTCACCGAAAAACCTCAGTGATAGGTCATTGAAATTATCAAAGAAGATGTCTGAAAATCTTTGTTTGTAGACTGTTTGAAGATCGCAATCTCAATTTGTAGTGAAGAAAAATAATATATTCATTGGCATGTGGAACACCCACATGGAAGATAACATGTCATTGTTATTTGGTTCATGATGTTGTGGCACTGAAGTAGAATGATGTGGCAAACCTATGTGGTATATGATGTATCATCATGGCATGGATCATTGGTGATGTGGTGATTACATGGTGAAAACATTGCACTAACATGGCCCTGACATGGAGAGGAAGTGGAAAGTGATGTGGAGTGCATGTCAAGGAATTGATTATAAGAAATTTGGAATCTAGTATTTGGCCTATCTCCCAATACTAATAGAACCTAAAAAATTTCAGTTATATTAATTGTAGCTACAAATCCAAAAGAAACCTAAGATAGTATGAGATACTTGTAGCTTCCTAATTATGTATCCATCATGTGATATTGTTATGCATTACGTTGTTAGAAGCATTTATACAAAATGATAATAAATGAAACTAGACTATCCCAGTTGGGCATGATGTCAAGGTGTTTCCATGGTGTATTAATGCTTGGGCATGATGTCAAGTATTAGTCTAAATTGAACATTAAACACGATGTATTTTTTAATGGACATAAATCTTTGGTTGATACCCAAGATTCTCCTTGACTGAGAGGAATTACAACCCAAAAAATTAATCCTGATCTCTTCTTCTTGATATGATGAAGGAGTGAGGTTCCCAAGAATGCTTCAAGTGTAGAATGATTCAAGAGAGATTCTCAAGGTGACTAACTGTAGCTTGTTTTGAATATGAATTTAAATGACGTTACAATGTTTCAAGATATTATCTTCAAAATTTCCTTCTTCTGAAATCAACAGGTCTGGAGCCTATTTCATTAGATATTTGAAGCCCTCATAGATATGTCATACATTGTGGGACTTCTTCTTCCATTTTATAACTACTGAAGTAGATCCATCTCAACCTTGAACCTTTGAATACGGCTTAACGTAGTCACTAAAGACAAGGAATTGAAGGCTTCCGATATGAACTTCTGGAATAGGCATATGTTAGGTCACTATATTACTAGTATAGTCCCTTATTATTTTTAGTGTAACCCCCTTATTATTATTATTGTACCCTTGTAACCCCCATATTGTTATTATTGTGCCATTAACTTATTAATGTTAGGTCGGCTAGGATTACATTGTGGCCCCACTAGGATTACATTATGGCCCCATGGACTCTTATATATAGAAAGGAGGTTTTGTAAATTGTATCATATAAGAATTATTCATTTATGTAATGTATTGGAGGTTGCCCCCTCGAAGTGGCTTATTTCTAAGGTGTTGATATCTATTTTATTCTATTTTTTGAGCTAGTTACACAACATTTGGTATCAGAGCTTTGGATTCTGTTAGACTCAGTCTTGTCATTCCTCTGTCATTTGCAGTCATTTGCAGTCATTAAATGCCATTTGGGTCAAAAAGAGTCATTTTAATTCTTGAGTCCAGGGTTTTGTCTTCAGAAGTGCTTCAATAACATGTGCAGGCCAGAGGAAGGTCCAATAATTTTCTTATTTCAAGAGTTTCATAATCATTAATGTTCAAGGATGATTCTTCTCCAAAACCCTATTTTGGAGAAGAAATTTGCAAATTAGTTGTTTGTAATAACCATGTCATTTTCCATCTTGAAGATTTCAAATGCAGGCTCTATGTCACCTTGCCAAACTTCATGCTAAATATTCCTGCAAGAAGATAAAGAAAAGCCATCATTCAAGTCATAAAATCAAAAAGGAAATTTGAAAAGCAAAGTTTGTATTAATGTGAAAAAGTGCCGAGCTAGGACAGGCCACCGTCCCTGCAAAAGACAACAAAGAAAACTCTTTTTCTTTAGAAACCAAGGAGAAGTTGCTCAATTGGAGCCCCGAATTCACATGTTGTTGCAGAGTATGTTTCCTCAGGACTACCTTATAAGCTTACTTCTAATGATGTATACCTCACAGTTGGTTGCTCGCAAGCTATACAAGTGTGCATGCAAGTATTGGCCACTAAAGGCTCAAATATACTCCTACCACGATCAGGATTTCCAGTTTATGAAACTGCTTGTGGTTATAGTGGCATTGAAATATGGTTTTATGACTTGATTCCAGAGAATAAATGGGAAGTTGACTTGGATCAAGTAGAGGCATTGGCCGATGACAAAACTGTGGCAATGGTTATCATCATTCCAAGCAATCCTTGCGGTGTTGTCTTCTCCTATGAACACCTATTACAAATTTCAAAAACCGCAGGACACTTAGGAATCCCTATTGTTTCGGATGAAGTATATGCACACATGGTCTTCGGAGGGATTAAATTTGAGCCTATGGAAAAATTTTCTTCCATCACACCAGTGATTATTCTTGGAGGAATTTCAAAGTGATGGCTAATTCCTGGTTGTCAGTTTGGATGGCTTGTTGCTTGTGATCCTCATGACATTCTTAAATGAGGCAAGATCCAAGAAGGAGTCAAGATTCTCATGAACATAACTCCTAGTCTTACAACCATTGTGCAGCCTGCTATTCCAAGTATTTTACGAGACACCAGCCAAGAATTTTTTGAGCAGACATTACACTTACTGGAAACAGCAGCAGACATTTGCTACAATCGAATCCAGAAAATCAACTCTCTATGGTGTCACTCAAGGCCAAAAGGATCTCTGTTTATCATGGTGAAGATAAATATATCAGCCCTTAAAGACATCAAGGATGACATGGAGTTTGCTTTAGCACTAGTTATGGAAGAATCAGTGGTGGTACTGCCAGGTTCCACACTTGGGATGAAAAATTGGATAAGAATATCATTTGGAGTAGGCATGGGAAAGAATTGAATCATTCTTCCAGAAGCATTCTAATTCCATATAAATTTTAATTGTCTTTCTCAGGGCCTTGTATCTAATCCAACATACAATATGATGAATACAAGCTGCAATTATAGTCGCCTTCTGACAGAGGCCTTCAGTGGCAAAATGTCATCGACCTATGAGGAAATTTACCCTATTGTCAGCATGGAAGAGCAGCTATGTTAACAGTCCTTGTTTTGTTTTTTTTGGAAGTCACAATGGGTTTAGGTGGTGTCAGCTTAGAGCGCGGCGCATAGAAGTCCAGCGCAGCGCATAGAAGGCCAGCGTGGCGCACTGGGAAAATTTGACAGCAAACCTTTAATGTTATCTATTGATCTGTGAAAGTACCTGAAATTTCATGTGGATCTATTCATTAACTATAAGTTTCGTCTCCCTTTTTCTATGAATATACATCTGGCAGGTTTGTGAGGAGACAAGAAAAGTTTTTGTTCACCCAGTTTGCTATTTGCAATGGCTCCCAACTAAATTTTATAAATACTATTAGAATGACATCGTGCCATTTCTTCAAGATAGAATTTTTCTTTGGATGGTTAGAGTCGATCACATTAAGTGAACAATTTTTGGCAGAAGAGCATGGATTAGTTATCGTGTCAGACATCTGAAATATTTTTTCATCTGCACAATTCAGAATTACATTGACTTCGCCAGTTGAATGCGTTCTTTTGAGCAGCACTTTAAAGCCTCTGATCATCATTTACAATCCCATTAGCTAAAAGTGTCGATCGAGGCAGATATATTTGTCCCAGGCATGCATTGGGTTGATAAAAAGAAACTAGCCACCACTTTGTCGAAATTTTTGCTATCAAAGTGTTGTCCTGATCAAGATGTGTACAACGAGATGAATGCAGAGTGTCTGGGATCATTCATTGACCAAACAAGTCTTCCCTTTATTCAAGGCGGAATTCTATTTCACTTCATAAAAGGTGGTTATTGAAAAGGGAAAGCGGAAACCAATTAAAATGAAGCATGTGACAGGTTTCAGCTGCCAGAGCAAGTCGAGATCGAATATGTAATAGAAAAGGCAAACCTGGAAGATGATATGCTTGAGAACTTCAGAAGTGTGTTTGAAAAATTTACATTCGGAGATGCAATACCATCTGGAAAGGATGATGAAGAAAATGAGGACGCAACTTTGAGTTTGGCAGCAAAGAAAAAGGCAGACTCTGATTCAGATGAGGATGATGAACAAGAGCAGCAGAATAGAGAAAAGCGGATTTCAAATAAAAATAAGGAGCTTCAACGAAGAATGAAGATTGCGGAACTTAAGCAGCTTTGTTCCAGGCCACATGTTGTCGAGTTGTGGGATGCAACGGGGGCGGATCCAAATTTGCTTTTGTTTTTAAATCTTATCGCAACACTGTTCCTGTTCCTTGACATTGGTGTCGAAAACGAAAATTCTTGCAGGGGGCGGTTCATCCACAATTGTAACAATGAGGGAGTGCAACTGGTATTGAAAAGATAAGACAGGCCTATATTGAAAAGGATGATAGTAAGAAGTTGAAACAGAAGCAGAGAGAACGGATGCAACCAAAGACGGAAAAATGGCAGTCAAAAAATGAAAGCCAAAATTAGAATGAAGACATCGGCCACAAGAGAAAAATAGGAGCTAATTTCCTATTTATGACTTCAGTTAATAATTCAAATGGTTTACAATCCAGGTATTGTCAATTCATTTGTTATAAACAAACAAAATGTAACGCTACTCCTTTTTTTAAGAGCAAACTTTCCTGTTTTTATGATTCTAGGTGAAACAACGTCCTATTTTTATCAATTTGTTATCACAGCTCTGAGTTATATATTGTATTGAAAAACACTTGTAAAGGTTGAGAAGAGTTCTGGCAGAGGTGTGGGGAGAAAAAATCAGAGTTTCATTGTACAGTTCAACAGAGAAATAATGAAAAGTTGCAGCTCTGTTTCATAAGATCCCTGTGGTAATAACTTAGCATTGTGTTTCTTCCTTTGTTTTCATATGTGTCTTGTAATGTTTTGCAGTTCATTCGTAATCATTTTCTGTTGAACGCTTTTAAGTAAGAGAGGTAGAATTCAATTGTTGCTCTGCCTTGTAAAAGTGTTCAAGTTCTGTGTTTTCTTCTGCCTGAAAAGGATTCATACATTAATGCCCTTTTCAGCTATCTTAAATAGTTTTTTCACCCCATTTAATTTCAATTTGAATGCTTAAGCTCTTGCCTATCTTTCCTCATGAGATAATCTGCATCTTTCATTTCATTTCCCTGCTCATGCTGTCCTTTGTCCCCATACTGCCCATAAAACCTAGTCATTTATTAAAAACCTCATTCATATATATTTACTAGCCTAAAATCAATATTCATTATAAGTCATCTCAGCCCCTTTGAAGACCTTTTGCCGAGATAGACCCAGAGAGAGCCCTCTCCTATTCTCGTAGGGTTAGCTACGAGGCTGAGCGTGGTTTGATGTTGCCTTGAGTTTAACCTTATTTCAGCCTAAGGTAGATTCGAGCGCTAACAAATTCTAGGGTTTCGCTGCTCTAAACAGGTCATCGTGGAATTTTCACTATAATTTTTTTTCTACGAAGGTTTAGAATATGAAATTTTTAGGGTGCGAAGCTGAAATCCTGAGGAAATTTTTCAAAAAATTTCAGAGCTTGGTTCACAACATTTTCGGACATATGATCTGTGGAAGGTACTGCTTTTTCAGGCTCCCGAATTTCATCTCAAAGAGGTGATAGTGGGAAAAGTTTCATAACTCTCTCTCTGAGCATCGGATTGGAGTGCCGTAAAAAGTGGCCTCAATTACATGGACTTTAGTTTCTTGGATATTAATTTCAAAGCCGAAGGATGAAACAGTGACATGTGGCAAGTCGTACAAACACATTCTACTGAACTAATCCATAATTAGGTCATTGTGGGAGATTGGACATAAATTTGTCTTGGAGAATCCAAAGCAGGTCAAACCTGTGGCATTAAAAAGAGAATTCATAGGGCTACTTCAGTGCTCAATTTTATATATTGAAGATCTGTAATCACAGATATAATCAAATTTGAATATCGAGCTCCTGAAAAGAAAGAAAAAGGTGTGTATTTTTTTTCTCTGAATTGCATAAGTATTGTTTGATGAATCAATTTGAACTGATTCCAAGGGCATATTGTAGAATAATATCAGTATTGGGTTCTAAAAACTACCCCTTAAAAATAATTCAACACCCATTAAGCCTTCAGAAGGCTATACTATGACTCATGAAGATGAAGAATTGCGACATGATCTATCAAAATTACAAGAGAAATTGCACCAAATTTTGCTCTCGCAAAGAGCAGCAAAAAATGAAATGGAATTTTTGAAGAAATGCATGGAAATGAAGATGGATGTTGTGAAGAATAATATGGATGGTTTTAAGAAAGGCGTGGAATCTAAGATGGATGACATGGAAGCTAAAATGGAAAACATGAAGAATGATCTAAAAGTAGACATGGAAGGTTTGACAAAGTTGATACAAGAAATGTTTCCTAATGGTGAAAAGATAGTAGAGGAAACTCATGATGAGAACAAAATAGATGTTAATCATGATTTCGTAAAATCTAATGTTGGTGGGAAGAACCACCATATTCCAAAAATGGATATGAGGAAGTTTGATGAAAAGGATCCTATAACATGGATATTATAGATGGAGCAATATTTTTATCTCCATAATGTGCAAAACACACAAAAGGTACGCATTGCAACTTTACATTTAGAACAAAATACATTTGTACGGTATCGATGGCTTTGCTCCTGTAAAAAAATTGTCTCTTGGTCAATTTTTACAGAGGAAATGATAGCACATTATGAGGACACAAAGAGCAACACCTTCTTTAACCAAATGATAAATCTTAATCAAAAGGGTTTAGTGGGGCAACACATTGAGGACATCCAAAAATTGAATATAAGGGTAACTGATATTCCATAGGAACACAGGATTGATCTCTTCATAGGCACTTTAAAGGATAACATCCAACATGAAGTTCGCGTTTTGGAACCTGATTCATTGGAGAAGGCATTCAGGTTGGCAAGAAAAATTGAATGTAAAATTATGGCGACAAGGAAGCCTACCACTTACTTCTATAAAGAAGAAAGTGTTGCTACGCCTAGATTTCCACAACCTACAAGGTTGACACCACAACAATTGGAAGAAAAAAGAGCAAAAGGGCTTTGCTACAGTTGTGATAGCAAATACACTAAAGGTCATAAGTGTGCTGAGAAGAAATTATTTTACATAGATTGTGAAGAGGAAGAAGAAAATGAACAAGAAGAGAATATACATCAGGAACCAGCCCTAGAAGAGGAAGAAATGAATCCGATCATATCGTGTAATGCACTGGCAGGAATTACCACTCCTCAAACTCTCAAGATAGAAGGACAAATCAAGAAGAAAAAGGTAATAGTGTTGATTGATTCAGGTAGCACCCATAATTTTATTCATTGTAAGGTAGCCAAGGAATTAAATTGTTCCCTATACCCAACACCAGAATGTCAAGTGATGGTTGCAAATGGAGGAACTATAAATTGCTCTGGAAAATGCCATAATATCAAGCTAACCATGGGGGAATATGTATTGACTAGTCCAATGCTTTCCATTCTTATGGGAGGTGTTGATGTTGTACTAGGAGTACAATGGTTACAATCTTTGGGGACGGTAGCTTTTAATTTTCAAGAACTTTTCTTGAAATTTTTTTCAGAAGGAAAGGAAGTCGAATTACGGGGTATTGAAGGGAAGCCGGGAAGGATAATAAGCTCTAATGTCATGAAAAATCTTATAAAGAAAGAACAACGAGGCGTAATTGCACAATTATGCTCACTAGAAGTTCCGACATCAAAATCATCTATTTCTGCAGATCTCCAACAAGTCTTGGACAATCATTCCAAGGTGTTTGAAACTCCCAAAGGACTCCCACCTATTCGTCATCATGATCATGCTATTCATTTGATTCCAGGAAGTGTTCCTCCAAACATCCGGCCTTATAGATATCCTTACTTCCAAAAGAGCGAAATTGAACGCATGATTGCAGAAATGTTAGAGGCGGGTATAATTCAACCTAGTCAAAGTTCTTTCTCTGCTCCTGTAGTATTGGTACACAATAAGGATGGATCATGGCGAATGTGTTTGGATTATAGGGAGCTCAATAAGCTCACCATTAAAGATAAATTTCCCATTCCTGTGATTGATGAATTATTGGATGAATTACATGGAAAAATTTATTTTACCAAGTTGGATTTTCGTTCAGGATATCATCAAATTAGAATGAAGACTGAAGATATTCAGAAAACAACATTTCGAACTCATGAGGGTCATTATGAATTTTTGGTCATGCCTTTTGGCCTTACCAATGCACCTTCTACATTTCAAGGGTTGATGAATTCCATTTTCAAAGCCTTCCTTAGAAAATTTGTGCTAGTATTTTTTGATGATATACTAATCTACAACGGGTCTTGGAAGGATCATGTTGAACATGTTGAAAAGGTGCTCAGACTAGTGCAGGAGAAACAATTATATGAAAAAACATCCAAATGCTTCTTTGGAGTACAAGAAGTGGAATATCTAGGTCATATTGTATCTAACGAGAGTGTTAAGGTAGACCCTAACAAAATTAAAGCCATTAAGGAATGGAAATTCCCCACAACCATAAAGCAGTTGCAAGGATTTCTCGGGTTAAAAGGGTATTATTTCAACTTTGTTAAGAATTATGGGAGAATAGCAGCACCTCTAACAACATTATTGAAGAAAGATTCATTTTCATGGAATCCTAAAGCAACTAAGGTTTTTGAACATCTTAAAGAGGCAATGTGCCTAGCACCAGTCTTAGCTACGCCAGACATCACAAAAACCTTTATTGTGGAATGTTATGCCTCAGGAAATGGAATTGGTGTTGTTTTAATGAAAGAAGGAAGACCCAATGCTTTTGAAATTCGTCCAATCAAAGGAAAGTATTTACAAAAACCTATTTATCAGAAGGAAATGTTAGCAATACTGCATGCACTAAAGAAATGGTGAACCTACCTAAAGGGAAGACACTTCAAGGTAAAACCTGGTCATGATAGTCTTATACACTTTTTGGAACAAAGACTATCTTCAGAAGAGCAGCAAAAATGGGTCACAAAGATGTTGGGTTATGACTTTAAAACAATCTACAAAAAAGGAAAGCTAAATTTTGTTGTAGATGAACATTCAAGAAAGATTGAAGAGGTGGAAGAATTTCTTTGTGCCATTTCTATTATCCAACCAGATTGGATAACCGAAGCAAGAGATGAATGGAACAAGGACAAAGATGTATGGACACTCATTCAAAATTTGCAGCAAGATCCTAGTACATATGATACATTTATTTGGAAAAATGACTCCTTATGGTACAAAGATCGCTTATATATTTGTAAGAATTCCCAACTAAAACAAAAGATTATTTTGGAATTGCACACTTCTCCTTTAGGAGGACACTTAGGATTTTTAAAAAATTACCACAGGGTGAAGAAAGATTCTTTTTGGGATGGCCTTAAAACTGATATTCAAAATTTTGTGGCGGAATTTTTGGTTTGCCAGCAGAATAAAGTTGAGACAATTAAGACCCCGAGACTTCTACAACCTTTATCCATTCCAGGTCAACGTTGGGAGGAGATTTCAATGGATTTTATCACAGGTTTACCTAAGTCTGAAGGAAAGAGTGTCATCATGGTGGTATTTGATAGACTTACCAAGTATAAACACTTTTGTGCATTATCTCATCCATTTAAAGCAAGTACAGTTGCTACTACATTTATGTACACAATTCAAAAGCTACATGGAAGCCCAAGGGTTATTGTGAGCGACAGAGATCCCATTTTTACTGGAAATTTTTGGACGGAGTTATTTTCTTGTTTGGGTACTCAATTAGCTCATAGCTCATCTTACCATCCTCAATCTAATGGTCAAACTGAGGTAGTAAATAAATTATTGGAAGGATATCTTCATTGTTTTGTATCTGATAAACAAACACAATGGGTCAAGTGGTTACCTCTCGCTAAATGGTGGTATAACACTTCCTTCCATACTGCAGCAAAAATGACCCCATTTATGGCACTTTATGGATATCATCCACCATCGATCACATCATCTTTAAGGGAAAATTCTAAGGTTCAAGCAGTGGAAGATCACATCGAGCATCAGCAAGAAGTTCTCCAACTCTTAAAGGATAACCTGAATTTGGCACAAAATCGAATGAAACAACAGGCAGATCAACATCGCAGCGAGAGAAGTTTTGATGTAGGAGACTGGGTATTTTTACGGCTACAACCATACAAACAAATGTCCCTCAAGAAAGCTAATAAGGATAATAAATTATCGCCAAAGTACTATGGTCCTTACAAGGTGTTGCAAAAGATTGGTACTATGGCATACAAATTGGAGCTTCCTGCTTCTTCGCGAGTACATCCAGTTTTCCATGTTTCATGCTTAAAGAAGGTTATAGGTGAAAATCTTCCAGTTCAAACAATATTGCCAGAATTTGATGAGGAAGGAAAAATCATATTGGAACCTGAAGCGGTCATGGAAACAAGAACTCGACAACTACGGAATCGATCAATTTCAGAGTATCTCATCAAGTGAAAGAACTTACCCACTGAAGATTCTACATGGGAGGATGAGAATTTTATACAGAAGCACCCAGAGCTACTCAAGTGTTGAGGACAACACTTTTTTGAAGGAGAGGGGCATGTTAGTTCCCTATATTACTAGTATAGTCCCTTATTGTTGTTAGTGTAACCCCCTTATTGTTATTATTGTACCCTTGTAACCCCCATTTTGTTATTATTGTGCCCTTAAATTATTATTGTTAGGTCGCCTAGGATTACATTGTGGCCCACTAGGATTACATTATGGCCACATGGACTCCTATATATAGAAAGGAGGTTTTGTAAATTGTATCATCCAAGAATTGTTCATTTATGTAATGTATTGGAGGTTTCCCCCTCGAAGTGGCTTATTTCTAAGGCGTTGATATCTCTTTTCTTCTATTTTTGGAGTTGGTTACACAACAACATATTTGAGATATCTTCCATAAAACTAGTCCTTCGCATTATTCACTGTATAAGCCTTCAAATTATTCAAACTAGTATAGTATTTTATTTCCCTCCTTCTTTTCACTTGTTCCATTCATCACAAATGACAGACATTTGGACGAAGAGAGTAGCATGCCAATTTATAGTTCACTAGGTTTTTCCCTTCTTGTCATTTGTTCTTTGGGTACATAATTCTCTCAATGGTTCCTTGTGCTCACAATCCCATAGGTGTACATCCAATAAAGGAGAAATGAAACAAAATTTATTATCAATTGAAGGTATAGATGGGTGCCACTTTATTTTTTTTTCTTAGAACTGACCATATTCCACTTCTTTGGATTTATTAACAATGTATCTATGTTAAATGTGGACAGGTGAAAAATCACTATCCCTTATTTGACATGGCTTATCAAGGTTTTTCATTTGGTGACACTGTCTTCTCTGCTTATTTTTTCGAGTATATGATTGCCACCAACATTGGATTGATGTCCTTTTAGCTTCATAGGTCGTTATGCAAAACTGATAGCTATAAGCATGCCACTATTTATTTCTAGCTTCAACATTTTATTGATGACTATATTGTTTTAGGTCTATTTTCCTTGGATCTTTAAAACTTCATGACAGTGATAAAATATATATGAGATTGGTGACTACCACATGCACTCGGTCACCACAGGATTTTAACTTTGTAAGAAGAGTACAATACTAGTGTCACAAGGACACATATTTGAAGAAGAGATGTATTCTATCACAAATATTGAAATATCTATGCTTTAGACTTTTGACAAGTTTATAATTCTTAACAAGGATCAACCTTATGCCCAGAAGAGGAACTGAATTAATTTGGATTGGTGCTTCTTTTTGAAGTTTCCCTTTATTTGGAGTGGTGCTTCTTTTAGTCATTTTTAATTGTTGGGAAGTTTTTATTACTACAATAAAAAATAAATGGAGTTGTTTTTTAATGACTAGGAAGTCTACCTTGCTACAACAACAAAGAAATTGGGTTCTGTTTTAATTATTGGGTAGTGCGTCTTTCTAGAGTAGCAAGGAAATGGAGCCATGTTTTAATTACTGGGAAGTATATCTTGCTACAGTAACAAGGAAATGGCCATCTCTAAACTTCACATCTAATGGTTCAACACTATTACCATCACTAACTTATTTCCCATTAACCACCAAACTAGTGGACTTATCCAACTTTGGTGTTTGTGTTAATAGATTGAAATTAGTTGTGCATTTTTCGCTTAAAATTTTGCAAAAAATAGTTGAGTCATGGAGTCTTTTACACTATAATGGTAGCATAATACTAATTGGTATAATTTGTGTGATTTTCATATGTAGTTGGTCTTTAGATGAGATATTTCCATCACTTGAGTGTGTAACCATGCTAAGCACTAGTACAAATACATTCCATTCTTGATATGGTAAGATTCTTGGACATGTTAATTCCTTTCTAACTTGGCATTTCCATGGTGCTTTTGATGTTTATTTCATAAGGAAAGCTTCATGGATGGTATATCATAATAGGAATTTCAATTATGTGTACACTCAGATATGGAATTTATATTGTCATGTTATTGGTTTTGTTCTATCATAATACCTCTCTTGTATGTTCTACAAGAGTAATCACCCTATTTAATGGTTTATAATTGGGTATACACTTGATGACCCTACCCACATGCACCATGTATTAAATGAATGCAGGTATAGAAACGTATAGAGGCCTCCCTTTTAGGCAAAAAATATGACTTCTTTAGAGGTAGCAGTATGAAATGATAGTTGTAGGTTTCATTTCACTCTTTACAATCCTCTTCTGTTGAATCCCTTAGAGGAATTTCAAGCATAGCCTTCGAGTCTTATAAATGCAACCAACAGGTTTGAAACCTATAGAAAACATCTAATAGAACAATGTTGTGGTCGTTTTCATTGGGTTGAAAAATAAGTATAAGGACTGGTCTTATTCATGCATGCATAAATCTTGGATCCTTATGTTATCATTGAGTAGAGTGCCATTGTAGGTAGATCAAACTTGAGGTGATAAAATAAGTTCTTTGACATGTGAAAAATTATCTAGCACCCATCAAGCAAAATTGAATATCACAACCATCAAGTGCTACCAAGTGACATATCACTGATGTCTGATACTCCGTTGAGTATCAGTGATTACCCTGGAGCAATGCCACATCAGACTATAGAAGGATTGCATTTATCCAAAATTCTTTAGTCCAATATTGTTTCCTTAACCATCTATCATACTTGCAAAGTCTTCTTTAGCACCATGATCTATATCAATAGAGAAAGGTAGATCAAATCACTATGATTTAACTTATATGCTCAACCTAACTAGTAAATAATTTCTTTGGCATAAATGATTCTCTGAAATTACTACTCTTGGCCTTGTGGTGGAATATTAAATCAAACGAGAGATATTTTAGAATGATTTACATCTTTTTTGGCTCATTAATATTTATTGTATGCAAAAAACTCTTATTAGAATCAAATGACTCAAATTTTGACTCATTTTTTACTGTGGCTAAGTTTCATGCTTTAGTTGTCATCCTGGTGACTAGTTATATTCCTGTGCGTGTGGATACATGTTTTGCACTTATTTCTGGGATCACTTGCAATTCCCTTCACTAGTTAATCATTACCAGTTACCCTTGGGTTAAAAATTTCATTTTTTTCGCTTCTCTACATGCTTGGATCTAGAGGCAAGGGTTGCAAGCTTTTTAGAAATGATTAATGTTTAAAAGTTTCTAGGATCTATGTTTCCCTAGTTTCTGCAAATCAGATGTCTACAATGGCTCTTCCTGTAAAAGATACATGGCCATAAATTTGTTCCATACACAGGTGGGGATTGTGGTATGCTGTCCATTAAGTTTAGATAAAGAAATTGTAATGGAAAATACCTTTCCAAAACCTCATTGCTATAGGTTCTATAGCAACACAGATACTTACTCAAAGAGTACAAATAATTAGAGTAATTTTAGAGCTTAGCATGTAAATTTATGATATCATTGTAAATTTATAGTCAAGAGAACAATTTTTCATTCATATTTGGGTCAAACTTTATACTAAATCTACTCTAGTTAGATGATACTATTACTTTTTTGTATTTTTCTATTACTTTTCTGTATTTTTTTTTTCTTTAGGTATATTATATATTTCTTTCAAACTATTTGAGATTATTTGAATCAAAGCTGCAGTTATGAAGATTGGGATCCTAGTTTGTAGATTGCACATATTTAGAGTATTCTTAGGGATGGAATTCATTGATCGGTTAACTTGTGGACCTCAAATCAGATATTTAAGTCAGCCAATAATTTAGAGTGTTATAACACTCTATAAATATTTTGTTAGGAGTTGTATTGTGCGTTTGTGTGTGTCAAATCTGCAATTAGAATCTCATCACTAGTGAATGTATAAATTCTTGCAGTGGATGTGTCTTTGATAAACTTGAATTACTTAGAATTTTATACTATGCTATTTTCTAATCTGTTATTGAAATATGGAAAACTAAATAAATAGTTTTACCTAAGAGTTGTTATATATGTTTATGCATAAAACCTTCACAAGGGTCATCACACTCTGACTTTGTCTATAGAGAAGATGTTTGTCTTTATAGGATGAGAAGTTACTTTTGTTGGGAATTATGATATGCACAACTATACAGAGTTAATTGTGGAAATATTACATTTCTTTCTGATCTAGCACCTCAAATTATATGACAGTTGTGCATTGTGTTGTTATTTTTGTAGGCTAATGCCCCAAGAATTAAGATCAGCCTACAATAGGAAGTGATCTCCTTGTATAATGGCATTTTGTATTCAAATTGTACCATGCCGTTAATGAAAATGTCCAGTGTGTTGAGGGTTCATCTGAATCTTCAGATGTACTGCTGTCTTGTTTAGCATAGAAATATTTTATGTTGAACTTCTTTCCCTTCTGCCAGTTCTTTGATTTATTATTTTCTGACTCTTGAGCCTGATTCCTTGCTTTCTTGTGAGGACACTTAGCAGCATAGTGTCCAACTCTTCCATAGTTAAAGCACTTGAAAGGAAGTTTACCTTTGTATTTACCTGAACCTCTATCCAGTTTCTTAACAAATTTTGCTTCTTCTTCATCTGAGCAAGAGCATATTTCTTCCTCTTCTTCTTTCTTCTTTTCTGTTTTAAAAGATGCTTCCCTCGAACTTGGTTTCTTCTGTGGGAGTTTCATTTCATAGGCTGTTAGATTTCCAAGTATCCGGTTCATGGTCAAAGTCTCCCAATCCGTTGTCTCTTTTATTGCAGATACCTTGGGATTAAATCTGGATGGGAGTGATCTTAGAATATTTTGCACAACTATACTTTCTGGTATGGTTTCTCCAAGAGCTTTCATATTGTTAACAATTTCTGCAACTTTTAAGAAGAAGCTGCCAACATCTTCATCATCATTCATTTTTAAGTTTTCAAACTGGGCTCTATATACTTGAAGTTCGGCAGTTTTTACTTTCTGGTCTCCCTCATGTATGCCTTCAAGAGTATCCCATATTTTCTTGGCAGTGTCTTTGTGCATTACTTTAATAAACTCTGCTTCACATAATCCATTCAAGATGGCATTCATGGCTTTTGCATTAGCTACAAAGCTTTCTTTAGCTTCTTTCTCTGTATCAGTTGACTTCGGGGCATATCCTAATTGCACAGCAGCCCAGACTTCTACTCCTAGTGACATTATGTATGTCTTCATTCTGATTTTCCAAAAAGAATAATTTTCACCAGTGAAGAAAGGGGCTTTATTGGTTGAGCATCCTTCTTTACTAGCCATCTTGGGAACCTAGGATCTCCTTTCAGTCGTTAGAATTGTACAAAGTAACTTGGCTCTGATACCAATTGTTGAATCTCTAATTCAACTGAGAGGGGGGGTGAATCAGTTTAACACATTCCTGATCTTTTAAAGTTTTCATTAAACTTATTTAAACCTTCATTTCAAACTCTATTTGATGTGAGAGTAATTTTAGAATGTAATCAGAAAGTATTAGTTTAATAGAGCAATAGACTTAATATGAGAGCAGCAGGTATTAAGCAAATAATACATCTCAGATCAATACATAAATATCATGCACAGAGACACCAGATATAAGTGGAAACCCATAAAGGGAGAAAACCACATCTTATTATTGTTGTGATGCAAAGGCAAGCTCCAACTCCCTCTCACCACTGTTTTCTGCAGGCACCAACCTACAGGAGGCTCTATCCTCAATTCCACAAGCTACAACTTGCAAGGAAGCTCCAACTCCTTTTAGTTTTCTCGCAAGCACCAACCTACAAGAGGCTCCAACCTCACTTTCGGCCTACAATCGACAAGCCATCAAAGCCGCAACTTGATAGGGAAGCTCCAACTTCTCATTTTCTAAAACTCGAATGTTTGTTGATTTACCTCGTATATCACTCTATTCTCGTAGCTTCTTTAATCTTCTCTCATTTTCTCTATATTCTCGCATTCTTCTATATATGCTCTCTCCCTTGATATCAAAACCCACTCGCATATCCATTAATTGTTATTTATAGATTTCCTCACATGACTGTTTGTATTCTGCTTGGAATTCGAAATGGAAAGTCATGTCTCTTTGCCTTCTGCCTTCTCACTCCTTTTATCAGCTTACTCAGAAATTATAACTGTAGGTGTCAATTTTAACATTGCAGTGGGAGTTTGTTTTCTCTCGGAGACTTGCCAATGCATCACAAACAATAAAAACAATTAAAACATTTACATTCGAATTACAATATGAATTCCAGCTCACTTATTTTGTCTCTTGGTTTGATGCGCATTTGTGTTTTCTCTGACTGTGTTTTGACTCTTTTCTGCTCCGTATGCTTTTCTGTCCTCTACTGTAGTGTATTTGCTGCATACGTGTAACAGTGCTTTTATATCAGTGCCTCTTAGAAAAAATGCGTGACTGCTGACTTGCAGCAAGTGTCTTGTTGATGTGGAACATTCCGCAAACGGAACAGACATATATCACAGTCATTGTATATTTATAATCGCCCTCCCATTAGGCCGAGGCCCGTGGATTCACAGCCCATGTGACATATTTTAATACAACTGCAACCGTGTTTTATATATCTAACAACAATCCTTTTATATATAAGAAATCGCCCTCCACCTTCAGCCTTTGGTCTTATATTACAATCCAATAAGTCGAATCACAACCACTAATGCATGAAAGGGTCGGGCCCCACATCTCCGTCGGCGGATCGGTGGTGTCAAACGAAAACTTGCGATTGCGATTGATCAAACGGACATGATGACCACATAAAACATGGCTCATATCGCAATTGGGTCCGAACTTTGAACAAATGCAATCGGGACGCATTATAAAAAAGTTCTGATTGCGATCAGAACACGGATGCGATTTGCAAAAATTAACTCCCGCATATAACATGATCAGGTCCGCCACTTCAATCGCAACATATTACAAAGTCGTGCGATCAATCGGAGAGTTCCAATTGCAATTGAGATTCCGGACGTGATTGAACCAATTAATTCCATCTTATAATCGCCATCGGGTCCGCCACTTGATCGGAGCATATTAAAAAAAACTTGCAATCAATTGGAAAGTTCCAATTGCGATTGGGAACTCGGATGCGATTAGCTCATAAACTGTGGCATATAACTTGATCGGGTCCGGCCTTTGATCAGAGCATATAACAAAAGACTTGCGATCAATCGGAAAGTTCCGATTGTGATTGGGAACTCGGATGTGATTGGCTCATAAACTGTGGCATATAACTCGATCGGGTCCGGCCTTCGATCGGAGCATATAACAAAAGAATTGTGATCAATCGGAAAGTTCTGATTGCGATTGGGAACTCGGATGTGATTGGATCATAAAATGTGGCATATAACTCGATCGGGTCTAGCCTTCGATCGGAGCATATAACAAAAGACTTGCAATTGGGGAGAGGTCCCACCATCTAAAACTTCGTTTTGTGCGCTTCATAATATAACATACATATATGTATACTTTTCCAAAGGGTTAAGCGATTCCCGGAATATGGTTTATATATTATATGTGCTCCGCCGGTTGGAGAGTGCGATTCCCAGAATATGGTTCTGTATTATATGTGTAACGCCCGGCTGGAGTCTGCGATTCCTGGGATAAGATTCGTGTTATATTATATGTATAATGCTCGCTGGAGTGTGCGATTCCTGAAATTTTTTAACTGCTCTATGCCTCTGTCTCTGCTTCTGTCACTCTGCCTCTGTCTCACTGTGCTTCTATGACTGTTACATTTTGACTGTCTTCTTGCTGCCTCTATTGCTTTCACTGTGCCTCTTTTGCCTTCCTTTGCTTCAACGCTGCCTCTTTTGCCTGAGTGCTGCTGCCTTTGCCATCAATGACAATATTTCCAACAGTCTCCCCCTTTGGCATTGATGGCAATCCACTTTCTCTGTTTGCTTTCTCTTTCTCTTGTTGCTTGCTCTTCCTCCTGCTATTTGTTCTTCCTCCCCCTTTGACATCAATGGAAAAGGATGATTCCTCATCCCTCCGTATGGGTTCTGTCATTGTATTTCCTTTCTCTGAGTTACGTTTAGGTCCTCTTCTGCTGAAATTGGACTATGTTGTGTTTCATTTGTAGTGCCTGTAATATGTGCTAGATTGCAGACAAAGATGATACATTTTACGATTGAAAGGTTCTTGTTGCTTCTGAATGCTAATAATATTGATAATGCTGATCCTATCAACTTGTTTTATGCTTATCTTGCTGGCTGTTCTCCCCCTGGAATGATATCTTCGTTTTGTTCTCCCCCTGAGACTGTACTTTCTCTTCATATTAGAGAATAGTATCTACAGATACTACCCCTAGTTTGTCTCTCAAGTATTCAAATGGTTCTCTGGCAAGTGGTTTGGTAAATATATCTGCTATCTGTTCTTTCGTTGATACATAGTCTAGTTTAACTATCTTCTGAGCCACTTGTTCTCAGAGAAAATGATACTTGATTGGTATATGTTTAGTTTTTGAATGAAGCAAAGGATACTTGTATTATCACATTTGATTGAGATAGGTTCATTAATGCTTACCTTCATGTCTTGAAGAGTTTGCTTCATCCACATGACTTGTGTACAACATGCTGCTGCTGCTATATATTCTGCTTCAGCTGTAGACAGAGATATGGATGTTTGTTTCTTGCTTAGCCATGCCACCAGAATTTCTCCTAGATAGAATGCACCTCCACTTGTACTCTTCTTGTCATCCACATAGCTGGCCCAATCTGCATCTGTGTACACTGTTAAGGTGAAGCTCTTGCCTTTAGGATACCAAAGCCCATATTGTGTTGTTCCTTGTAGATATCTGAGTATTCTTTTTACTGCCAGAAGATGGTTTTGTTTAGGTGCTACTTGATATCTTGCCACTAGTCCTACTGCTAGCATGATGTCTGGTCTTGAAGCTATCAAGTACAGCAGGCTTCCTATCATGGATCTGTAGAGTTTTTGATCTACATCTGCAGACCTATCATCAGCACACAGCTTGCATCTCGTGATCATGGGGGTTGTCATTGGTTTGCAGTCCTCCATTTTGAATTTTTTCAGCATTTCTTTTAAGTATTTTTCTTGAGAAATGAATGTGCCTGTGTTCTTTTTCTGAATTTGCAGTCCCAAGTAGAAACTGAGTTCTCCAATCATAGACATTTCAAACTCTGTTTTCATCTCATCAGCAAACCCTTTTGCTAGATCATTTTTTTTGCTTCCAAACATAATGTCATCAACATATACAACAATAATTAGGAGTTCATTTTCATGCGCTTTTATGTATAGATTGTTGTCTACTCCACCTCTCTTAAAACCCTATTTTTGGAAATATTTGTCCAGTCTTGAGTGCCAAGCACAAGGAGCCTATTTCAGTCCATATAGGGCCTTCTTCAATCTGCACACATAGTCTTCTTTGTCTGTCAATGAGAAGCCTTCTGTTTGTTCCATATACACTTCTTCTTCTAGATCTCCATTAAGAAAAGAAGACTTTACATCCATTTGATATGCCTTGAAGTCTTGGTAGCATGCAAATGCCAGGAACATTCTGATAGCCTCCATTCTGGCTACAGGTGCAAATGTTTCATCATAGTCAAGTCCTTCAATTTGTGAGTATCCTTTGTAGACTAGCCTGGCTTTATTCCTGATTACTTGTCATTTCTCATTCATTTTGTTTTTGAATACCCATTTTGAACCAATGATATTTTTCTCAATAGGTCTAGGAACTAGTTCCCAGGTATTGTTCTTCTCAATTTGGTCCAATTCTTCATTCATTGCTTTTACCCAATACTTGTCCTTGCTGGTTTCTTCAAATTTCTTTGGCTCTATTTGTGATAACATGGCTATGTATACTTCTTATGTTTGTTTTGTTAGCTGCCTTCTTGTCTGGCCTCCTGCTTTCTTGTCTCCTATGATCTGATCTTCAGGATGATTCTTCTGAGTGTATCTTGAGGGGGTTTTCGAGCTCAGCTCTGCATCATCTGTTGTCTTTCTTGTTTCATCATCATCCTTGTCTTAATCTTCATGGTTGTCTGATGGACTGCAGCAGTCTGTATCTCTAGTATTGTTTGGAAGTTCTTCATCAAATCTCACATCAATACTTTCAACTATCTTTCGAAGGATATTTTTGTAGCACCTGTACCCTTTGCTTTTGGAAGCATATCCTAGAAAAATCCCTTCATCTGCTCTTACATCAAATTTCCCAAGGTTTTCATCATTATTCTTTATGTAACACTTGCTACCAAAGACTCTAAAATGTTTTATTGAAGCTGGCTTTCCATGCCATAGTTCATATGGAGTCTTGTCATTGCTTGGCCTTAAGTGAGCTTTATTAAGGATATGTACTGCTGTGTGCACTGCTTCTGCCCAGAAAGTTTGAGCAATATCATTCTCTTGCATCATGGCTCTGGCAATTTGTTGAACAGATCTGTTTTGTCTTTCTGCTACTCCATTCTGCTGAGGTGTTCCTGCAATAGTGAATTGTTGTTTTATGCCATGTTCATTGCATAGGTCAGCAAAGTCATAATCTGTAAATTCTCCTCCTCTGTCTGATTTGATACATTTTAGTTTGCATCCTGTTTGATTTTCAGCTAATGCCTTGAATATCTTAAATTTGTCCAGTGCTTCTGATTTATTCTTGAGAAACGCAACCCATGTCATTCTGGAGAAATCATCTATTATCAGCATAAAGTAGGACTCTCCACTTGGTGTTCTAGTTCTAGCAGGTCCACACAGGTCCATGTGCACAAGCTGGAGTGGTCTTCTTGTTGACAACTCCTCTTTAGATTTAAAGGATGTGCGAGTTTGTTTCCCCAATTGACAAGATTTGCATATAGTACTTGAAGGCCTTTTTATTTCTGGCATGTCTTTGACAGCTTTCTTCTTGCTCAATTTGATGATATGGTCAAAGCTGAGATGTCCCAGTCTCCTATGCCACAACCATGACTCCTCAAGTTTGCTAAGATGGCAGGCTTCATCTTCCTCTTTCACTATGTATACATTGTTCTCTGTTCGAACACCTTTGAGCAAAGTCTTTCCTGTTGTGCTTGACCTGACTACACAATCTTGTTCTCTAAAAAGAACTTCACAGCCTTTGTCACACATCTGACTGACACTCAGTAAATTTTCTTTCAGTCCATCCACAAATAGTACCTCTTGGGCTTTTCCTCTGCCATTTTCTATGTTGACTGAGCCTTTTCCCTTGATCTTTCCTGATTTATCATTACCAAAAATAACATTGCCAGATTTCTTTTCATCAAGAGTTATAAACTTGCTTCTGTCTCCAGTCATGTGTTTGGAGCAGCCACTGTCCAAGTACCTGTGGCTTTTCAGATCTTGAGTAGTTAGAGCCAGGTCACACTTATTCTCCTTCTTTTTCCACTGGAGGCATCCTTCTGTTTGATATCTTTTGTGAGGTGATGAATTGCATCCTTTCAGAGGACATTTGGAAGGCATATGTCCAGCTTGATCGCATATAAAGTGTTTGATCATAGTTCTTGCAGAGTTTTGAGTATGACCAAAAATTCTTTGATTCATGAACCTCCTTGAGGTGTAGAACATCATTCTTTTTCCATACTTTCTACATTCAATAATTTTATGGCCAAATTCCTTACAATAAAAACAATAACCATAGAAATTATTTGCATACCTGATGTAGGATTGTTTTCTCCATTTGTTTGTTTGAGATAGCCTCTTCATTGTTTGCATCTTTTGCAGGTCTGAATTACTCTTCCTTGCATAACAATATGCAGCAATATGTCCTGGCTTGTGGCAGACATAACAGGTGGCATTCTTCATAGAAGGGAAGAATCTCCTCTGATGACTTCCAAATTTGATATACTTAGGGGCATATGATTCTTTTTCTGCCATCTTAGTATTCATTATATTCCTTGTTACTAGAGATTTCTTCTGACCTCTGTCATCCTTATTATGTGTTTCTTCTTTTGTATGAACTGTCTGGGCTTCTTCATCAGTCTTCTTTGCTTTTACAAAAATTATATTTTTGTTTTCTTTTTCTTTTCCTTTACTTGATTCTCCTTCATAGCCTATTCCTATTTTTATCATTGGGGATCTTTGAGCAACCAGGATATCATTCAACTTGCTAGAGCTTGTTGTTTGAGAACAGTTTATAACCACTGTCCTTTGAGCATTTTCGAGTTTCTTCCTAAGACATACCACTTCTTCTTTCAACTTCTCTTGTTTTTGGGTTTTATCCTTGATTTGCTAAAGTAACATATCTTCTATCTTCTTAGCTTCTTCCAAATTTACCTTCAGCTGCATGAGGACTTCTGAATTTTGTTCTTCTTTCAGACATTTGAGGAGAATCTCTTTTTGTTTTCTGCATTTTAGTTTGAGTCTGTCAATCTCCTCCAGAGCACTTCTTAGCTCCCCCTCGAGGTCGACTTCCCCTTCTTCTTCTTCATCTTCAAGTAGGAGTCCCTCAAAATCTTCAATGGCCATCAATAAAAAATCTGAGGTTCCTTCTTCAGTTAAGGGTTCATCTGAATCTTCAGATGTACTGCTGTCTTGTTTAGCATAGAAATATTTTCTGTTGAACTTCTTTCCCTTCTGCCAGTTCTTTGATTTATTCTTTTCTGACTCTTGAGCCTGATTCCTTGCTTTCTTGTGAGGACACTTAGCAGCATAGTGTCCAACTCTTCCACAGTTAAAGCACTTGAAAGGAAGTTTAACTTTGTATTTACCTGAACCTCTATCCAGTTTCTTAACAAATTTTGCTTCTTCTTCATCTGAGCAAGAGCATATTTCTTCCTCTTTTTCTTTCTTCTTTTCTGTTTTAAAAGTTGCTTCCCTCAAACTTGGTTTCTTCTGTGGGAGCCTCATTTCGTAGGCTGTTAGATTTCCAAGTATCCGGTTCATGGTCAAAGTCTCCCAATCCGCTGTCTCTTCTATTGCAGATACCTTGGGATTAAATCTGGATGGGAGTGATCTTAGAATCTTTTGCACAACTATACTTTCTGGTATGGTTTCTCCAAGAGCTTTCATATTGTTAACAATTTCCGCAACTTTTAAGAAGAAGCTGCCAACATCTTCATCATCATTCATTTTTAAGTTTTCAAACTGGGCTCTATATACTTGAATTTTGGCAGTTTTTACTTTCTGGTCTCCCTCATGTATGTCTTCAAGAGTATCCCATATTTTCTTGGCAGTGTCTTTGTGCATTACTTTAATAAACTCTGCTTCACATAATCCATTCAGGATGGCATTCATGGCTTTTTCATTAGCTACAAAGCTTTCGTTAGCTTCTTTCTCTGTATCAGTTGACTTCGGGGCATATCCTAATTGCACAGCAGCCCAGACTTCTACTCCTAGTGACATTATGTATGTCTTCATTCTGATTTTCCAGAAAGCATAATTTTCACCAGTGAAGAAAGGGGCTTTATTGGTTGAGAATCCTTCTTTACTAGCCATCTTGAGAACCTAGGATCTCCCTTCAGTTGTTAGACTTGTACAAAGGAACTTGGCTCTGATACCAATTGTTGAATATCTAATTAAACTGAGAGGGGGGGGGGTGAAGCAGTTTAATACATTCCTGATCTTTTAAACTTTTCAATAAACTTATTTACACCTTCATTTAAAACTCTATTTGATGTAAGAGTAATCTTAGAATTTAATCTGAAAGTATTAGTTTAATAGAGCAGTAGACTTAATTTGAGAGCAGCAGGTATTAAGCAAATGATACATATCAGATCAATACATAAATATCATGCACAGAGACACCAGATATAAGTGGAAACCCATAAAAAGGGAGAAAACCACATCTTATTATTGTTGTGATGCAAAGGCAAGCTCCAACTCCCTCTCACCACTGTTTTCTGCAGGCACCAACCTACATGAGGCTCCTACCTCAATTCTGCAAGCTACAACTTGCAAGGAAGCACCAACTCCCTTTAGTTTTCTGCAGGCACCAACCTACAGGAGGCTCCAACCTCAGTCAGCTACAACTGACAGCTATCAAGCTGCAACTTAATAGGGAAGCTCCAACTTCCTCATTTTCTAAAACTGAATGTTTGTTGATTTACCTCAGATATCAGCTCTGTTCTGTAGCTTCTCTTAATCTTCTCTGCCTTCTATATTATGCATTCTCTCTATATATGCTCTCTCCCTTTCTCTCAAAAACCCACTCTACATATAAATATGATATTATTTATAGATTTCCTCACATGACTATTTGTATTCTGCTTGGAATTTGAAATGGAAAGTCATGTCTCTTTGCCTTCTGCCTTCTCACTCCTTTTATCAGCTTACTCAGAAATTATAACTGTAGGTGTCAATTTTAACATTACAGTGGGAGTTTGTTTTCTCTCGGAGACTTGCCAATGCATCACCAACAATAAAAACAATTAAAACATTTACATTTGAATTACAATATGAATTCCAGCTCACTTATTTTGTCTCTTGGTTTGCTGCGCATTTGTCTTTTTTGTGACTGTGTTTTGACTCTTTTCTGCTCTGTATGCTTTTCTGTCCTCTGCTGTAGTGTATTTGCTGCATACGTGTAACAGTGCTTTTATATCAGTGCCTCTTAGAAAAATGCGTTACTGCTGACTTGCAGCAAGTGTCTTGTTGATGTGGAACATTCCGCAAATGGAACGGACATATATCACAGTCATTGTATATTTATAATCGCCCTCCCATTAGGCCGAGGCCCGTGGGTTCATAGCCCATGTGACATATTTTAATACAACTGCAACCGTGTTTTATATATCTAACAACAATCCTTTTATATATAAGCAATCGCCCTCCACCTTAAGCCTTTGGTCTTATATTACAATCCAATAAGTCGAATCACAACCACTAATACATGAAAGGGTCGGGCCCCACATCTCCGTTGGCGAATCAGTGGTGTCAAACGAAAAATTGCGATTGCGATTGATCAAACGGATGCGATGACCACATAAAACATGGCTCATATCGCAATCGGGTCCGAACTTTGAACACATGGAATCGGGACGCATTATAAAATAGTTCTGATTGCGATCAGAACATGGATGCGATTTACCCAAATTAACTCCCGCATATAACAGGATCGGGTCCGCCACTTCAATCGCAACATATTACAAAGTCATGCAATCAATCGGAGAGTTCCGATTGCGATTGAGATTCCGGACGCGATTGAACCAATTAATTCCATCGTATAATCGCCATCGGGTCCGCCACTTGATCGGAGCATATTACAAAAAACTTGTGATCAATCGGAAAGTTCTGATTGCGATTGGGAACTCGGATGCGATTAGCTCATAAACTGTGGCATATAACTCGATCGGGTCCGGCCTTTGATCGGAGCATATAACAAAAGACTTGCGATAAATCGGAAAGTTCCGATTGCGATTGGGAACTCGGATGCGATTGGCTCATAAAGTGTGGCATATAACTCGATCGGGTCCGGCCTTCGATCGGAGCATATAACAAAAGACTTGCGATCAATCGGAAAGTTCCAATTGCGATTGGGAACTCGGATGCGATTAGCTCATAAACTGTGGCATATAACTCGATCGGGTCCGGCCTTCGATCGGAGCATATAACAAAAGACTTGCGATTGGGGAGAGGTCCCACCATCTAAAACTTCGTTTTGTGCGCTCCATAATATAACGGACATATGTATACTTTTCCAAAGGGTTAAGCGATTCCCGGAATATGGTTTATATATTATATGTGCTCCGCCGGTTGGAGAGTGCGATTCCCGGAATATGGTTCTGTATTATATGTGTAACGCCCGGCTAGAGTCTGCGATTCTCGGAATAAGATTCGTGTTATATTATATGTATAATGCTCGCTGGAGTGTGCGATTCCCGGAATTTTGTAACTTCTCTCTGCCTCTGTCTCTGCTTCTATCACTCTGCCTCTGTCTCACTATGCTTCTATGACTGTTACATTTTGACTGTGTTCTTGCTGCCTCTATTGCTTTCGCTGTGCCTCTTTTGCCTTCCTTTGCTTCAGCGCTACCTCTTTTTCCTGAGTGCTGCCGCCTTTGCCATCAATGACAATATTTCCAACACAGTGAGAGGTGGAGTGAAAATGTGTGAAGGATGTTTTTTAAATGACCATAAAAAATGTATCATGGCGAGGCTTCTGCAACAGTAGGGTTGCTAAGTAGTGAACCCCTTGAGATTGAGCTTTCTAATTATCAAATATTGCCAAGTGGTGACATTGTAAATCCTTCAGACCTTTTGAAGGTTACACAAGCCTCGTGATTTCTTTTCACGTTAATTTTTCCCTCATTGAAAATAATTTGATTACATTTTAAATTCTTTCATATGCATGTCTATTCATTTAAGAGTGCAAAGGGAAATTTTAAAAAGCTCCTAATAAACTCCAATTCTTTTAGGTTGCTTCATTTCAATCGTGAAACACATACATATGTACATATATAGTGTGTGTATGTGTTTGAAGAGGAGACATAGAGATTTATATTTAAAAGAACCCACATCTTCTCCCACTCAAGGATTCTGACCTTGGGTCTTACCAATGATACAAGTGTGATTATTGTACTAGTTATTATAACTAACAAATTTCTTTGTTTTTAAAGGTGCAATTCATGGGTTTTATTATTATTTTGTTTGTTTTTACCTATTATGGTGCGAAAAATATTTATTGACATTCTCGAGTGCATGCTACTACATAAATTGATTATATATTAATGAAATCTAAATTGTGATCACAATTAAAGGATATTAGGTGTTTTTATTGTTAGCTCTAGCATGCCAAAAGTTCTTATGATTTATAGATGTGGGGTTACAAGAAATTTTCTTTCTTTCATCCAATTTGTATTATATGGGATTTGGAATGTAGTATTTTGTAATAATTTAGCCTTAAATGCGTAGCTCCTGAAATTTTCCTTATGTTCACATCCATATTGGGAAAATATGACAAATAAATTGTGTAGTTGTCTGTTAAATAAAGAACAAATTCAAGAAATAAAAAAAGTTATGTTGATGGATTCTTCTCTGTTTGAGATGTTTGGATATCTATTAGATCTTGTTCATGATGCAATATTTGATATAATAAATTTTTCATTGTTGGTGCAATCGCATGGCATCTGTAGACGAAAATATCAATCTGATTGTGAGTTCCATGGATGCAAAATTTCAAAAAATAGCCAAAAATATAAAAAATGTCTATAAGTGACGAGCATTTGGAAGGGGATTCTACATTTTGTTGGAAATTTTTAAACTTTCCATGCAAGTCAATGTCAATAATGAAGTAAAAAATTAAAATGTACTGTAATATCCCCAAAGGGAAATAACCAGTAATACACAGAAATATGCCAGACAGATATAGAAAATACAATGCTGGAACCGGATCATGGAACAAGTACACATAGAATGCCAGAAACTAAGCCATTTTATTAATCTGAAAGTACATAGAGAGAAGTAAAAGATAACCAGAATGAGTGCACCTATCCTTGCCCTAGGCAAGTGGAGACCCTCTCAGAACAAATGATGGCTGCAAATAAGGACAGCGTCCTAGCTGGCTGAAGAGCTGCTGTGAAGAGCTGCTGCTGGAATGCCGATGAACTATAAGCTGAAGACTAGAAAATGGCTGATCTCAGTCCTCCAAACCCTCCCCAATAGAAAATGCTGTCTCTGCTAGTGTCAGCGTAGAAATAGATGGACTGCTGGCCACAAAACCTCCAGATGAAATGATCAGCTCCTGAAGACTAGAGATGCTGGAAAACGCTGTCAAGCCCTACTCACATGACCCTGCTCATCAGATCAGCGTCCTCCCTGATGGATCGGCGTCCTAGATGCCCAGATCTACTGGATCTGAAGCCTCCAATCCAGATCTGCGTCCTATCCCTCCAGATCTGCGTCCTCCATGGTCAGATCTACTGCTATCTCTTCAGATCTATGCTGGATCTGCCAATATCTCCTCAGATCTGCAATCTCCCAAGCTGGATCTAATGTTATCTCTTCAGATCTAGGCTGGATCTGCCAATATCTCCTCATATCTGCAATCTCCCAAGCTGGGTCTAATGCTATCTCTCCAGATCTGCACCCTACAGAACTAGATCTGCAAATATCTCCTCAGATCTGCAATCTCCAAGTCTGGATCTATCAATGTGTCATCAGATCTGCGTCCTTCTGTCTCCTGGAACAGCGTCCTCTCTCTAAGCCTGATCTACATCCTTTCTTCCCCTGGAACAGCGTCCTTCTTCTCAGATCTGGACTGCGTCCTTCCTCCTCCTGAATAAGCGTTCTGCCTTCTAGATCTGCGCAGCCACAAGAAGGGATTCTTCCTCTCCAAATCTCCACCTGAAACTGCTACCAATTCCCACTGAAACTGAAGGATGTTACTCAGAAAATAACCTTACTAGGGCAGGCACTCGAAGTCCCCCGAAGCTAAGGGTGAAACTAGAAATAACCTTACCACGGCAAGCACTCGAAGTCCCCCGAGGCTAAGGGTGAGATCTCCGACTGGAGACACTCGGTTGCACCAAACAGTGATGCAGACCGACTAAACAACCGGCGTGCTGAAGCAGACAGAAGTCTAGCTCTCAATATCAATATCAAATCATGCATGCCCAAATGAGGTGAGAACCCCACCTTTTATAATGCTAAACTCCCTCCAAAACCTTAACTGCGTCCTTCACTCTCCTTGGTCTGCGCAGTTAATCTTGGGTTAGCCTGATGCCTCCCCATCATACTCATGTGGACCCCCAAGGCCCCCTCTCTAAGTTACAACGTCAATCAACTAGGAAAAGAACACTTTATTTATAAAGTGAGGTGACTAAAGTGAGGAGACCCCTCTTATTTCTCACTTTATTTATTATTTCTATCTAAAGCAGCAAAATTAAACAAAAATGAAGTATTCCAATTAGCAAAGCTAATTGGGAATATTACAGTCTCCCCGGGCAAAACGTTGCTTGTCCTCAAGCAACTGAAGTGACGGATGCTGTAAGATCCTCTCATCCTCCCAAGTGGCATCCTCATCCGGCAAATTCTTCCATCTCACCAGGAATTCTCTGATCTTCCTGCTCCGCAGATGTCTCTCCCTAGTGTCAATAATAGCCTCCGGCTGTAACACCAAATGCCCCTCATCATCTGTAGGCGGTAGCTCCTCGGTGACCCTCACATGCTGGCCCAGTGCCTTTTTCAGGCATGATACATGAAAGATGTTATGAATCCGGCTGCCTTGGGGCAGCTTCAACTCATACGCAACCTGCCCGATCCTGCGTATCACCCTGTACGGTCCATAAAAACGAGGCTTTAGCTTTTCCGCCCCCTTCTGCTTGAGCGAAGACTGTCGGTATGGCTGTAGCCGTAGGTAGACCAGGTCCCCTACCTCAAAGTGTCTCTCCACCCGACCCTTATCAGCATACAACTTCTGCTGATTTTGTGCTGTGGCTATGTTGTCCTTGAGAGCCCGGAGGATGTCTTAGCTCTCTTGGATCCATAACTTGGCTCGCGGAGCCCTGCTAACACCAAACATCATATCCACAAAAGATAGGGAATGATATCCATACAAAGCATAGAAAGGTGTCATGTCGATGGACATATGGTGGGTTGTGTTGTAGCAGTACTCGCCCAAATGTAGCCATTTCAGCCATGCTCTCTGCTGCCCACTGACGTAGTTACGCAAGTAGCCTTCTAGCCACTTGTTAACTATCTCCGTCTGGCCGTCCGTCTGTGGATGATAACTGGTGCTCGGTGTCAACTCTGTCCCCACTAGTCGAAAGAGCTCCTGCCAGAATCCTCCCATAAAACGGCTGTCCCTGTCACTGACAATGGTCTTGGGTAGACCATGCAACCTGAAAACCTCCCTGAAAAACAACTCGGCCACCTGTGCCGCTGTGTGGTGTGCAGAAATGGCGAAAAAGTGAGCATACTTCGTCAGCCTGTCAACCACTACGAAGATGCAGTCCTTGCCCTGTACCGTGGGCAACCCCGTGATGAAGTCCATCGAAATACTCTCCCACTTCCCCTCCGGAATGGGAAGAGGCTGCAACAACCCCGCAGGATGACTCATCTCTCCCTTGTTCCGCTGGCAAACCTCGCACTCCCTGACATGTTGGAGTACGTCCTCCTTGAGGTCCTTCCATGCAAATCTCTCCCGGATGGCCCTGTACGTCTTGGTGAACCCCTGATGGCCCGCCAATGGTGAATCATGTGATGCATGGAGTATCTTCTCCTTGAGCTGAGATCCCTCAGTCAAGAAGATCCTGTCCCTGTAGTAGATGACCTCATTGGCCACCCTGTATCTGCTATCCGCTACCTGTCCATCCAGAACCTCGCATGCAAATCTATCTTTGGAGTACTCGACCAGTAGTCGAGCCTTCCAGTCAGCGTCTAGGCTCATGAGAGATAACGTGGCCGGTCTACGGGAGAGGGCATCAGCTACCACGTTATTCTTCCCCTTGACATACTCTATGTCAAAGTCGTAAGCCTGGATCTTGCTGATCCACTTCTGCTGCCTCTCCTGCAACTGCTTCTGCTCCAGAAAGTACCTCAGGCTGTTATGATCTGTCCTCACCCTGAATCTGCCACCTACCAGGTACTGCCGGATTTTGGCCAATGCATGCATGATGGCCAGCATCTCCTTGTCATATATGGGATATAGCCTCTCGTGTGGAAGGAGCTTCCGGCTCTCGAACGCAATCGGATGACCCTCCTGCATCAAAACTGCACCAATCCCCTCTCCTAATGCATCGCACTCTAGGACAAAGGGCTGCGTAAAATCTGGCAATGCTAACACGGGACAACTGCTCATCACCTCCTTGAGCTTGTCAAAAGCTCGCTGTGCTGTATCCGACCAATTGAATGCCCCCTTCCTCGTCAGCTCCGTGAGGGGTGCAGCAAGCTGAGAGAAGCCCTTGACGAACTTCCTGTAGTAGGTGCAGATACCAATAAACCCTCGAAGTTCTGTTACATTCCGTGGCTCTGGCCAGTCCCTGATAGCCCTGATCTTCTCCTCGTGGACTCTCACCCCGTCCACTCCTATAATGTGTCCCAGATACAGCATCTCCGTCAACCCAAACTCACACTTTGAGAGCTTGGCAAAGAACTGCTGCTCCTCCAAAATGCGCAAGACCGTCTCAATGTGCTGGAGATGCTCCTCCCAAGTCCTGCTGTATATAAGGATATCATCAAAGAAAACCAGCACGAACTTCCTCAGATGATCCCTGAAAATGTGGTTCATACAAGACTGGAAAGTAGCAGGTGCATTGGTCAACCCAAATGGCATGACCAGAAACTCAAAGTGCCCATAATGACACCTGAAAGCAGTCTTGGGAATGTCTTGTTCCCTCATACGTATCTGATGGTACCCGGATCTCAAATCAATCTTTGAGAAGAACCGTGCTCCTCTCAACTCATCCATCAGCTCGTCGATCCTGGGAATGGGGTACCTGTTCTTCAGGGTTTTTTTGTTCAAAGCCCTGTAATCAATGCACATGCGTAATGTGCCGTCCTTCTTCTTCACCAGCACTACTGAAGAAGCAAAAGGACTGGTGCTGGGTCGGATGTGCCCAAGGGCCAGCAACTCCTGAATGGCCCGCTCTATCTCATCCCGATAGGCCTTGGGATGCCTATACGGTGTGGTAATCACCGCCTGTATCCCCTGCTCCAGCTCGATCGTGTGCTCAAACCCCCGATCCGGTGGCTGTCCTGGCGGAATGTCCCCAAAAACTACTGCATATCTGTCGAGAATAGACTGTAGATCAGGGTGCACCGTCCGCCCTGTATCCACTGCCTCTGAAGCCCGCAACTCTACTGCCCATTCTATATCTCCCTTGCGGAAAGTCGCCTCCATGCTGTGTGCTGATACTGTCTGGGGTGGATATGTGTTCTGCCCTCGTATCTTCTCATGCTTCCCCGTCTTGGGATCATCCCACTCCATCTCTAGGGCCTTCCAATCCGTCGTGACCTTCCCTAGAGTAATAAGCCACTGAACTCCCAATATCACGTTAGTGTCCGGAATGTCCACCACAAAGAAGTGATCGGTCAATGTATAGGTGCCCATCGTTACTGATAACTCGGGTACATATCGAGCACATGCCATGGTCTGATCTCCTGGTACCAAAACAGAAAACCCATCAAAGCCCTCCGTCGGTATGCCTCTCCGCTCAACCATCTGGGCATCAATGAAGTTGTGGGTGGCCCCACTATCAACTAAGACCGAAACCCGCTGTCCGCGCACTGTTCCCCGCACGCGCAAGGTCAAATACTTGGGGACTCCTCGCAAGGCTGCTAGAGCTCCCCCAATAGGTGCAAATGATGCCCCACCTGTCTCGGGTGGTGGAGGTGGCAAGGTACTCTGTGCTGCGTAACATCCACCTGTCTCCTCATCATCCTCCTCATCCTCTTCTCCGCTACTCTCGGAGAAGACTTCTATGAAATGTGCCTTCCTTGACGCACATTTGTGTCCCGGCGCCCATGGCTCCTGGCAAGTGAAGCACAATCGCTTCCTCCTCAGCTCTCTCCTGGCCTCATCCTCAATCTGCCCTCGTCCCTGATTCGCCTTGGGAGGCGGAATCCTCGTGTCCTTACCCTTAGGCTGAAAAGCCTGTCTCTGGGGATAAGGTGGCCGAGTCCTGGGCAAGACATCCTTTAAGTCACGAGCCCTACTGATAGCATCCTGTAGTGTAGCCGGTTTGTTCGACCGGACTAGGCCACGAAGTGGCTCTGACAGCCCCTCCACAAACATATAGACCATCCGAGCTGTCGATAAGTCAGGTACCATCACTGAAACCCTCAAGAAGTCTGAGATGTATGCCTCTGCACTCCCAGTCTGTCTGAGCTTGGTCAGCTCAACAAAATGCTGCTCCGAATTCCTCCTGTCAAAACGCTCCACCACTCTCTTGGTGAACTCAGCATATGTCGTCACTGTGGAATGTCCCAATTTTTCCATCCCATGAAACCACCAGTCCTGGGCCTCACCCTATAAATTTAATGTAGCCATCTTAATGGCCTCCATCTCCGACATCTGGTTAAGCTTAAAATAGATGTCCAGCTTCTCCACCCAGGACTTTGCCGTAGTCTTCGATGAACCATCAAACATAGGCAAATGGAATTTACTAGCCGCACGGTGGCCATCACGGTGGGATCCACGCCCCTTGTGTTGGTGCTGCTCATGCTCAGGGGGTTTGACGCCACATCGGTACTGGAGATAGCGCTCATAGGGGAGAGTATCCATGAATGCCTGTCCTAAGCCCTGCCACTCTACAAAAACGGCTGCATATTGAGCTGGACTCACCTCTCTTGGTGCTGTCGACCCCTCGTCCTCTACCAGGAAGGTAGGCATGGTGGGTCGCGTGGGGGCTGGATTGTCCCTCGGCATACTTCCCCGTACTCCTATCCCTTTGTCCTCTTGCGAGAATCTCGGCATAGTGGGTCGCGCGGGTGCCTGAGTCGTCACAATGGGGATAGCATCACGCACTGGTATATGGTGTGACATACCCGATCCTTCTCCGACCTGGAAAACCCTAGGGGGTTCTCTCTGTGCTACCTCTACGGCTGCAAGCCTCTTTGACATATCCTGCATGTGATGGATGATTGCATCCAGCTTCTCAGCTGTGTCTGCCATCGGATCCTGCTGCTCTGTGTCCCTCATAGGCTGCTCTGTCTCTGAATCTGTTTCAGGTGGCTCCTGATCAGAATCACTTCCCCCGAAAGGAAACTTCCACCCACTCTCAGCTTCTCTGCGTTCCTTCCGATAGATGTAGGGGTTATCCCCGGGCGTCATAGACTGCTAGCACCACAAGCTAAGCCAGATCTATGCTCTGATACCACTGTAATATCCCCAAAGGGAAATAACCAGTAATACACAGAAATATGCCAGACAGATATAGAAAATACAATGCTGGAACCGGATCATGGAACAAGTACACATAGAATGCCAGAAACTAAGCCATTTTATTAATCTCAGAACACATAGATAGGAGTACAAGATAACCAGAATGAGTTCACCTATCCTTGCCCTAGGCAAGTGGAGACCCTCTCAGAAAAAATGATGGCTGCAAATAAGGACAGCGTCCTAGCTGGCTGAAGAGCTGCTGTGAAGAGCTGCTGCTGGAATGCCAATGAACTATAAGCTGAAGACTAGAAAATGGCTGATCTCAGTCCTCCAAACCCTCCCCAATAGAAAACGCTGTCTCTGCTAGTGTCAGCGCAGAAACAGATGGACTGCTGGCCACAAAACCTCCAGATGAAATGATCAGCTCCTGAAGACTAGAGATGCTGGAAAATGATGTCAAGCCCTACTCACATGACCCTGCTCATCAGATCAGCGTCCTCCCTGATGGATCTGCGTCCTAGATGCCCAGATCTACTGGATCTGAAGCCGCCAATCCAGATCTGCATCCTATCCCTCCAGATCTGCGTCCTCCATGGTCAGATCTACTGCTATCTCTTCAGATCTATGCTGGATCTGCCAATATCTCCTCAGATCTGCAATCTCCCAAGCTGGATCTAATTTTATCTCTTCAGATCTAGGCTGGATCTGCCAATATCTCCTCAGATCTGCAATCTCCCAAGCTGGATCTAATGCTATCTCTCCAGATCTGCACCCTACAGAACTAGATCTGCAAATATCTCCTCAGATCTGCAATCTCCAAGTCTGGATCTGTCAATGTGTCTTCAGATCTGCGTCCTTCTGTCTCCTGGAACAGCGTCCTCTCTCTAAGCCTGATCTGCGTCCTTTCTTCTCCTGGAACAGCGTCCTTTTTCTCAGATCTGAACTGCGTCCTTCCTCCCCCTGAAACAGCGTTCTGCCTTCTAGATCTGCGCAGCCACAAGAGGGCTTCTTCCTCTCCAAATCTCCACCTGGAACTGCTACCAATTCCCACTGAAGCTGAAGGATGTTACTCAGAAAATAACCTTACTAGGGCAGGCACTCGAAGTCCCCCGAAGCTAAGGGTGAAACCAGAAATAACCTTACCAGGGCAGGCACTCGAAGTCCCCCAAGGCTAAGGGTGAGATCTCCGACCGGAGACACTCGGTTGCACTAAACAGTGCTGCAGACCGACTAAACAACCGGCGTGCTGAAGCAGACAGAAGTCTAGCTCTCAATAATAATATCAAATCATGGATGTCCAAATGAGGTGAGAACCCCACCTTTTATAATGCTAAACTCCCTCCAAAACCTTAACTGCGTCCTTCACTCTCCTTGGCCTGCGCAGTTAATCTTGGGTTAGCCTGATGCCTCCCCATCATACTCATGTGGACCCCCAAGGCCCCCTCTCTAAGTTACAACGTCAATCAACTAGGAAAAGAAAACTTTATTTATAAAGTGAGGTGACTAAAGTGAGGAGACCCCTCTTATTTCTCACTTTATTTATTATTTCTATCTAAAGCAGCAAAATTAAACAAAAATGAAATATTCCAATTAGCAAAGCTAATTGGGAATATTACATGTACAAATCAAGTGGCAGGTATGGAAAAAGTCTGTCATCCAAATAGAGGTCTTACTATCATGCAATATGACAACATTACTGGATATTAACAGTGATCTTTTGTAATGTATGGATGTCTATAGAGTTGAAAGAAATTGATGGGTTCTCCCAGTTGTCTATTATGGCTACTTTCGTGTTTGAAAGGTTTTTAGTTTCATTAAGCCATTTATTTGGCAAAATGCATTTTGAACTAGCTTAGTGTGTTGTCATGGGCTTTTTAAAACCAATGAATTATCATTCTTCCTTGTAGGTAATTTCATTGAAATTGGCCTTCCATCTTTAATTTTGATCTCTATATTTACTAGTTATGGGAATATGGTTATTTTGTAATGACATACATTGGATTTCCTGTATGCAGGATTTTCATTTAAAAAATAACATCTTGCAGTTTTCTGGTTATGTATGGGTTGACAATGAGGTATTCCCTTTTAGCTTCTGCATAGTTAGTGAATTCCAGTACATTTCTCTATGTTCTAATTTTAAGATTTATTTGTTAGCATGGAATTTTGAGTACATGTTTTTATATTGCCTCCCTTGATAGAATGTTTGTGTAGAATGGATTTTTTATGAACTTGTGAATTGTAACTGAGGTAGATGCTAGTTTTGTACCATTACATACTATTTTTTGCACCAGTTGAGGACATTACTTGCATAATGTCCAAGATTATACATCTCATTATAAGTTTGAAGAGTGTTATTTAGTGGCATGTGGGGTTCCTTCATTGTCCCTTAAGTTATATTACCTGGGCTCGACAGTGACTTTAGTCCTGCTACATTTTAACTACAAGTATTTAATCCTCTTTTAACAATATTTTTCCCTAAATCAATATTAGTTGGTCACAATACTTCCAACAAGTTTTTATCTCAAAACATACGCACAAAGTTTTAGAAGATCTACAAGAAACACTATCAGTTTACCCATATAGTTTATTTTTCTAACACAAAAAAAAGGAGGTGGTATGTCATAACTGATAATACTGAATATGTTGGAACCAAAAACAAAGTAAATGTTTTGAGTAGCTACTAAAAGGCATCAAGCAAAGGGTATAGAAGTTTGAATTCTTAGTTTGAAATATTTCCATGGAGAATTCAATTGAATCCTTCATTTATTGTAAGGTGATAGCAATCACATAAGGTTAGAAGATTTTTAAGATGGATTTGGTGGTATTCTACTTGCAAAATGAGGAAGATATAGATTTGGGGATGAATATAAGCCAAGATAAAATGCATAACCAGGTTAACATCCTAGCGAACCAACAAGCATTACAGTTGTCATGGTGCCTTCGGGGATAGTGCTAGACTGGTATGTGATCTTTAAATTTGGTATTAGTTATTTGTAGAACTATCGAGTTGTAACATTCAAACTTTTTCATTTGTTAGGGGTTGGGGGGGATTTGATTTATTATTTTTGTTTGGAGGGTTTACTGGAGTATATTAACACTTCAACTTAGTTTATAAGTGATAAAAGTTAGTATCCTAGTTACTATATTAGTTCCATGTGACCAACATACCATTTAGATATAGTTAGGCCACATGTGTTAGGTGGTTACCATTCACGGATTTGGTGGAAATATTTTTTTGTTGTTATTGTTTAAGAATAATAGTACGAGAGAGTTCATTGAGGACTGGTATATGGGATTACTGCAAAAAAATTAGAGATTAAGAAGAACAATCTACAGGGACCTTAATTGTCATCTTATTGCTTCCATTAATGAATTGATTGTTAGCTATTGCCATTTATATTACATCACTGTCATTATCAATTTCTATTGTCTTTCAAATGTAAATCATTGATTTTTTTTTTTTTATGCTAATATTTCTCTCCTTATTCTTGTATTCAATGTATTGTTTAATATCATGTCTCACAAAAACGTTAGTGGAAGAGACAACATGTTTATGTTGGATTTGACCTGCATAGGTATAAAATAGGTTTCAAATGGATTGGTTACAAAGTCTTCAATGGTATTCTTGACATATATTCCAATGTACTTAGGTCAACGATCAAGTCTATTTTAATATGTCTGCAGATTCTGCTCCAAAATATCTAAGGTCTGTTATAGATCATATCCCAAATTCTTAAAAAGATTGCCATAGGTCATTTTTCCCATCATTAACAGATCTATCATATATACGATTCACTAATCAAAAAACGGTTGTGAATATCTACTACCAGGAGGCTACTTCAAGGGATTTCAAGTTTGCTCAAATGAGGCTTCTTCAATAGCGCTTCAAGTCTTCAACAAGATCTTTGGAAATGCTTCAAACAAGGTCTTCTATGAATGCTCCAAGAATGTCTTCTCTTATAAAAATATATTTCACTCGTCAAATCACTTAGTATCCAATATCCCATGTAGCGACTTGTAAAATCCTTTATTGAACTAGTTCTTCACTTTATCCCCTATCTAGTACTCATGTTCATAAGCTAAGACTCGACCTTCATTGGGAACATATAATACCAGTGTGAATTATTGAGGCTATCCTGCCCTAAAACAAAGAATAAATAAAAATAATAGTCCCTTCTCAATATGATGACAATATTAAGAAAACAAATAATTTTGTCTCCCTCTTCCACAAGTGATGTAATGATTTTTCACACATAAATTCAGCCTTAGGATCTGAGCTCTTTCTCACAAATTGTTGGTCTACTTTCTCAAAGATAATCCACAGGGTCTTGGCCCATTAGAGATACCTTTACCTCCATGCAAAAAATTGCTTCGCTTAATTTTCACATAAATTACTTCATACTTTTGGTCTTATGCCTCAGAGATGAATCACAAAGACTTCGGTATTTTTATTATAGAGATGGATCACAGATAATTTAGATGCTTTAGGAGATATGCCAAAAAATTCCCTTCTTTTCACTTTATTTTCTTATCTTCTACTTAATTTTTGGATGAGTGAAGGTTGAAATGGAGGAAATTTCAACCTCTATTTAAACTCGTTCAAATCTATTGAACTATCATGTCTTTTTGAGGAGGCGAATATATCTTTAGTGGAGGAGCCAACCTATGTATGTTGGAGCTAACCTATGCAGGTCTAAAATAGGCTTAAAATTTGGTTCCTTGATCTGGCTTATTCCATCCTTAACAAATTGTAAGAGAAAGTAAACCATTAAGTGGAAAAATGTACCCAATGAATTCATTTTCCATCAGATTCCACATTTTTTATTTGTTGACATATGTGAGCTCCAAGAAATGTGTTGGTATTTATAACAAAAAATTTGATAAAATATTTTTATAATGCATAAAAAATATAATTTTATGTTTCAACAATGTCTCTTTAAGTCTTTGTACAAATTTTCATTCAAAACAAGTTACAAATTTCCTTAATTTTTTTTTATAATCCTTTTTTTTGGCATGTCAGTGGTGTTATAATTCCGTGCATAATGTTGGATCCAGGTGGAAACCTCACTGTAGGTAAGCTCAAGAAGCCAAATTAAATTGGGTCATAATGAAAATAATGACGAAATCTAAACAATATCCCCTTTAGTTATTGATGTAACTGATGATGACTCTAATCCTCTTACAAAATATCAAGCTCCAAAATATACAATAAAATTCCTTCAAGGCTCAGACCTTGATCTCAAATAGGCTCCAACCTCATATGAGGACTCCAATACTAAAAAATCAATCCAAGATCCAAATTTTTCCCAATGAGGCTCCAAACTCTTATGAATAATCTAATCCTCAAAGACAATTAAGGCTCCAACCTACTTTCCTAGAAGGCTCCAATATTATATGAGGACTCCAATCCTCTAAGGATCCAACCATCTCTTCATGTTTCAATCCTTTAAGGTGGATTCAATATGGATTCAAGTATTCTAGACGCTTGTACAACAATACTTGAAATATCTCTTCAACAATAATTTACCAATTCTTCAAGAATGTCTCCAATACTGCTCAAAATGCCTCACATACTGCTCCAAGATTTACTTCAACAAATTATTCTATAGGTGGTATAGATTGCCTCCAAGATACTTTAAATAACCTTCAATGGATTTATTCAGAAGTATTCAATGGTATGTTTGACATATCTTCTAACGTACTTAGGTCAAGAATCTAATCTATTTCAATTAGACTCCAAAGTATACTCCAAAATATACAAGATCCGCTACAGATCATATCCCACATTCTGTCTCAGATTTTCATAGGTAAGTTTTCTCATCATTAAGAGATTTATCATAGATATATTTTACTGCTCCAAAAATGGTTATCAAGGTCTATTACCAAGTGGCTACTTCAATTAATTCTACTTAAATGAGGCTTCTTCAACATGGCTTCAATTATTCAACAAGATATTCATCAATGCTTTAAAAAGGCTCTTATATGAATGCTCCAAGAATATCTGCTCATATAACAATATATTTCACTCTCAAATAACTTAGTATCCAATCTCCAATTTAGTAGCTCCAAACTTCTTTCGTTGAACTAACTCTTCACTCTATCCCCTACCTTGCACCCATGTTCATAAACTGAGATTCGAAAATATTTGGGAGCATATAACACTAGTGAACATTAATGAGGCTCGACCACCCTAAAAAAAAGAGTAAATAAAACTAGTAGTCCCTTCTTAATATGGTGACAATATTAAGAAAACAGTGAATGTAGGATCCTCTTCCATAAGTGACGCAATAATTTTTCACATGGAAATTCAACTTTAGGATATCAACTCTTTCTCACAAATTTTAGGTTTGATTTCTTTGACAAAATCCATAAGTTCTTGGCCCCTTCCCATAGAGATATATTTATTTACTTGCACAAAAAAATTTTAATTACTTTGTGTAGAAATTACTTCATACTTTTGGTCCTATATTTACTAAGAGATGAATCACAAAGACTTTGGTGTTTTTAGTACATAGATGGATCACATAAAAGCTTGGTCCTTTAGGAGATATGCCATAGAAGAGTTTGGTTTATGATCTTCGTCTTGATTCCTTGTCTTCTTCATATTTTTTTTTCTTGCCTTCTACTTATTTCTTCAATGAATGAAGGACAAAATAGAGGAAGGTTAGCCTCTATTTATACTCATTTTAACCTATTTAGTTTACATTCCTTTTCAGGAGACTGACATATCTTTAGTGGAGTAGCCAACCTATCTATATTGGAGCCAACCTGTAAAACACTAAAATAGGCTTAAAATTTGTTTCTTTGATCAAACTTATTCCATCCTTGACAAATTATAAGAAGAAGTAAATCATTAGGTGAAAACAAGTACCTATCGAGGTCATCTGCCATCACAGTACACATTCCTTGAGATGCTCATATATCATTGCTATTCCTTGAGTTGTAAGACTACACCCATTTTTTTTTCCATATATGTTTTTTTCCGTCGATATTCCGACGTTTGTTGTCCACTTACAACCATCGGACTTACGGCATAGTCTGCAAGGCATCAGACTTTCGACAAAGTCTGCAAGACATCGGTAGAGTGACTAAGCGTCACAAATGTCGGAATAACGATGGTTGTTGGAAGAATTTTGAACCGTCAGACTTGTGACCAAGTCTCCAAGATGTCGAACGTTCGATAAAGTCTACAAGATGTCAGTAGAGCGAGTAAGAGTCACAAATGTTGGACTTACGGCATGATTTTCAAAACCTAATAAACGTCGGAATAGCGACGGTGATGGAACGTTGATAGAGCAACGATAAGGTATCTTTGAAATAGCGATTATTTTGATAACGTCGGAATAGGTACGATCTAGCTAACGTCGGAATAGTGGCGATCTTGCTAATGTCAGAATGGCGACGCTTAGTATGTAACGTCGGAAGAGCGACGACCATCTAGAAAAGTCAGAAAATGTGTCCCTCTTCCGACACTTAATTGAAGTGTGGGAATTGTGACTCTAGAAGAAACCATGTTTTTCCGCACCTCAAAGTGTCTCCCCTGGGATGCCTATGTGTCGTAAGAGCGAAATTTTGGCCTTCAGAAATTGGGCCAAATGTGCTAGTTTTGTGATGCGATAAGAAGTGGGGTTTGAGATGCAATGCAATCACATATTTCATATGATAAAGTGAGCTTGATATGCGACATCATAAACCTTGTGACATGTGATAAGGTATTCGCTGCGATTTAAGAAATTTCAAAATCGTTATTATTGAAATATGGTTAAAACTACGATGGGTCGATTTGCGATGAAGGCTAAAGTTTGAAATTTGTGATATCTTTAAATCATGCAATATTGTGAAGAACCTATTACATTGTGATGTGATTTGGAATTTGTGATCTATGTTTGCGATGTGTAAGTGCAATAGAGTATATAAAAAGGGGATTGTAGATAAGGATTTGTGGGAAGCCTCAATTTCATGAAGCGGTCATGTGTGGTGGTCATATAAAGAGTTTTGATGCGATGATTAGAAAGCATGGAATTGGGTTTTTCCTTAATAAAATGGGGGTGATAAGGCATTTGAAAGACTATGGTCTTGGGTCTTATGAAATAAGCTGGACTGAAGGGAACTGGGTGTATAATATTTCCATTTGTAAAATAGTTTTTTTTTAAGATGTGAGGAAGTATTCTACTATTACAACAACGGTTTTAGGACAGATCCCATCATAGAGAAAAAGTAAATCCTAGGTAATGTATGATTTAAGGTTATGTGGATATTGCAGCCATATGGTTGCATCAAATATAGAGGCCCGAGCCATGGAAATTGGACCAAGAAGATGTAGCCCAGGAGGGGTGAACTCCTTCATAAATTTCTTGTATTGATGTGTTTGATGGTGATGTATGGTAATTTTATTTGTTGATGTTCAGCCTTTATTTTATTTTAAATTGCTCATAAAATTAAAATAAAAAACACTCATCAGACTCAATAATTTGCAAGAAAATTTGAACCCTTAAACACACAAAAGACATTGTTTTCACAATCTAAAAATATAATTAACACAACACTAATATACATCATTCAGATCAAAATTGCACAGTTGATATATCTTCATGACATTATTGACAAATTCGGACGCACATTGGAGATGATTGCAAACGAGGGTAAGTCACAAATACTACACTCTGTTAGTAACATTGAAACCATCACCCAGATTAGTAATACTTTACATTTTAAAATATGTCCTATTAAGTATGGGTTCATATACCTTAGTTTTCATTTAAAGTCGTGAAATTATTTTCTAGTGGACTCAAGATGGCTTATTGAAAAATATAGGAAGAAGCTTGGTAGGTGGTCCCTACGCTAGCTTACTAAGGGTGGCAGATACATAATAGTTGGTTGTATGTTGGGCTCACCTTTACATTGTGTCGGATGCCATGATAAAACAAATACGCTCCATCATGGAAAGCATCATCTCCTTCGGGGTCGAAAGTTCCAGTCTATTGGATGTAGAAATATTTCGTAGGGCATTGTTTTTGAAATACCTTTGGCGGGGTATTAATATTTAGAGCACGTCGATGGATATTATAAAATAAAAATATTTACAAGGTAAGCCTAATGACGAGTGGTACTGACTTGGTACGCGTGGAAAAATATAGGGGATCACAGATTTGGATAAAGTTCAAGAATGTATGGTACCTATACCAGAAAATAATGAGCCGGTATTTTAGGGGAGGCACGAACATCATCATAGGTCTCGGTGACATTCGGTGCATAGAGGGATATGCCAAACCCAGCAGGAACTCAATATATGGATTACACACCTGCGAGATATTTTTCATTCGATATGTGATTAAAACATGGTACGATATATATCAAGTCTGGATGGAGGCAGCCGAGATGGGGAGTTTTGGAGAAAATGCACGATAATGGGACCTTTTCTGCATGCACATGAGGAATGTTGGATTAGACAACGTTGATAGAGGAAACTATATGACTTTGGGTGGTACACTCCACAATAATATCGTATAGACCAGGGAAACATAAAATTTATTATTTCCTATTACCTGAGGCCTAGTGCCATATAGCTAATTCATGAAAAGGTGGAAGTCAGAGGCCCCTATCAAATTCATCATTATTTTCTGCCTTGTTTGGTATAGGAAAATCTTGACTTGGGATAATTTGTGCAAGCGAGGATTAGAGAATCACATTCATTTGTTCTACCAATGTCATGTGACAATGAGCATATGGAATTTCATATTTGCGGCACTCAAGATACCCATAAGACAATTCAATATTATGGACGAGTGCGGTACATGGCGGTTGGCTAGGGGTAAGCAATTTGGTAACCTCCCTCTGTACTCTCACTCTTTTGTATGTATTTCCCGGAACTAGTTGATATTTCAAGATGTTCCTGTTAATCCATTGTGGGTGGCACTGAACATCTGACGCAGGCAAGGCCTGCAAACAACTAGGATCTTTTCCCTCATACATATACAAGCATGCACGACAATTTCATCACTATATGAAGGCTTCTTTGTTACAAACAACAATGGTTATGAAATTACACCATCCCAAACTTTATCATAACCATCATTCCAACTCACATACTTTCATCACACCTTATTGCATTTCATAGAGCTTTTATAAAACCCAAATCTTAAAACAAACTTTACACAAAAGTTCAACCATTCAGTTACAAAGCGAAACCCTCTTAAAATCGGACTTCATAATCAAAATCAAAGGCACCCTTGGGTTCATTACCATTTCTCTATGATTAAATCATTCGGAAGCAAACAATCCAATAACTCCCATTATAGATTGCGCCCTTATATTCAATCTATAAATATAACCCCAGTGATTAATTCACATTTGCTTGTCAACTAACATTTAACGCATTCACAATCCATCTCAGAATATGTCAGCAACACACTTACCTTTCTGTCTTGCTCTTCAACGCACTTACTTCCCTTTTCCAACTGCACAAATGGCAAGGATCAACTTTGAGTTCATTTGTTTTCTGTGCGCCTTTCTCTTACAGCGTACCCAGTGATTAACACATCAACACAGGTATTTCTTTCCAATACTTACAGTTGATTTTGTCAAACAATTCCAAATCTCAATTTACTAACTGAATTCAATTCAAATTCATACATTCTTCAACCAATCTCAACTCAGATTTAAATCTCGAACCTGGCAATTTCCCTTACCTCTGTTCAGACTTTCACCTTCCACGATTTCACTCTTCAATTCTGCATTTATCATCGATTCTTCTGCACTACCACTTAGCGCCACAATTTCACTATATCCGCATACTCAAGTTAACAATAAAACTCTCTGCCCCTATCAATTCATCGATTCAAATTAACATAAAAACTTCTACAGCATGAATTCGGAACCGGAATCAAATCAGTTCAGTCAATAAAGTCACAACACCAGCAACATGGGGCACGCCATAGATGTGCCAGAAAGTATATAGAAAGGTACAGACGGTATTGAGACTTCGGCTTCGGTATATGCTGCGAGGATGTTCACCCCTGGAGCTGTAATGTCAGGCTTCAGTATGTCAGGAGTAACCGGATTCGGTCCTTTTGAAGAAAGGCTTGCCATCACTGGAGCTGGCCGTATATTTAACATAGTTGGCTGATCATCGATGGAAGCTACTGGGGACTGTGTTGAATTGATGTAGCCAAAAACTGCCGCTCCATCAGTTGCGCTCAATTGTGCAGAAGGGAGACCATAAACAGTTGCAACAATTGTTGGGTCGCCTTGGAGATCATTGCAGAGAATTATGCCTACTCTTCCCGCCAAACGAACTGTTTTACCTTTCTCAGTCAGTGGATTGTCACCACGAAGGCAAACAACGATTTTTCCATTTACTTTAACCGGATCTAGTGCTCCCGGTTGACAGAGTTGTCCAGCAGACTTGTCCACACCTAGGCAGTCACATCCACTGATGATACCAACGGATACTGTTGTCCCTGAGGTAATACAGATTGGTCGAGACTTTGTCTGAAATATAGTTGGTTGTTTCTGAGATCAACAATTGTAGATCGACAATAAAAACTGATTCAACCAACATACATTAGTTCACACGGATTTATTATTCCAACTAATCACTGCAATTCAATATATAATATCGATTTCTGCAACCATGTGCAGAGCCATATCTTAAAATTAAACACAAACATGTTCATACAGAATCGAATTCAACATACTCATGTGTATATAAAAACAAAAATTTACAAAGAGCTTTCTATTCATGGCCAGATATGCAAATCAATGGCCCTTTTACAAACTGCCAGAGGCTTACAGCCTTGGCTGTTCAAAACCTCTCACTCTCTATTCACACTCACACACAATTTCAATCTGTTTTTCTCTCAAAACCCCTTCCTATTTATACAATTTTTAAATATCATTTAATTAAATGGTCAATCCCTTCAATTCCTCAACAAACCACTAAATCTCTCAACATCCCTAAAGGATAGATCTTTATCCCTAAAATCCTTCAATTAATTAAATTTCCTCATATCCTTTTATTAATAAAAAGATATTTACAAAAATCCTCACCTTATCCTATTTTATTCAAATTAATTAATAAAATATTAAAATTATCACACCCCCTTTTAACATATTTACAAAATAAAAAAAACGCCCTTGATGCTCCTGCATCAGACTCCCCATGTAAGAAAAATTCATGACCACCTGGTCATAAGTCTGGATATTTCCTCCTGGATCCCAAATTTTATTTTGTAATCTTTCCGTGCTTGTCAATTGCTTTACTGCTGTTGTTATCTGCTGTTGTCTTCCAGGTTTCCATATTTTGTGCTGTAATGCTCCACTTGCTCTGCTCTTGCAATCTTTCACTGTCATTCTCTTGTTGTCGCTCCTTTTCTTTCTTTCGGCTGTCTTTCTCTGGGATGTTTTTATCATTAAATTTCTTATCAACTCAATTTCTCTGTCCAGTATGTCCTCTGTCTGCTGGTTGCTTCCATCTCTTGATTGTTGAACTGTCATTCTCGCTTGTTCTTCACTTGTTTTGTTTGCTTCTTTTTCACCCTTACTGCTGTTTTGCACCTTTTCTGATGCTGCTACTATAAATGTTGCGGCCTCCCAAACTTCCTGTCCCTCTGCAACATTCCTTTGCTCGTCACCTGCAACTTCTTCTTGATTATCATTTATGACAACTGCTTTGTCATCCTTCTTCAGCAATCTCTTCTTAACATCCTTCAGTAGATGTTCTTCCTCTCCTTCTTCCATTTGGCTATCCACCTGTGCCAAATATGTTCCAGCGTCTGCAACAACATCTTCAATCATAAGACAATCATTATAATAAAAAAAATAACGCATCTGTACCTCTTTTCCCTTTAGCAACACTTCAGTACGTTGCGTTGATTTCTCTTCTTCTGTCAGCATATCAGTATGCAGATCCAAACTCAAAGAACTCTTGAGACTGTCAGCTAGTCTCCCCTTCTCATCAATGATGTCTTCCAGCATTTGTCCACTGTAGTGAACTGATTCTTTCCCAGCCTCTGCTTCAAAACTTTCATCTTCTGGAAGGTACTCTTTCACATCTTTGACAACTTCAAAACACTGCCTATCTTCTTCCAAACCTGCAATCACACACAAATCATTAGTTTTAAAATCACAAGACCTTACGGTCTTATTTGATGCTTCAGTCATCAAATCTTCCGGCTGCTTCGAATCATTCATATGATTCAACTCCTCTAGCTCTTCATCACTTTCAAAAAGTAATGGTCCACTCTCTGGGTAACATATTGAAACTTCAACATCTTCTTCAGCATCTTCATTTTGTTGTAGCTCAACTGTTTCGAGCTTCTCTATCCTCTGTCTGGCATCAATAACCTGTTCAAGTTCCCTTAGTTCCTTTATCAACTGCATATTTACCTGATGATTCCACTTCTCTTGTAGCCTCTGCCACTTCAGCTTCTTTCTTATGACATAACCATGCTTCTGGTCTACCTCATTTCTTTGCAACATCTCCATTAACACCTCAAGCTGAACTGCTATCTCAGCCTTCTCCCTCTCATATTCCTCTTTGCTTAACTGTTTCTGTATGCCAATTGTCTTGGCATCCTTCTCCTTTTGTCCTCTGTTGTGGTTGATTTCAGAACCTCTGTTACGACTGTCACTAGTCATTATCCTTTCCATCTCTATGAGTTCCTCACTCACTTTACTATGAGTTGCACTAAAGCCTCTGCAGCAGCAGGTCCTGTCCTGCCGCCACTTACCTCACCAAGCTCTCCTCACTCAGTCTTTTGGCAAGCAGTTGGTTCTCTATCTCTGGAACCTCCTTTGAGCACTTCTCTTTTCTCTTTCTGGCTTCAACTCATCTGCATGTTCTAAGAACACAACTGTCCTCCTTTTCCAATCTCTATTGGAATTCCTCAAGGTTCTGCCACATCTATATTTTCACTAAGAAACTTTCACCAGCTTCCTTTATCTGTTAGCAATTCTAACCACACTGCCTTTTGGGAGTTGCAATAATACTTCAATGCAAAGACTACAATATTCTATTCAAATAAAACCATATCATCTTACCTCCAAGATCTCGTCTGATCTTGTCCTTCCATTCACCTGCACTTCAATTACCTTCAGAATCTCACCACTCCTGCAAATCTGTTTCAACAAATCTTGATGCTTCCTCTGCAAAAATTCACTGTCAATCAGCTTTTAGAATCTGATCCTTTCTTCCAATCTTCTGGCTTTATCTGGCAAACTTCAGCTGTCAGCAATAATTCCTTCTTTGCTGAATTTCTTCATTGCTGCAACCATCAATCCTCATTCCATTTCTTTGTCAGTAAAACTCAAATCAAAATTAACCAAACACAATACCTGCACGATCCAAGTGAATTTCCATTCCCCAACATCGCTGTGGATTCTTTCTGTCTCTGCAATCTCTGCTTAATTCTGCTTTATCTGCCTCCAAGAACTTAATTGTTCTTCTCCATTCTCCCAGCTGTACTCTGGTTGTTTGACTGCATTATGTTCACTTGCAATTGTATATGCTGCATATCAGAGTTAAAATCTGATCTTCATCATTCATCACACACTCAAAGATACATTTCAGTTCAGCAAACCTTCTTGCCCTTATTCAGAAAATAAACATTTTTCAATTCAACAGAGCCAAGCTCTGATACCAAAAATGACGCAGGCAAGGCCTGCAAATAACCAGGATCTTTTCCCTCATACATATACAAGCATGCACGTCAATTTCATCACTATATGAAGGCTTCTTTGTTACAAACAACAATGGTTATGAAATTACACCATCCCAAACTTTATCATAACCATCATTCCAACTCACATACTTTCATCACACCTTATTGCATTTCATAGAGCTTTTATAAAACCCAAATCTTAAAACAAACTTTACACAAAAGTTCAACCATTCAGTTACAAAGCGAAACCCTCTTAAAATCGGACTTCATAATCAAAATCAAAGGCGCCCTTGGGTTCATTACCATTTCTCTATGATTAAATCATTCGGAAGCAAACAATCCAATAACTCCCACTATAGATTGCGCCCTTATATTCAATCTATAAATATAACCCCAGTGATTAATTCACATTTGCTTGTCAACTAACATTAAACGCATTCACAATCCAGCTCAGAATATGTCAGCAACACACTTACCTTTCTGTCTTGCTCTTCAATGCACTTACTTCCCTTTTCCAATTGCACCTGAGAATGGCAGGATCAACTTTGAGCACATTTGTTTTACGTAACTGCTCTTACGGCGTACCCGGTGATTAACACATCAACACGGGTATTTCTTTCCAATACTTGAGTTGATTTTGTCAAGCAATTCAAATCTCAATTTACTAAGCGAATTCAATTCAAATTCATACATTCTTCAACCAATCTCAACTCGGATTTAAATCCCGAACACAGCGTTTCACCCTGCGATGGGACTTTCACCTTCCACAATTTCATCTTCGATTATTTATCATCGATTCTTACGCACTACAACTTAGCGCCACAATTTCACTATATCCGCATACAAAAACTCTCTGCCTCTATCAATTCATCAATTCAAATTAACATAAAAACTTCTATAGCATGAATTCAGAACCGGAATCAAATCAGTTCAGTTAATAAAGTCACAACACCAGCAACATGGGGCACGCCATAGATGTGCCAGAAAGTATATAGAAAGGTACAGATGGTATTGAGACTTCGGCTTCGGAGGTATATCTTGAAGGATGTTTCACCACAGGCTGTAATGTCAGGCTTCAGTATGTCAGGAGTAACCGGATTCGGTCCTTTTGAAGAAAGGCTTGCCATCACTGGAGCTGGCCGTATATTTAACATAGTTGGCTGATCATCGATGGAAGCTACTGGGGACTGTGTTGAATTGATGTAGCCAAAAACTGCCGCTCCATCAGTTGCGCTCAATTGTGCAGAAGGGAGACCATAAACAGTTGCAACAATTGTTGGGTCGCCTTGGAGATCATTGCAGAGAATTATGCCTACTCTTCCCGCCAAACGAACTGTTTTACCTTTCTCAGTCAGTGGATTGTCACCACGAAGGCAAACAACGATTTTTCCATTTACTTTAACCGAATCTAGTGCTCCAGGTCGACAGAGTTGTCCAGCAGACTTTTCCACACCTGGGCAGTCACGTCCACTGAAGATACCAACAGATACTGTTGTCCCTGAGGTAATACAGATTGGTCGAGACTTTGTCCGAAATATAGTTGGTTGTTTCTGAGATCAACAATTGCAGATCGACAATAAAAACTGATTCAACCAACATACATTAGTTCACACGGATTTATTATTCCAACTAATCACTGCAATTCAATATATAATATCGATTTCTGCAACCATGTGCAGAGCCATATCTTAAAATTAAACACAAAGATGTTCATACAAAATCGAATTCAACATACTCATGTGTATATAAAAACAAACATTTACAAAGAGCTTTCTATTCATGGCCAGATATGCAAATCAATGGCCCTTTTACAAACTGCCAGAGGCTTACAGCCTTGGCTGTTCAAAACCTCTCACTCTCTATTCACACTCACACACAATTTTAATCTGTTTTTCTCTCAAAACCCCTTCCTATTTATACAATTTTTAAAGATCATTTAATTAAATGCTCAATCCCTTCAATTCCTCAACAAACCCCTAAATCTCTCAACATCCCTAAAGGATAGATCTTTATCCCTAAAATCCTTCAATTAATTAAATTTGCTCATATCCTTTTATTAATAAAATGATATTTACAAAAATCCTCACCTTCTCCTATTTTATTCAAATTAATTAATAAAATATTAAAATTATCACACCCCCTTTTAACATATTTACAAAATAAAAAAAACGCCCTTGATGCTCCTGCATCAAACTCCCCATGTAAGAAAAATTCATGACCACCTGGTCATAAGTCTGGATATTTCCTCCTGGATCCCAAATTTTATTTTGTAATCTTTCCGTGCTTGTCAATTGCTTTACTGTTGTTGTTATCTGCTGTTGTCCTCCAGGTTTCCATATTTTGTGTTGTAGTGCTCCACTTGATGTGCCTTCCAAGTCTGCTACTGTCTTCCTCTTGTTGTCTTTCCTTTTCTTTCTTATTGCCGTCTTTCTCTGGGATGGTTTTATCATTAACCTCCTTATCAACTCAATTTCTCTGTCCAGTATGTCCTCTGTTTGCTGACTGTTTCCATCTCTTGATCTCATTCTTGCTTGTTCTTCACTTGTTTTGATCACCTTTTCTACTGCTGCTACTATAAATGTTGCGTCACAGATTGCTCTAGCTGTCACTATGAATGTTGCGGCCTCCCAAACTTCCTGTCCCTCTGCAACATTCCTTTGCTCACCATCTGCAATTTCTTTTATGACAACTGCTTTGTCATATTTCTTCAGCAATCTATCCTTAACATCCTTCAGTAGATGTTCTTCCTCTCCTTCTTCCATTTGGCTATCCACCTGTGCCAAATATGTTCCAGCATCTGCAACAACATCTTCAATCATAAGACAATCATTATAATAAAAAAAATAAGGCCTCTGTACCTCTTTTCCTTTTAGCAACACTTCAGTATGTTGCATTGATTCCTCTTCTTCTGTCAGCATATCAGTATGCTGATCCAAACTCAAAGAACTCTTGACACTGTCAGCTAGTCTCCCCTTCTCATCAGCTATTTCAATGATGTCTTCTAGCATTTGTCCACTGTAGTGAACTGATTCTTTCCTAGCCTCTGCTTCAAAACTTTCATCTTCTGGAAGGTACTCTTTCACATCTTTCACAACTTCAAAACACTGCCTATCTTCTTCCAAACCTGCAATCACACACAAATCATTAGTTTTAAAATCACAAGACCTTACGATCTTATTTGATGCTTCAGTCATCAAGTCCTCAGACTGCTTCGAATCATTCACATGATTCAACTCCTCTAGCTCTTCATCACTTTCAAAAAGTAATGGTCCACTCTTTGGGTAACATATTGAAACTTCAACATCTTCTTCAGCATGTTCATTTTGCTATAGCTCAACTCTTTTGAGCTTCTCTATCCTCTGTCTGGCATCTATAACCTGTTCAAGTTCCCTTAGTTCCTTTATCAACTGCATATTCATCTGATGATTCCTCTTCTCTTGTAGCCTCTGCCACTTCATCTTCTTTCTTATGACATAACCATGCTTCTGGTCTACCTCATTTCTTTGCAACATCTCCATTAACACCTCAAGCTGAAATTCTATTTCAGCCTTCTCCCTTTCATATTCCTCTTTGCTTAACTGTCTCTGTATGCCAATTGCCTTGGCATCCTTCTTCTTTTGTCCTCTACTGTGGTTGATTTCAGAACCTCTGTTACGACTGTCACTAGTCATCATCCTTTCCATCTCTATGAGTTCCTCACTCACTTCACTATGAGTTGCACTAAAGCCTCTTCAGCAGCAAGTCCTGTCCTGCCGCCACTTACCTCACCAAGCTCTCTTCACTCAGTCTTTTGGCAAGCAATTGGTTCTCTATCTCTGGAACCTCCTTTGAGCACTTCTCTTTGCTCTTCTTGGCTTCAACTCATCTGCCTGTTTTAAGAACACAACTGTCCTCCTTTTTCAATATCTATTGGAATTTCTCAAGGTTCTGCCACCTCTATGTTTTCACTAAGAAACTTTCACCAGTTCCTCTTTATCTGTTAGAAATTCTAATCACGTTGCCTTTTGGGAGTTGCAATAATACTTCAATGTAAAGACTACAATATTCTATCCAAATAAAACCATATCATCTTACCTCCAAGATCTTGTCTGATCTAGTCCTTCCATTCACCTGCACTTCAATTACCTTCAGAATCTCACCACTCCTGCAAATCTGTTCCAGCAAATCTTTATGCTTCCTCTGCACAATTTCTCGATATTCAACTACTGTCAATCAGATTTTAAAATCTGATCCTTTCTTCCAATCTTCTGACTTTATCTGGAAAACTTCAGCTGTCAGTAATAATTCCTTCTTTGCTGAGTTTCTTCATTACTGCAACCATCAATCCTCATTCCATTTCTTTGTCAGTAAAACTCAGATCAAAATTAACCAAACACAATACCTGCACGATCCAAGTGAATTTCCATTGCTCAACATCGCTGTGGATTCTTTCTATCTCTGCAATCTCTGCTTAATTCTGCTTTACCTGCCTCCAAGAACTTAATTGTTCTTCTCCATTCTCCCAGCTGTACTCTGGTTGTTTGACTGCATTATGTTCACTTGCAATTGTATATGCTGCATATCAGAGTTAAAATCTGATCTTCATCATTCATCACACACTCAAAGATACATTTCAGTTCAGCAAACCTTCTTGCCCTTATTTAGAAAATAAACATTTTTCAATTCAACAGAGCCAAGCTCTGATACCAAAAATGACGCAGGCAAGGCCTGCAAATAACCAGGATCTTTTCCCTCATACATATACAAGCATGCAAGGCAATTTCATCACTATATGAAGGCTTCTTTGTTACAAACAACAATGGTTATGAAATTACACCATCCCAAACATTATCATAACCATCATTCCAACTCACATACTTTCATCACACCTTATTTCATTTCATAGAGCTTTTATAAAACCCAAATCTTAAAACAAACTTTACACAAAAGTTCAACCATTCAGTTACAAAGCGAAACCCTCTTAAAATCGGACTTCATAATCAAAATCAAAGGCGCCCTTGGGTTCATTACCATTTCTCTATGATTAAATCATTCGGAAGCAAACAATCCAATAACTCCCATTATAGATTGCGCCCTTATATTCAATCTATAAATATAACCCGAGTGATTAATTCACATTTGCTTGTCAACTAACATTAAACGCATTCACAATCCAGCTCAGAATATGTCAGCAACACACTTACCTTTCTGTCTTGCTCTTCAACGCACTTACTTCCCTTTTCCAATCGCACAAATGGCAAGGATCAACTTTGAGTTCATTTTTTTTCTGTGCGCCTTTCTCTTAGAGCGTACCCAGTGATTAACACATCAACACAGGTATTTATTTCCAATACTTACAGTTGATTTTGTCAAACAATTCCAAATCTCAATTTACTAACTGAATTCAATTCAAATTCATACATTCTTCAACCAATCTCAACTCAGATTTAAATCTCGAACCTGGCAATTTCCCTTACCTCTGTTCAGACTTTCACCTTCCACGATTTCACTCTTCAATTCTGCATTTATCCTCGATTCTTCTGCACTACCACTTAGCGCCACAATTTCACTATATCCGCATACTCAAGTTAACAATAAAACTCTCTGCCCCTATCAATTCATCGATTCAAATTAACATAAAAAATTCTACAGCATGAATTCGGAACCGGAATCAAATCAGTTCAGTCAATAAAGTCACAACACCAGCAACATGGGGCATGCCATAGATGTGCCAGAAAGTATATAGAAAGGTACAAACGGTATTGAGACTTCGGCTTCGGTATATGCTGCGAGGATGTTCACCCCTGGAGCTGTAATGTCAGGCTTCAGTATGTCAGGAGTAACCGGATTCGGTCCTTTTGAAGAAAGGCTTGCCATCACTGGAGCTGGCCATATATTTAACATAGTTGGCTGATCATCAATGGAAGCTACTGGGGACTGTGTTGAATTGATGTAGCCAAAAACTGCCGCTCCATCAGTTGCGCTCAATTGTGCAGAAGGCAGACCATAAACAGTTGCAACAATTGTTGGGTCGCCTTGGAGATCATTGCAGAGAATTATGCCTACTCTTCCCGCCAAACGAACTGTTTTACCTTTCTCAGTCAGTGGATTTTCACCACGAAGGCAAACAACGATTTTTCCATTTACTTTAATCGGATCTAGTGCTCCCGGTCGACAGAGTTGTCCAGCAGACTTGTCCACACCTGGGCAGTCACGTCCACTGATGATACCAACGGATACTGTTGTCCCTGAGGTAATACAGATTGGTCGAGACTTTGTCCGAAATATAGTTGGTTGTTTCTGAGATCAACAATTGCAGATCGACAATAAAAACTGATTCAACCAACATACATTAGTTCACACAGATTTATTATTCCAACTAATCACTGCAATTCAATATATAATATCGATTTCTGCAACCATGTGCAGAGCCATATCTTAAAATTAAACACAAACATGTTCATACAAAATCGAATTCAACATACTCATGTGTATATAAAAACAAACATTTACAAAGAGCTTTCTATTCATGGCCAGATATGCAAATCAATGGCCCTTTTACAAACTTCCAGAGGCTTACAGCCTTGGCTGTTCAAAACCTCTCACTCTCTATTCACACTCACACACAATTTCAATCTGTTTTTCTCTCAAAACCCCTTCCTATTTATACAATTTTTAAAGATCATTTAATTAAATGCTCAATTCCTCAACAAACCCCTAAATCTCTCAACATCCCTAAAGGATAGATCTTTATCCCTAAAATCCTTCAATTAATTAAATTTCCTCATATCCTTTTATTAATAAAAAGATATTTACAAAAATCCTCACCTTCTCCTATTTTATTCAAATTAATTAATAAAATATTAAAATCATCACACCCCCTTTTAACATATTTACAAAATAAAAAAAACGCCCTTGATGCTCCTGCATCAACATCCTTCACTCATGGAATGGTATCCGCCCTGACATTCCTTCCCCACGAGATCTATCACACCACCTACGTCCCCACGTGAACACATACCATTTGGTTTCTTTGATAGAGAATGAGATAATAGTTGTTGCAGATGTGGGGTCTGGCTTAGATTGGTAAAAACGGGTCATTACAAAATATCTTGGAACGGGGCCACGGATCCAACACCTGGGGTTGAGGTACTTTCTTTGTGGGGATTATCGTGGTTCAACAAACAACTTTTCATTGAGTCTCTATCAGTTTTCGGGGATTCAAAGGTTGTTATTAACCATATGAGATATCAAATTGGTTTCTCCCCCACATCTGAATCATTGGATGACAAGGATTTACACATTGCGGGAATCCTTCAATTGTATCTCTTTTCATCAGATCTACAGGGAGCGTAACAATGAGCTTGATCGACTTTATACGAACGGCTTAAGTGCATCATATGGACTCATGCATCATGCATTATGTTCTTTACAAGGATATGAACTAGTGAATTATATTAACCAGAAAGTTTTTTCTGGTGAAAAAAAAACATTTAAAAAAATGCACATTTCAAGATATTTTCGCTAAAAATGACATGTCAAAGACATAACTTTTATAGAAAAAATTGAAAATAAAATGTTGAAAACATGACATTTTATGAATTTTATGTAAAAACCAATAATATTTGCAAATTGTGTTTCATAAGTTGACATAAAACTTTAAGTAATAAATAAATAAATAAATAAACACAGGAAGGAAATGTTTAAATAAAAAAAAAAAAAAACAAAATTAAAATAAAACAAGTAAAAGAAAAAAATATATTTACCAAAAAAACATTAAATAGAAAATTAACATTATAAATCCCTCTAAAATAAAAATTTGTTTTAAAAAATGGAAATACATATATATATATTAGACAATTTAACAAATAGTTTTAAAAATTAAAAAAAATAAGATAAAAAAATTAAAACATTATTGAAAAATATAGTATAAAATTAAAATTAATTAAAATGAAAAAAACTAAAAATAAATAACATATTAACATATAGAAATAAAATTATAATTTAAAAAAATTAAAATGTAAAACAAAATTGAAAAATAATAATAAAAATTATCAAAAATTGAAAAAATAAAAGTATTGCATAAATGTAAAAAATATATTAATAGTAAAAGTATGCATACTAAAATATGAATTACAAGTAATAACAATTATATTGAAGGAGTTGACCTCAAGCCATAGAGACACATATTTTGTTTATTTTCTTCTCTTGTTTAAATCTCTGAGAGACATGCTCTATCTTGTTTAAATCTATGAGAGACATGCTCTACTTTGTGAAAAGTGTGAAAAAGTAATATAAACGAGTTCTTTTATTTAATGCAATAACAATTTTTTTGAAAAAAAATTATAATTAAAAGTAAAACAAATTAGAAATAAAATATTTATTTTTAAAATTAAACATTAGAAAAAATTAAATATTTATTTTTAAAATTAAACATTGGAAGAAATTAAATAATTTTGAAAATAGATAAATAGTAAATAAAAAAATTGTTAATTAAAAAAATATATATTAAAAAACGAATTGTTTTGCACTTGGCGCTTACCCTCCGATTCCCAAAATTAGCAAAGGGAGTGGAAAGGGCTAGCGAGCAACGAGCAACCCTGCCCGGATACCAAGGGCAGTGGAAAGGGCTAGCGAGCAACAGAAGCGGCATGTGCCAACACAACCCTTTTTCGATTCAATGGATCGATGATGAAGTGCCAAGTGTGAAACAACTTTTCCCTTCTAATAATAATTATTATTCTTTTTTTAATTATATATATAAAAGTTTTTTAAAATTTAATTTTTTTTAGTTTTTATTATATATATATATATATATAAGTTTTTAAATAGTTTTTTTGGTATGTCATTTGTGTTTTCCTTTTCGTTTATTATTCTCTTTTATATATGTGTTTAAATTTTTCTTTTTCCCTAATTTATTGTTTTGTTATTTTTAAAAAATCATTGTTGTTTGTAATTTTTTTTCAGTTTATTATTATTATTATTTTAATTTTAATTTTTTTTATTTTAATTCTTATTTTTCATTTTAATTTATTATTATTACTATTTAAAATTTAAATTTTTGGTTTTCTTTTATTTATATTGATATTTATATTTTTTTTCATTTTTAGTTATTTATTTATTTTTCCATTTATTTATTATTATTATTATTATTATTATTATTATTAGTAAACTAATCTTGCTATGTATTGATTTCTTAGTTTTTTTTTAAGTTGGATTTAGTTTTTCTCTACTGTGTGTCAATTTTATGGTTGATTTTTATGTTTTCATTATAATGGATTATAATGGGTCAAGTTCACTCACACTGTGTATTAATTTGATGGGTGATTTTTAGATTATGATTGCAATGTGTCACATTGTCTTAGCTTAAGAATTTTAAAGGCCAATATTTTTCGTATTTAAAAAAAAAAATTACCCTTGGTATAGTGACTCTTTGATTTAAATATTCATTTTTTAGGATTTTTTTAGTCATGATATTTGGTTTTAATTAAATGACTGAAAATATTCATTTTTTAATGTTTTTTTTTGGGACTTGTCACATTTTACCTTTAATGACATGGTTTAAAAATGTCAAAATTTTAAGATATTTATCTTCAACTCCATGGTTGAAAATGGTTAGAATTTATAGGTTTTTTAGAGCTGTGATATTTTATTTTTTAAGTAAAAAACTATTGGAATTTTAAGGTTTTTTGAAGTCATAGTATTTTATTTTTATTTTTATTTTCATTGCTAAATATTTTAGAATTATAACAACAACAACAAAAAAGTTTTGATGCAACATCAAAATTTTTCAATTTTAGTGTGTTTTTGAACATTTTTTTGCACAAACAATTAGATTTTAATGTCATTGCTAAGAAAATTAGATTTTTGACCAGAAGAAGAAGAAGAAGAAGAAAAATGTTGACATAGCATTACCACTTTTAATTTTGGGGGTGTTTTTTCATGCTTATTTCCTAAAACTTTTGGTTTTTAATGGGATTTGTAAAACAAAATGGAATTTTAACCTTAAAAAAATGTTGAAGCAACATCAACATTTTTCATTCTAGGGATGTTTTTTCATGTTTTTAGCAGAAAAATAGGGGTTTTGGGGCTAGAGTTCTTATTTTAAGATTACAAATCTTGTTAATTTTTAAACGTTTTTCTCGAAAAGAAGGCACCACACATCTATTCAAGAAGAGAATTGTTATTAGGCCCAAGGCATTTTTGGTCCACACTAGGATGTTGAGTTTCAAGAGGCCAAACATGTATTTTCTGAGATGCATAATTTAAGCCAAGTTCTGGCCATAGGATCGAAGGTTTACATGCTTAGATCTAGACATGTTTGGAACTGGGATTAAAGCTTCCTCATACATGGTGTGGTTGTGGAAGGAGGCCAAGAATAGACCTATGATGACACACCAAATGTGATGATCCAAACGAAAAGTTGCATACACCCATTGTATTTATCCATGGAATTATTACTTAAGAAACCTATAAATAATGAGACTAACTTTGTAAGTGATTTATTTTTCCACCATTATGTAATGGTAAAAGCTATATCTCATATAATAAATGAATATTTTAGTCTTTTATGATTAGTTTTTTAGTCTTTTTATCACGAAGAAACAATGAGAAACCTTAAACATCTGAAACCCTAACCCAAGGAGATAAAGCACTAAATATTTATGGGCCTCGAAGGGATAAATTAGAACGTCAATTTTGTAGGGTTGTAACTTTGGCACACAATATTTCTTTGGTGCGAACAATAGCCCATTAGAAAGCTATAACCGAGGAGAAAAACTTTAAACTATGAATGATAGGCAAAGCCTCAGATTTTCTTATGTTCTAAAAGAATTCATTTAGGTACTCAAAATAGCTTCGAAATTTTAGTACTTGAAACTAAAAAAAATAGAAGACTACCAAAATAAGGAAATGATGTTGTGAGCCATTGAAATAGGTAGGTGGCTTCCAATATCCATGTAAATTAGTATTCCCCCTCAGGAAGAAATGGTTTCCATTGCATTGAGTGCCTACATGAGACGAGGAAAATTTTGGTGCACTTGGTCCCTAGTGAACCCCCTGCGTTCGTGCAGAAGTTGGCCTTATTTAACAACGCGATATAGTTAGATCTTTTTTTGGTAGGCATTCTTAATTTATGTGTGCATGATTTGAATAGTCATGGCTTAGTCAATGCAATTTCAGTTTATTTTCGTGATTGTCACCTACTCTACAATTTTTTATGTGTCCAACAATGGCGAAAATTATGGAAAATGCAGTACAAATTGACCACTGGGTGTAACCCTAGTTATGGGGGGTACACTGCTCAAAATTGTTATCATCCATAACCTTGGTGATGTTTTTATGTCCATAGAGGAGTGCTTCAAGCTTTCGATGGGCTTCTGGAAAGTTTTCCTTCTACAAATGCAACTAATCCTTGTATACCGCTTGAAAATTGTTTGGAACCATCTACTAATCATGAAATTATTTATACTTCATATTAGCTTTATGTAATATAACATTAAACTTCTAGTAGATGTGTTGAATGAGTTTAATAAATTTGGTTAGTTTACCAGCTTTTGATGGAACATATGACTATTATTTTATAGTTGTAAGGGGAATTACAAAATTAGTGGGGCACAATGATTCAAATCTGATGCCCACCTAAAATGGGTGTAGCCAATTAAGCTATGGAGAGATCTGTTATAATTGTGTTGAACATAGTGATCCATATATGTTACTTCAAGGATTCATACAAAATTTCATTTAAAAGAAAATGTAACCAAGTGACATAAACACATGAAAGAAGTAGAAATCAAAAGAAACAATGATATGAAAGGCACCAGACAATTTAATAATGTATTTCACCCAATGTGGTCTACGTCTCTAGGCCCCATGCAATGTGGGGAGGTCTTTTTCATTAAATGGAAGAAAAAATAAATTACAATAAAATTACAAATTAACAACTTATACCTCCACTTCTGGGGATGACCTAAAAATGTGGACCTCTCCTAAAGAAAGGGATTGCACGGATGGATTCTTGGCAAACAATTATGAAAATGACTATAAATTTGATATTCTTTTTAGCGGGTGACTTCTGGGGCTCTAGGGAATCTTTTAGATTCCTTGCAAGATTCCCTACAAAAATATTCCAAGAATATTCATGAGATATATAAGGGAATATTCCCCTAGTATGAGTTGCCTCACTATTCTCGTTGTAGGTCTTGCACGACCTCAGCTACATCATTATTCTCTCCTCATTGCATTGTTTGGTGGACATATATATTGAAACCCCGACCGCCTTGTTATCATTAGCCACCCTGGGCTAATGGTGGTTCACCACTTGCCAAGCCAGGGTAGGACCGGAGGTCCTAGGTTCGACCCCCAGATGCACTCATCGGCTGTGTATTTTTGTGTATAAAACCATGTTGTGTCCATCGATCACTTTTTGTGGTTGATATATATGATATGGCCCTCGTTGAATGTTAACAGTCAGTCGTTGAATTTTAATTGTCTAGTCGTTGAATGTTAATTATCCCGTCGTTGAATGTTAATCATCTGCCGACCGGTGGGCATGGAAACTTTAGTGGCTAATATTCGTAGGTGGGCTAATTTTCCATGATTTTTCCAAGAAAATGATTCGCCAAATTCCATTTTTTATAAAATTTATTCTCTCAAATCTTACAATATAATAGTGTTTTACCTTAAAAATCACCAACATTATACAAAGAGTATATATTAAATCTTTATAAATTTGAATAATTTTAGAAATACATCAATAAACATATTATATTTTTCATATTAGGGGCTAGTGAGATTCGCTAATGTTTTTAAACTTAAGATAATTTTCCATGTTTAAATTTTTCGCTGCCAGAGGGGTTTGACCACTCATCGGTCGGTTGTATTTTTTGAATTTTAATTTAATTTAGCCCAACAGACATTTTTCTCACACCATTTTTTAAAGGTTATTATACAAATTAAGTAGGTGACAAATTTTCTTGTGTCAATTGCCAAACCTCTCCAAATTTCCTCCTCTTTAGAAAAATACAACATGCTCATTGGTTTGCCATGTGTCGCTTATTGATTGGTCCATAGAACTAACTAGGAGGCTGACTAGGCTGCTGATGTTAGCTAACACATGGTGCCTTGTGATTGGTTGTCTTCAGAACGTATGAACACGTCACCTTGCTGATGTCAATAGCAGTATGGATGACTTCAACATCCGTACTATTAACAACAACATGCCAAGTGGCAATCTGGATGTTGCCTCAAAAAAATTTAGCAGTTTTGGAAGAACTTCAATGTGCCATAACTTTCACATATGATGTTCATTTGGGGTGTCATTCACGTCATTGGGTTCCAAAACAACAGGTCCGACTAGTTTGACAAAGTTTAAGATGTAGAATGTGAACGCCAAAATGATATTCCTGGATGGAGTCAAGTATCACTTGATAGCTCATCTTTGTTGGAAGGCTATTACATATGAAATGCGGTAGGCTACTCAAGATATATTCCAGAACAAGAATGGAATCCAAAATATGGTTGAGCATTAGATGTGTGAGCATTCGATGGGTGAGTATGAGTGTGAACTTGAGTGTGAGTGTTAGATGGGTCAGAATTTGATGTGATATGTGATATGCGATGAGTGTGAGTGTGAGCCTGAGCGTTAGATGTGATATGTGATATGTGAATATGAGAAGGGAGATATATTTCAAATTAATTTTTTATATATATTGTAACTTTATTTTTTATTAATAAAACTACGAAAATTTTTTTCCCATCATAGAACAAGTTAGTGGTCAACCTTCACCTCCTCTTACATATCATTTATTGAAATGGGAATATCTCCTCTATATGATGATATGGTCATGGATATTTCCAACTTGAACTTTTATTAGCTAAAGAGAAGAATAATATAGGAAAGGAAGAAATATTTTCCTAGTGGCCCAGTTCATCCTGCTTCCATTCATACTGAAAGGGTGATTGTGACAGACACTAGGAAGAATATAAGGATAGTCACAACAACAAACTTAACCTCTGAAATACATATTTGTCGATGAAGGAGAATAAGCAGTTGAAAAAGGATCCAGTTGCTGCACGACAACAAATTGATTATCTCCAAGCCAAGAACCAATGATTATGTTCCACTAATTCTCACTTGGAGGAGCTATGAGGAGGGATAGATGATGAAATCCAATCATTGGGAGACACCATGAGAGAACATTGTGAAGATATGATGATTATGCATAAGGAGGTGTGCCTTTGCATGACATGCAAAAGGGATTTCATGAAAACGTGAAAGTTTTGAAGGTATGCAGCCATTACCATGATCAAAGAATGGGGCACTAACTACATGAATGCACCATCAAAATTAGCTAGAAAGAGAAGACATGAAACATAATTAGAAAAGGTTAAGGTCAGAATTATTTTATAGAGTAACAAGTGGCTCCGTACATATGTGGAAAATATTATAACAACTTATGCAAGGATATATCACAGTTTGGACTCCTTGGTTAGAGCGTATAAGGTTCATTATGTTGGAGCATTTGCAGAGATAACATGTAGAAATGTTATGAAGTAAGAAATCAAAGAATACTTCAAAAAAATTGGTGTAAGTTATCACTAAAGAGGATTTACAGATTACAGAGAGAAGATGCAGTTGTATATTTGCAGATCACAGAGACTTGCCCAGAGAAACATGAAGTTGTTCTTATTATGAAATGAAGCTTTATATCGTTTCAAAATTACCTATCCATATGCTACAGAGAAAAGAGTCTGATATAAACTACACCAAGATTGAGAACATAATAAAGCTTGATACCAATATGTTACCACATTACACAAAGTAAAAGTTGTCAAGCGAAAGTTTCCTCAAACTCGAGCATAATGTATAAAAATTAGTCTTATTAAGCATTTTTGTCATTCCTAAGTGAAGAGTTTTCTTTTATTGTGTTTATAATAAAAGTGTAAATATAAGCATAACAATATAGACAGCCAAGCATACTTGCCGACTCTCCTCCGCATGTGACGAAGTCGTAGGTATTTCAGGTTCAGAATTTTAGTGGATGCTGGCAAGTCATCCTTCGCTGCACCCCTCGCTGTAGCCCTCCATTCAAGATCGCACATGATTCCTCATCTGCATAAAGTGCCTGTTGGGTTCTTCCCCTAATCACTGCATGAATTGCCCGTTGCAGTTCTTCCCCCAGCAAGGGCTTGCAATAAAAAGGAAATCCATCGCCATCCGGGCAATGGTAGTGCTAGAATCGGAAACTAAAGGACGAAAAAAGAGACCAAAGAATACGAATGTTATACACCATGAAAATGAAACGTCGACAAACAACCTTTGATCGGGAATTGCTGTGTGGAGAGTGAAATTCGGGCATGGTCACGCTACGTGAGGTCAGATTGAATCCGCCGCTTCTAGATGTCACCGCCCCATGTTATTATCCGTCTACAATCAATCTCACACTCGTCGGTTCTTGTTCGTCTCCTCGTTCTGAGAGTACGTTCTCTTTTTCTTTTCCGACCAACCGACGGTACGCTTGCCATTGATGTTACGTAGAACACTAGTCGTTATATGATATCAAGAAAACAAGTCTCCATACGCTAACGTACCTCGACATATTTTAATCTAAGTATTAACTTTTTTTTAAAGGTAACTATAAACTAAGAAAATATAATTTAGTAAAAAAATAAGTTATATAGAAATTACATTTATTTTTAAAAAAGTATCATATTTATATTATAACATTTTAATATAATGTCTGAAATGAGATGAGAAGAGCGATAAAGATGTTTTGAGATAACAAGTTTAGTGATTTATTGAGCTTAGATTTCTCAACGTTTTATAGAGCTTATTAACCAAACAAAGGAAGTATTGTCAAACGAGCATCGACATTTTTCAACTTGGCATATTGATATTCCTATATTAAATATTTTAAAGTAAATAATTACAACATTTTAATATTAACCTTTTTTCTCTCATACTCTATTAATACCGTATATATATAAATAAAATTTACTCTATTAATAACCCCGTCATATATATTAGTAAAAAATATACATATGAAAAGTAGATTAGCCATTTAAAAGGAGTAAGACAAAGGTCTGAAATCTACTTGATTGAGTACATATGAAATATAGAATAGGATGAAAGAGGGAAAGACCTCAAATCTACGTGATCACCTAGAAGAAAACATAGTTTGTCACAAATATGAAAGTATTCTAAGGTTTTAATATTAACTTTTCTTTTAGACTATATATATATATATATATTAATAAAACATATACATATTGAAGATACAACAACCATTTTTTGGAAGAGGTTGAAGGCCTCAAATCTACTTGATCATCAAGACAAAAAAGTCAGTTTCTCACAAATATCAAAGTATTCTAATGAGAATAGGTTTTATTCTTGGATTCATTTTTCACTTTTTCATTTAGAGATCTTCCCTTGTATCCAAAGAAAATGAAAGAGATTCAATTTTTATTTGGGAAAATCAAAATAATAAAGAGGAAGGAAAGGATGACAGACGGATAGGGGTTTCAAAATTCTTGTAGACAGATCCTTGATTGCTTGGTTTTTAGAGTGGGAGGGAGCAGGGCTCCCTCCTACAAAAATGTTGTAGTTCACAAAGGAAAAATATTCAAGGCAAGATTTAAAATTTCGCTAGACGGATCAACATGCACGAGTCAAGGAGCAACTGGGATAGGGAGTCAAGGTGTCAATGGTCAAAGAAGATATGAGGACAAAGGTAAAACAAGGGACCCAAGAGATAGGTATCATAATTGAAAGGGGCTAATGGTAATGGCCCATGCAAGCCCAAAATGATAGTAATCCAAACAACATTAATCACAAATATCCAAACCGAAGTTCTTTGGGAGTGCATGCATACATATGCGATCATATGCAAGTCCGTGGACCTATATCCCATAGAGAAAGCTTTATATGACTGGATCGAGCATCATTGGAAGCCACATGGTGAGACTGGGCTGCACTTAGGGTCAAAAGGTTTGTTTACAATTGTCTTCAATAATATGGAGGATAGAGACTCAGTGTTTGATGGAGGGCTATATTTCTTCACCTCTACGGGATTATACATGCAACCAAGGAAATAAAACTTTACTTCAGAAAAAAATACATTCACAAATGTTATGGTATGGGTCAGATGGTATTTCTTACTCCTGAATTATTGGATGCCATCGACCTTGAAGATTATAGGTGATATATTGGAAAGTTCATAAAGATCTCAGATGCAACGCTACAGGGTATATATACCGCATATGTGAGTATTTATGTAAAGATGGATGTGTCTAGAGCATTACTAGAAGTGATTAAATTGAATTCGTGATAAAATATGCATGCATCATCTTGATTATGAGAAGATTCCCCTTATATTTGGACATTTTAATGAGCACAAGCCTCTAATCATGCATTATCCTATGAACAAATATGAATATCATAGCAAGAAATAAGAGAAGAAAGACATTGAGGGTTTTGTAACGCCAAACCCAAAAGGATGTGCTGATAGGAGACAAAAATAACAAAATCAAGGAGGGAGAGTGGCATCGAGGACCGAGTTTCACGGTCCTTCCATAACATATACCTAAGGGTAACCAAATCAAAAGGGATAAAATGGAGAATTAGGAAGAGAACAAAGAGTAAGGCATGATGGAGGTCTTGGAAAACCTTGTTAAGAGCATGGGCATACCAAATCTAGTCAAGAATTCGAAGGGGATTCATAAATGACCTCAAATAAGATAGGAATGGAGGACTCTAATCTTTAGGATATAGTGTAAAGGGAAGGTATCAACCTATAGAAAAAAGTAGAACAGTAGAGAAAAAGGGTCTGGAGGAAATACCAACAACATAGGTGCGTTGAATCCAATACATCTAACTGATGAGGGAAGATGCAAATATTTTAGGACAGAAACAATCACATGGGCAACTTAAGGAGATGTGAGTCAAGGCCACATAGTGCAATATCCTCTCAGTATCAAAGAAAACAAGAAGTAAGTGAGGAACGAAGTCAAATAGTGTGGCTATGTGGGAACTAAGAGAAATGGTGATAAACTCATGTAAGATGAGACCTTTAATCTCAGCCCCCAACATCATTATTTAAAAAATGAAAATTATAAATTTGAATGCAAGAGGATTGAATAGCCTTAGAAAACAAATAATTTTTAATATGAATATTAAAATGGAAAAATTGGATCAAATGTTCTTGAAATAAACGAAATGTTCAACATATAATATTAAAGAAGTGGGAAGGAAATAAGGACAGGGGTTTACATCTCTAGATGTGGAAGCCCAATGTATTATGTGATGAGTGGTTACCTGTTGGAACCAAGAGGTAATGTATCTACTGGATGTACAAGCCAATCAAATTTTCCTCCTTGTGGAGATGTAAATAATAGGATTCCCTATGTCTATTCCTTTCATAAATCTCTACAAGTCATGAAGGATAGATGACAAATTATGTTTCATCAAGGCTTTAAAGGACCTTAGAGGAAGGAAGCGTAATCACCCCTCGATTCTAGGGGGAGATTTCAACCTTATCACTTCTACCACAGAAATAAAGGTGTAAAGACAAATTGAAAGAGACCCAGAGAGCTTTAAGATGTTCATTGAAGAAGAAAATCTAATATATATGGACACTGGTAATGGAATATTTACCTAAAGTAACAAGAAAGGAGAGTAGAACCAAGTGGCCTCTAGATGGGATATATTCCTAACATCTAAACATCTATTGTTACAAGGGATGGATACGGAGTGAAATATTCTCCCTTGTGGAGGTTTGGATCATTGTTTGGTGGTGCTAGTCATTGCAATGTTGGGAACGCCTAAAAACACATCATTTATATTTGAGGAATAATGGATAAAGCACCCCTCATTTATGGAGAATACAAATAAAACATGGGAATATTTTCTCCCAATCCAAGGCTCTAAAATGCTCAAATTTTAGGTCACGTTGAGATATATTTAATCGAAAGAAAGGAATTGGAATAAAATAGTGTTTAGTAATATTTTCTAAGAAAAAAAATATTTGGAAATAAATATGGAGGAATTATAGAAATTTTTAATAGAAGAAGGGTACATAGATACAAGAAGGAACAAGGAAATAGAGCTACTAAATAAATGGGATGAAATGTGCTTACAGGAGGAAATCTTTTGGAAACAGAAATGGAGGGTATTGTCACTATGGTAAGGAGAAAATAATACTAAATTCTTTCGTAGATCTGCCATAGAAAATCAAAATTTAAACCGAATTCTCAAGATCAAGGATGGAAAGGGGAAATATTATGAAGCTCATCAAGACATTGAGAAGGTGTTAGTTTAGCACTTTAAGACTATTGTGGAGGATCCCCTACTTTATGTATCAAATTCCATTCATAATATTGTTAATAATATCCCAAGATTGATAACATAGGGGCATAATAGAAATCTAAATTAACTCCTCTCCATGGAAGAAGTCACCAAGGCAGTTGATGGGTGTCAAAACTAGACATAAAATAGCGCCCATCCAACCTTTCTTAAGCCCATATACCTTCCTTATGCAAATGAAAAGATACATTAAATCTCTCCTTCTGCACTTAATATTTGTGTCTTATTCTTTAATATGTTCTTAATAAGGTTTAAAGGTAATTACATATTTTTTCCTAATATTGGTTATTTTTGTACAATATTGTGAGAATATTGGGCAGATTATGTAGATTTGGAGAAGGAGATAATTTAAGGACTTTCTCCCTGCCACTGGAAGATCAAGATTCAAGAATAAATTAGCACAATGTCAGGAATTTATGGAGAAATCTTGGAGAGATTCAAGGGGTTCATACAACCTCCTTAACTATCAATGGAAACCAAGTAAAATGAGGATGAAGTGTACTCAATCTATGTTTACTTGAAGTCAAGTGGACTCAATCACTATTTTCAAAGGAGTTTTTGGTAGCTTCGTTGTAGAATAATCACTACAAGGAAAATACCCTCTAGCAGAGGTTATAAAAGAGGATTTTAGTGTTATAAATTTGGCCAAAATTGTCAAAAAAACATTTGCTACAACATCTTTTTATGGTTATGAAGGTTTTGACAGAGCTTTTAATGGAAATTCAATACAACTAAAAAACAAATGGGTGGCCAAAGGTTATTACGATTTTTTTTTTCATCGGTGCACTACTATGGCTTTAACACACCTGTTTGTACATGTAAAAGGTGCCCCAAGGTTGTCAAAGGAGAATGCACCAGGCCGTTAAGGTATACAACCGCATCGGGAATAGTGTTGGTGATACAACGCATAGGGTCGTTCTAATTGGTCTTGGGATTTGTGCGGTGCTCATAGGTCGTATCAATGGACCAGTGCGGAGACTTATAGAAACACAATGGTGTGCAGTATCATAGCAATTCATTGAGATTTATAATTGGTATCGGTATTTGTACGGTGCCCATAGGTCGTACAAATGCACTAGTGCATATAGATACATAAACACCTCGGTGTGTAGTATCACACAAACGCACTGAGATTTATAATTGGTATTTATATTCGTGTGATGCCCATAGGTCATACAACGAAACTTGTGCGTATAGACACATAAACGCACTGGTGCGCCATACCAGACAAATGCATCGATAATTTTAATTGGTTTTGGTATTTGTGCGGTGCCCATAGGTCATAGAAATGCACTGGTGTGCTTCATAATACAAACGAATCGGTGTACAATAACTGACATTCACCAGTTTTCATTTTGTACTTTTTAGAAACATTGACCTGTGAGAGTGAAATTTTTGTGATTGTTTTAAATTCATTATTCATCAAAAGTCGAAACATCTTATAACAATATTCATATGAATTAAATTTTTATTTGTGCATTTTAGCATGACAATGGAGATCGCAATAGAGACAATGGAGAATGCAATAGAATAAATTAAAACATAAATTAACCTTAACCTTAACCTTATCCCTTAACCTTTAAGTTGGGACACTATGTCCATTACATTAAACAAAATGTATAATTTCATAGACATGTTTCGAAAAATACAATGCCTTGCTTTGATATCCAAACCATTAGGGGAATTTTGAGGTCTAAAATGGGCCTCCTAAGAAAAATGTACGATCAAAATTCATTTTATGAGAACCAATCACATTTTAGGGGATGACATCATCTCTAATGGTTGAGGTGGCATTGCTTGAGTTAAAGGTACTTACTTGTCACATTCTCAATGGTGGATAAAAACTCATGGTTAACCACGATAGTGATCCAAGTACTTTTAAAGTCAAAGTAAAGTACTCATAATAAATGTCATTTCACACTTTTTGAATAAAAATATATTATTTTCATTTCATATTTCTTCAAAGAAACAATGCATATCCCTATACATTTATTATACAATATTATACTATATTATATTATATTATATTATATTATATTATATTATTTTATATAGTATCTTAATGATATGTTATTATACAATTTAAATAATATGAAATTTAGTTAATAGCATATAATATAATTAAGAATCTATAAATTTATAAATTTATATTTTATTTTAAGTTATTTAAGTACAAAGTAAAAATGCATTAGTTGTTCAATGATAATGAATTTTTCTTGAAAATCTCATTCTTATTTATAGTCACATCAATACAATTTTTTTCTTAATTTTATTTTGGTACAACTTTTGAATTGAAATTAACTATGGTTACAAGGATTGTGGTGCAAAAAGTGAATTTCAAATTCATAGATATAATTTTATTAGTTTATCTATTATTTTATTATTTCCTTAGGAGGCCCATTTTAGACGTCAAAATTCCCCTAATGATAATGATCATCATTCTTCGCTTGAAATGTTGTCACTGCCAGAGCTACTTCCATCACTTGGGTTATTTTTAGGAATGTTTTGTTCACGGTGTTGATTGTTTTCTTCTTCTTCACCTTCCATCTACAAACATAAAAATAAACTAAAATGAGTGTATATATATTGGTGAGAATAATGAAAATTGCAATATTAAATAATATACATCAATGTAAATCAAAAATAAAAATGATGTACCATAGCAACAATTGACTCATAAATTACACACGTACTTTCAAAACCATGTACCATGCCATATTTCAAAATTTCATCTGCTAGCGCAGTTCCATACTTTGTTTCCTGCAAGTTGTATACCCCATAAAAAATCATATATTTTATATAAGAGATTTTTTTGTTCTATTAATTATAGATGGAGCTAACTAAAACAAGATCAAAATATGCTTACAAATTCCCCAATTAATTTCTGATATGCCAACATATACTCACAACCCATATTTAACCCAATTTCAGTCAATTTGTGTGATGGTTCTTCTTTTTATGTTAGCACCTGTTTGAAGACATTCAATGATTATTTTTGTCAAAAAATTCAAAAAATACAAAAATGAAATCTAGTTAAGTTGTTATAAGGAAGTGACAATTACTCACAAACTTAGATATCAACCCTTTTATTCCTTGTCATCCTGTTTTATGTGCTGAATGGCTTCCATTTTCTTTTCTTTTCTACAAGAAAATTCTTGAAAATTAATATGTGATGCTAAATTGTTTGTTTATTGTACCTAATGATCAAAAAAATCAATGATTTCATATTACCTTTGAAGCATGTTGTTGTTGAGATGGCTCCTCGTGTGATGCAATTTTTCCATTTCTTTGATGATATCCTTGTACACCTTTTTGGGCATTCCTACTGGCATATTTCTGATATCATCTCGTTCATCTTTTGATATTTTCATAATATTCCTGAAAATATAACATGAAGATAAAATATTTAATTTTTATATTGATATATGAAAAGTAAATATAAAAAAAATGATATTTATAAATAATTCTAGACAAAAATTTAAAGGAATATTACATTTTCATTCCTTATTTTTTGTTGTTGTACGTTTTTTCTATTAAAAGTCTGACATGTCTCATTGAAAAATTCTCTGGAAGCTCTTCCTATAGTTTAGATAAAATTTGGTTCTTGGAATCATTGGATAGGTTTTTGTGTTATAAGTGGAACGAATATCTATACATTCGTTCCACTAGATCCCTCAAACTTTTGTAAAAGTTTTCCCCCCTTTCATTAACCTCGAGCACCACTCCAAATGAGTTAAGGAGCAATTCATTTTCATTTTCATGTTCTATTTCTTTTCTTTTCTTAGAAAAAAATTCCCTTTCTGAGTTGTTGGTCCTTATAGAACATTAAACACATATCAATTAATAATTTTTTTGACACATGTTATCTAATAATTTTAAGTATATTATTAATTATAATTAAAAGAAGAAACTCATATTGGATCGATATTACTTTTTCATTCACCTGGTTCATCCTTTTGCAAATTTTCCATCAAGATTTTACACTCTTCTGGTTCTAGATCAAAAATAATCTTATCGAGCTTCGTCATTTTGTGGCTCTGCATGATACACAATAAACAATACATATTAGTTAAACTTACATATAGTTCAAAAATAATATTTTTTTATAAAGAATTTACAAAGAACTTGCCTTTTTTCTTTTCTTGATGTGTTATTTGTATTTTGATTACTTGATATCTTGTTAGTCATTTTTTTATCAATCTAAAACCTATATCATATCATTCCTTAATATATTTATGTATAAATTGTCAAATTTTCAGGTAAAAAATACATCTAAAGGAATCGATGCACCTTTCATGATGTGCGCACCATCGTCGGTGAATGGGGGAATTAAAAACTCACCACAAAGATAGTATAATATACCGTACAGTGTGTGGGGGTATTATAAACACACTACACAAATAGTGTAATAGACCATACGGTCCTATCCTCGTAACATGCAGCACCAATGCCCTATTTTAGATATAGTGCACTGATTTAAAAAAAATGTTTTCAAATTTTTTACTACACAGTACTTGGGCAGTGCGCTGTATAATACAATGCACCAGTGTGCTAGGTTATGCAGGGCGCATCGATAAAAAAAATCCATTTTCGCCAAAAATTCATGCAATGGCCGAATGGATTGGGATCCGACTATATAAGTCATCCCATAGGTTGGATATCAATATAAAATGAAAATACCTAATTCTGAAATCATAGAAATAGAGAGAAAAAAGGGCTAAAAAAAAAAAATGAAGGGTTTAGGGTAAAAAAGGATAAAACTACAAAAAAAGTAAAAAAACTGTAGAAAAAGTAAAAAAAAATAATCAAATTTAATCACAAGATGGCTTGAAATTCTATGGTACAAGGTTTGAATCACCAGAGGTTTGGTTTCTGATTGTCTGAATACTTCTGTTCGAACGTATTTCACTGCGCCACAGTGCTCTCGTGCTCTCTTTCTCTATGTATGTCTCCTACAAATCTTTGGCTGAAAATTTTAGCAAAAATAGTGAAATAATGAAAGGTGTTTAGTATTTAAAGAATTATTTTATGAAATTAGATTTTCAAGAATATTTTTCCACCCATTTTCAATTTTTCTGTTTTTTTTTTCACTTAAAGAAAATATAGTTTCGCTTTTTTTATTTGCGTTTATTCGTCGCCATTGCATCACTTAATATCACTGCACTGGTGGATCCTTTTGTAACACCGGCACCAGTGCGCAGTAACTAAAATGTATCGGTGTGGTTATATCTACAGTAGCACCGATTTTCAGTTAAGGCATTGAAATTAGTTTCAGGTATGTACACCAAAATTTAGTGAACTCCACCCATAAAAATTGAGAATTAAAATTTTGTTTATTCTTTTGAATTAGAATTGGAATTAGAATTGAGAATTGGAAGTGGATAAATTATTGATGGAAATAACTATTCTTCCAATGCATTTTGTTTATTGTAGGAGGTCCCCACTAATTATGTGGAGACAATGCAATGTGGGGCATGTGAATATGCAATACTACAGGGTGCAAGTGGGAAATTGTGGCATGTGAACCTATGCTATGCTAAGACATTGGTAGTTTTCACAAATGATTGGGAAAGTTTTGTCTCTGAGAAGTATATTGAAGTTGGAGTTATTTTAGTTTTCAGACATGTTGGAAATGTACATTTTTCTGTGAAAATCTTTGGGCCATTTCTTTTCAAAACTACACATCTTCTTATTTCAGAAAAAGAAACTTGAACCTTTCCATAACCTGCAACAAGAAAATGTGCCCCATGATCTGCTTGCTCATTTGTAAGTTCCTCCTCCATATTGGCATCATATTTCCTCTATTCTCCTTTTCCCTTTCTATCTTTATCTTAAAAAAATTTATACAATCTCTGTTTTACAAGAAACTGACCTTGAATTTTCTAGGAGAAATGACAATGAGTGCTTAACTCTGAATTTGTTAGAAGAAGAAGATGGATTTTTGACTAGACGATGCAGTTATTACATGTGGAGGAAATGGTTTACCATATAAAATGAGTATAGGGTTGAGTAGAGGAAAGACATTGCAAAATGGGCTATTACATTAGATTTTCCAATGGGAAACTGATTTGCAGGTGGAAATATGGTAGCTGCAGTTATATATGCTTTTCTTCCCACAGAAATGGTCACTGGATTTCCATTTATAATAGAAGCAGATTTTTTACTGATTTCATGCACAAGACCATAGCTCAAACAAGTTAGAGATGCCATTCAAGTTCAATTGAAAGCTGAATATGTGATTTTATTTGACGTCCTCTTTCCCGGTAAAAGTCTATGTAAGCAAACCAAAGCTCGTGAAATACTCCCAACTACTTTTAAACCCATTATGGATAATATTTCCGTTCATGGGACCTACTAGCTGATCAACAACGTCAATTAATATTTCTCTACTGTCCTTAAGGGAATGAGAATCCTTCCCTTCATGGTGCCTCTTGGCTTTATCGACTACCTCGATCGATATTTCTCTTTCATCAAATATTCTCTCCATTTCTCCATCATGGGACCTCTTAACCCTATCGCCAACCTTAACCGAATGCTCTCTACTAGTCTCAACTTGTACTCCTTTTCTCCTTTTGTACTCTGTCGAGCTCTGTAGCCATCTGTGTCCCTCTAAGAATATTTTATGTCTTTCTGTTTGAGTAACTCATTTTATTTGTTATAAAATTCTCAGCCAAAATTCGAACTCTCATCTTTTCAAACCCTCATCTCCTCAAAAAAATTATTACACGTGATTATCACCCTCCGTTGTTCCAATACTGCACTTTACAGAATAACCCTGTTCCGTTGCGCGAGGTTTTATATGTGCAGTGGTGTGGTTTGTAAGATCCAGGTTTATGTTTTTCCGCAGTGTTTTATGACGCACCAGTGCAGAAGATTTGTGAAGCACCGGTGCATTTGAGTACTAAGACACACTGATGAGTGTTATGATGATAAGCGCACCAGACTGTATAAATTTTTTTTTTTTGTATGTAAGATTATAATAAAATAATGATAATTCTAAAGTACATGAATTTATTTGGATTATTTTCTAAACTCCATTATGTTAGAAAAGTTCATATTATTCTAGATTTAATATTTTACAATTATTTACAAATTTACAAATTTAAATATTTTAATAAAATATTTTCACATTAATACAATTAAAATATTCACATTCATACAATTAAAATTTTACGAATATTTTACATACAATTACAATTAAAATTACAATTACAATTAGAATTATAATTACAATTACAATAATTTCACAATAAATTAAATATTGCAATTAGAATTAAAATTTTACATTAAATATTTTACATAGGATTATAGTTAAACTTACAATTACAAATACAAATACAATTTTACAATTTTACATATAATTAAATTTTAAATTTTAGTTACAATCACGACAAAATATTTAATAAATAATATTAAATTAATTAATAAACATCACAATCATGAGAACCATCGTACAAACATCATATTCGACTAAAAAACACATTCAAACATCAAATTAAAATTATATATTAACATCATCACAACAAAAACATCAAATATACATCTCATGTCAGATAACTGATGCTATCACATACACATCTATCTGCAAGCTGCACATTAAATGAACATATCTAACATGACCTAACAATATAAACATCATGATGATAACCAACATGTAAATTAAGTACAAATGCAACATGAACGTAAAATAAATGGACCATATATATATATATATATATATATATATATATATATATATATATATATATATATATATATATATAACCGAATAATGTTAAAAATATACAACCGTAATATAAATGTCATGGATTAGCTGGTGGTAGTACAACATCAATAAAAAATATTTATGGAGGTCTCGCTTAATGGTTTAAATTTCGATTTATCGAGCATACAGCCCTGCTCATGATCACGACTAGTACTAATGGATGTTGTAGGTTGCTGACTAGATGTGGCTGATGATCTAGCCTCATCTCCATGATGACTACTAGATGCTAGTGAAGCCTCATGTAGAAATTCATATAAATAATATGTTATACATCCAATATTCTCCTGATCACACACTATTTGAATTCATGCACAATACAGAATCTCTTCTACCATTGATCATTAATTGCGGAAATAAAATCAATTGCATGCACAAATTAAAACCATAAACGTTCACACATATGAGCACAATATTTTATGGGAAATATTAAAGATGAAAACCCACAAATATTTGTATATTATATGTCATAGAGATAATGTAACAATCATCATACAAAGCCTCTCACAAGCTCTCAGTACAATCTCCAATTGCTACACACTAATCAAGTTATATCTAGCAAATCTCATGCTCCAATCTCTACCACTTGCTAGCCTTCCTCTACTACGCAATCACTGCTGAATAATGGATCTGAATGAACTCAAAATGGTCCAGAATCTCTCACAAAATCTTCATTGGCATCTCCAACCACTGTGTGTTGCAAATCATGCAACACTATGGTCACAACTGATAGTCACGCTGCTCTTTCACCTACCTCTTCACTGGTCTCCACTGAAACTATCAATGCACTGTAGTTAATTGATGTATTTTTTAGTTGATTAATGAGTTAATAATTATTGAATTAATTAATAATTAATTCACACCACTCTCACTAGTGTATCAATCAGTTAGACTAGATACAACTAGCTCAACTATGTTTAACTCGGTTAAACTGAACACAACTCCACCAACTACCTCAATAACTCCACCAAACTGTGTCACATGAGTTCTAACTGAAGTCTCAATGCAATAGCTCCAATTAACCCTCAGAAATAGCATAATTACTTTTACTTCTGTCAGCTCCAGTGCCACATCTTTGCACTTAATTGAAGTGCTCCAAGAGAATAAGATAATGTTTATAGTCCAAATATTATTAAGATGTAATAATATTCGACATATCTATTTTTAGACTGGAAATATAAAAATAGATTATGCCCAATATGTCTAAAAATAGAAGTTCATATATTTTTCCAACTTGACCAACCATCCACAAATATCATCCTGCAACTCAGAGAATATAATCGACATGTCTAAAAATAGACATAGTCTAAAAATAGACTTGCGCCAAAAATAGCTTGTGGGCCCACTTAGTGAAGGCGACTTTTTTCCACTAAGCTCATCATCTTGTTGCAATCTCAAGACTCCCTCTCAACAAGATAGAGATTATCTGCCACCCCGATCCTGCCACTGTGGTATTCAGATTTTCTCCTGGTGAGCGCCTTCGTTAAGATATCAACATCCTAATCCTCTGTGGGAATGTATGAAAGTAACATGATCTTCCGCTGCACACAATCTCTGATATGATGATATCAGATGTCAATGTGTTTATATCTATCATGAAATACTAGACTAATCGAGAGTTTGATACAACTCTGATTATCACAATATATCACAGTAGGATCTAAGTGTAAACCGAACAACCCGACGAGGATATTCCTCATCCATATAGCCTCGCATGCAGCCAAACTTGCTGCCATGTACTCAACCTCCACTGAACTGAGTGCCATGGATCTCTACTTCCTACAGTACCAAGAAACTATTGTCGACCCGATACTGAAAATCCCTCCAAATGTGCTCTTTCTGTCAATTGGGCTCCCTTCTTCACAGCTTCACCTCATCCGACTGTCTATACCATAATCCATATCTCGATGTGCCTCTGAGATATCTGAATACTTGCTTTCATACCTTCCAAAAGAGGTTGTTAGGCTTAACCATAGCTTTTGAAAGTTGTTTAGCAGTGTAGCATATGTCAGGTAATGTATTAACTAGATACATAAGAGACCCCACCAACTGTCGCTAAACAATGTCATCCAATGCCTCTGCCGATGTAGCATCCTCTTTCCTCAATCCACCAAGAAGAGGAGTGTCGGTAGGCTTGCAGCCATGCATGTTGAACTTATCCAGTATCTCCCGAGCATACTTGCCTTGTGACACAAACAATCTGTCACTGTGCTGCCAAATTTCCAATCCCAAGAAATAATGAAGGAGGCCCAAGTCCTTCATCTCAAACTCCTTTGTAGGATCAGCCTTGCACGAGTGGATCAACAGTTCCTCACCTGTCATAATCAAATCATCTACATAAAGTACAATGATCAAAACTTACCCTCCACCACAATCTGGTATAGGTTCGGATCCGCCTCACTTTTGGAGAATCCAAGACTGGTGAAATAACTGTCTATCTATGTGTACCAAGCACGAGGTGCTTCTTTTAACCAATACAATGCTGAAGATCTAGAAAAAAATGGGCTGCTCTATGTACACCTCCTCCTCAATCACTCCATTGAGGAACACAGTCTTCACATCCATCTGATGAATGTGCCACCCCATCTGCGCTGAGAGAGCAAGAACTGTCCATATGGAAGAATACCTTGCGACAAGTGCAAAGGTTTCCTCATAATCGATTCCCTCAATATATGAGAATCCTTGGGCAAAAAATATTGCCTTGTACTTCTCCACACTCCCATCAGCTGCTTGCTTCACTTTCTAGATCCATCTCGAACCTACCACTGATTTCCCTTCCAGCCTTGGGACAATCTCCCATGCACTGTTTCTAACAATTGAATCATACTCTTCCACCATGGCATCTACCCATGCAGGGTCCTCCACAGCCTCCTCGAAAGAGGATGGCTCTGTCATGATACACTTGCTCATCAGAGCCATATATCTAGTATAATGGTCAGGTAATTGTCTCTGTCTGAGCTATGATGTAGGTGCTCCTACAATCTTCTCTGTTTGTAGTGCGCTTCCACCCTCTGATGGTTGGCGCTCCATGAGTGGTTTCTTCCACTCCATGAACCTCCTCTTGTGGCTGATCTACATCCTGAGTGTCATCCTTAGGAACTAATAGCTCCTCATATGTATCCAAGTGTGGCTCCCTCTCAAGCGAACACTTCATGGCTTTCTCCTCATGAAATTTGATATCCTGTAGCACAATAGTCTTCCGACTATTTGGAAAATACACACGATAGTTGTGGGGTGTATCAGTGCACCCCACAAATATCTAAACTTCTGTGGTCAGCTCCAGCTTCTTCCTAGCATCCTTCATCACATGAATGTAAATAGGTGAACCAAAAACCCTCAAATGAGAAATATCAGGCCTCTTACTAGAAAACACCTCCTCGAGTGTACTCATGCCAAGTATCCTATGAGGACAACGGTTTTGCACATAAACTGCAGTATTGCATGCCTCAGCCCACAAGTGTATGGGAAGGCCTTGATCATGTAACATTGCTCGTGCAACACCCATGATCATTATGTTCTTTCACTCCGCGACCCCATTTTGCTGTGGGTTATGAGGTGTTATGAGCTCTCTTCGAATTCCTTCTATGCTGCAAAAGTCCTTGAATTCACCAGAGATGAATTCACCACCATTGTTTCTCCTAAGAGCCTTCACCTGCTTCCCCGATTATTTCTCAACCAGTGCCTTGAACTAACAGAACTTTGAGTATGTCTCACTCTTCTTCTGCATGAAGAAGATCTAACACTTACGAGAAAAATCATCAACAAATATCACATAATACCTGTGCTTTTCTATCGAAGCTACTAAGAAAGGTCCACACACTTCTGTGTGAATTCTCTCAAGGATTGTCGTGGCACAACTATCCTTCTCGTGAAAGGTGTCTTTCAAAAAAATTTCGAAAGTACATCCCTTTCACTAATCTGACTGCGCAAGTGTACCTTTGGGAAGCCTAGTAGAAATCTACTGCAAATTTTTCAAAGCACCATGGTGAAGATGGCCCAATCTCCTGTACCATATCTCGCCCTCATCTCAGCTCACCACTCCTTCTACCTTGCCTGCCATTGCTGTGAAGCCATCTACCTGAAACTGATAAAGGTTCTTAACTCGAACCCCTACCCTCCGTGTTTCACCAGTTGCCTTACTGTGCAAGAAAGCCTTTCCCTCACTAAATACAACATCATATCCCTTGTCTTCCAACATCGCAATAGAGATAAGATTCATCTTCAATCCTGGAACATGCATCACTTCCTTCAATACGAAGGGTTTACCAGACTCCCTCTCAAAGTAAACGGTCCCGATACCGATCGCACTGTATCTACCATCATCGCCCATCTTGATGTGCACTCCAAGATCTTTCTCATCTAGATCAGTAAACAAATATTTGTCTCTGGTCATGTGAAAAGACACACCACTATCAAGAAACCACACTGAACCCATGATACTTGAGACCAAGCATGCGATCAGTTAAAATTCCATCTCAAACTACGAGGCTAAGGCCTCTCCAGCTGCAGATCTAGTAGCCTACTTATTTTTCTTCTTCTATGGACAATTAGTGGTGTAATGTCTATGTTGGTGACAGTGAAAGCACTTCACCTTGGACATGTCCTGCTTCTTGCCTTTCACACCGGATTGAGAAGCATTTTTCTTGCTCTTCCCCTTCCTTTATTTGGTAGCCAAAGCGCAATTTTCTTCATCTGCATTCTTTGATGAAGATCCATCCCTGGTACTCCACCTTATCTCATCTTGCACAAGATCCGACCAAAGTCGCTCCCATCTTGGAAATTTCTCCCGACCATGACAGAGTCTTGATAGGAATGCCAACTCTTCAGAAGCCCAAGGAGAGCCAAGCTCACCAATTCATCATCATTTACAGTAATCCCCACACTTCCCAGCTCATCCATGCACTGGAAAAACTTCATGAGGTACTTGGGTATACTGTCGCCTTTCTCCATTTTTATGTTCTTGAGTTTATCCTTGAGCGCCAACTTCCTGTGGTCGCTCTTGCTTTGGAATAAATCTATCAAAGCTTTCCACATCAAGAATGGAGAAGCTTTACCATGAAGTTTGGAGACTATGTGATCCTTCACACCTTCCAACAGAATCCTTCAACACTTTTTTGTCTTCTTTTTCCATCCGTCAAGTGCGGCAGCATCACTAGAAGCAGGTTTTGGAATTTCTGCATCTATGAACTCCTTAAACCCATTTTCATCCAGCATGGCCTCCATCCTATCCTTCCATGAAATATAATTCAAGGTTACCTCAAGGGAATACTCCAATCGCAATCCGTTGAAAGACATCTCAACTTAGACACCAAGAAAACACTGCTGCTAATTCAAATTCCACCAACACAAAACTCAACCGCTTCAATGTTTTGCAATTGCTCCAATGATAAATATCGCTCTGATACCATGTAGAAATTCATATAACTGATATGTTATACATCCAATATTCTCCTGATCACAAACTATTTGACTCCATGCAAAATACATAATCTCTTCTACCATTGATCATTAATTGCAGAAATAAAATCAATTGCATGCACACATTAAAACCATAAACATTCACACATATGAACACAATATTTTATGGGAAAGCTTAAAGCTGATAACCCCCAACTATCTGTATATTATATTTCATAGAGATTATGTAACATTCATCATACAAAATTTCTCACAAGCTCTTATTACAATCTTCAATTGCTACACGCTAATCTGGTCCTATCTAGCAAATCTCATGCTCCAATCTCTACCACTTGCTAGCCTTCCTCTACTACACAATCACTGCTGAAGAATGGATCTGAATGAACTCAAAATGGTCCATAATTTCTCACGCAATCCTCATTGGCATCTCCAACCACCATGTGTTGCAAATCATGCAACACTATGGTCACAACTGATAGTCACACTACTCTTTCACCTACCTCTTCACTGGTCTCCACTGAAACTATCAATGCACTATAGTTAATTGATGTATTTTTTAGTTGATTAATGAGTTAATAATTATTGAATTAATTAATAATTAATTCACACCACTCTCGGTAGTGTATCAATCAGTTAGACTAGATACAACTAGCTCAACTATGTTTAACTCGGTTAAACTGAACACAACTCCACCAACTATCTCAATAACTCCACCAAACTCTCTCACATGAGTTCTAACTAAATTTTCCATGAAATAGCTCCACTTAACCCTCATGAATAGTGTAATTCCTTCTGTTAGCTCCTGTACCACATATGTGCACTTAACTGAAGTGCTCCAAGAGAATAAGATAATGTTTATAGTCCAAATATTGTTAAGAGCTAATAATATTCGACATATCTATTTTTAGACTGGAAATCTAAAAATAGATTCCACCCAATATGTCTAAAAATAGAAGTCCATATATTTTTCCAACTTTACCAACCATCCACAAATAGCATCCTGCAACTCATAGAATATGATCGACATGTCTAAAAATAGACATAGTCTAAAAATAGACTTGCACCAAAAATAGTTTACGGGCCCACCTAGTGAAGGCGACTTCTTTCCACTAAGCTCGTCATCTTGTTGTAATCTCAACACCTCATGCTTATCTGGTGCAGTGCGAGGTGAATGCTCATAAGATGATGAGTTGCTGCTCGCAGACTATCCATCACGTGCTATGGCTCGACCACACCTATAACGTGAAAGAGTCCTCCTCAATCACATAACAGTTATCATAGCTCCTATGACATGCCGCATCAGACTATAAATGTCACGTGGAATTCCTCTCCATATCTGTAATAGCCTCTCATCAGCTTGTATGTTTATGTAATTAGTGGGCCTGATGCTCGCCTCAATAATTAATGCACTGAGTTGGTCTTCAAACTCCATCCTGTATCTAGTATTAGGTCGACCGCGCCTAGAAAAAGGTTGTAGCGGCACACCAGCATGAGCATGTATCTGTGCACTAGCATCTTGATGATCCTTGGCATCTAGCATTCCCTAATCGTCATTAGGATCCACAACTGGATGATGTGGTGGCATCGACATCTTCTCTCCATCAAAAGAGATAATGTCTACAAAATATATACTAGTACACAACAGTAATTGATAATTTCGTTACACAATTCCATAAAAACAAGTTAAAGAACATGTTAGAATAAATATAAATAAAACAATAATATTACCTCTAACATCTGGCAGCTCATCATCTGTGAAGAGGATCTTGGCACACCCTCACCAATCCAATCCAGCATAAGGTCAAAGGACCATAATGAAGGGATGCAGATAATCAACACTGGCTAGTAAGTCGAGTGTATCAAGTGATATCTTGGCTAGAAGCATAGTCTCTCCCCTCTTGGGCATCATTTTCCCCCACATGTGAATGCGTGCCTCTAGCATCGGTCTACGAGGCTGCCGAATAAAATTAGGCTTCATCTCTGGAAACCTCCCAAAAAATAAAAATAAAAATATCTGAAGAAAAAGGGAAGTAGACCCTTCTTGTGCAAGAGCATGACATCTATCTAAGGCTATATAGAACTACTGCAAAAAATGGTGGACCAATGACAAGTCATGGCTCTTGTACTAAAGAATCAACATAATATAGAAGAAAGCAACTAATGCGTTGCCTGTCACTGGTATTGTATGAAATGGTCGAAATGAGAAGTAAGAGGCACTGCATGCCCTCACTACCAAATGCACCAATACGTAATTGACCTTGAGTGACCTGAAACTCTGAAGGAGATAGTACTAATTCTCTAATATATCTCTGGGATTAAAATAACTAACTCCCTACTACACAACCAACTGGAACCTCTGGAAATAAGGGAAAATCCACCCCTCTACTCGATAGCCCTGTAATGAAATATATATCATGCTCAATGGGTGTGTATCACTGGTTAAGACCAACTTGGAAAGCCTATCGGTGGGCATTCCGCCTACGGATAGAATTTCTCAAAAACAGACTATGGGCCTTTAGGGAAGTAGCCTCCTCATAGAACATGAGGATGCCTACCTTCCTTAGGATCCCTTGGGTATTTGCTGTAATAGGGAGAGGGTATGTATCTCTCTCCCTCTGTGATGCTTCCCACTGGTGAACCATGTCATAGTGCTCTACCTATTGTTGATGTTGATGTTGATCTTCCTCTTCTCTCTGAATCATTGACATATTAAATAATTTTTTTTTATTAAATAAGACATGTATTTAGGAATATACATATATATATTTTTTTGGAAAAAAAAAATAGACCAGTTGGTGCGCCACAAAAACGGTCATGCACCGGTGCTGGTGTCGCATTTTTTTGTAGTCCACTACATGGAGTGCCCCAGATCATATACAATGTAGCATATGAAGTGCACCTAAAACTTTTTAAAGCGTCGTTGACTATATATTGTGTCAGAAGAGCAGTGCACTGACTAAAATATATGCCCCGACGCATATAGTTGTGTCAACACACCGACTTCCTAACAAATTACAAAGTCAACAGTGTGGTCTTTTACCAGGGAGCACCATTGACCCTGTCGGAATGCCGAATGTGGTGCATTGAAAGACATTGGGGCATATATTTCTGTCACGGCACCAAACTGTTATTCCCATGGTCAAAGGTGTGACCAGTTAAATGACCACACCATACTTATTCTTTTTTAATTTTAAAATAATGCGGGGTGCCTTTCAGTACTGCCTTGGACATGGCGTGGATACCATTATCACCAATTACAGTGCGGCCTGTAAATTTTATAGGCAGTACTGCTTACCGGTGCGAGCCAAATGGCTAGTGCGCACTGCGCAATAAATTTTTTTTGTTTTCTTTCAAATGGTTAACTTTAAGGATATTTGAAATTCTAATCTACTAAAAATCTTAATCATGGAAAAAAAAAAATTTATTTGTAAATTTCACTGTCAAGGAGGCATATTGGCTATAGAATTTGTAAACGAAAATTTGTCCACCGTTTTGCAAAACACAAGCTAGAGATTTGTGGGAAATGCACTATAGTAGTGTGTGCAATGGGTGCAATGGGAGCACTGATGTCAGGGCAGCTCAGACAAGGATAAATTTCCCCAGTGTTTGAGAGCTCTAGAGCACTGAGAAAAGTGAAAATGAGATTTTTTGGCTGTAATTTTTTATTTGTTAACCCTCTTTTGGTGCGCGAGATTTTATAGGCGCACTGATGCGGTTGCTTAAAACTCCACTGGGAAGTTTGAATTTTGGCATGGTGTTTTGTGATGCACCGGTGCAGTTTCTTAACATTGCAGCGAGCGATTTTTTGTTTTGGCACAGTGTTTTATGATGCACCGGGGTGGAATAGTTGTGAAGAATCAGTGCTCTTCAGTAATAAGATGCACCAGGCTGGTGTGTATAGAGTGCATGGTGTCTGGTGTGCCGATGCTTTGTGTGACTGGTGCTTTCTCTTGTAGAGTGCACCGATGATTTAGAGCTCTGGAGCATTGAGAAAATTGAAAAATGCGGTTTTTTGGCCGTAATTTTTTATTTATTTAAACCTCAACTAGTGTGCGGGTTTTATAGGGGAATTAGTGTTGCTTCTTACGAATGCACTAATCATTTTATATTTTGGCACAGTGTTTTATGATGCACCGATGCATTTTCTTAACATTGCACTGGGTAGTTTCGATTTTGGTGCGGTGTTTTATGATGCACCGGCGTGGAAGAATTGTGAAGCACCGTTGCTTTATGGTAATAGGATGCAACGGTTAGGTGTTTAGGGAGTGCACAATATCCGGTGTACCAACGTTTTGTGTGCACTCGTGCTTTCTCTTGTAGAGCGCACCGGCGATAGAGAGATATGGAGCACTAAAAAAAGTGAAAATGGCAGTTTTTGGCCGTAGTTTTTTTATTTATTTTACCCTTTTCTAGTGCGCGTGGTTTATACATGCACCAGTGATATTGATTACAAACGCACCGGTCGGTTTCTATTTTGGTGTGATGTTTTATGATGCACCGGTGCGATTTGTTAATACCGCACTGAGCGGTCTCTGTTTTTGCGCGGTGTTTTATAATGGACAAACGCGGAAGAGTTGCAAAGCACCGGTGTGCTACACTAATACGATGCACCGGGAGAGTGTGTATAGAGCACATAGTGTCCAGTGTGCCAATGTTCTGTGCGCACCAGTGCTTTCTCTTATGGAAAGAACTGATGTGATTTTGGATGATAAGAGCACTGAGCAGAAAACATCTGCAAAACCATCTACCCACCAACCTCCTCTAGTAACCTCCGCTAGAAACATATGTATGGAGTATTTTTATAAGGGGTTTCTCAATAATCCCTAGTGTAGAAACCCTGGTGAAGAAACCATGGTTACACTTGTGAAAGGAAAATGATGACTTGAAAAAAAAAATATACAAGATAAATAAAGTTAAAACACCAACCTATATGCAAAGAAACAAGAAAAACCACACTCAGACAAGAAAAACAGAAAAAGCGATAGAAAAAGTGACAAAAAGTAATAAACGTGAAACTCACCTGTAAAAATGATGGCGTTCACACCAAAGGTCCCTTGATCTCCACGGGAATGCTATAGCTCTAATATCAAGTTTGAAAATCAGCTCTGGTAGCATCTATTAAATAGATTTTAGAAAATTAGAGTTTATGACACGCATGCCAAAAGTCAAGGAAAATATGACACATGGCAGAAATTTCCAAAAATAGAAGGTGTGCTACTTTCGGGTTACTAAAAGTATATCGTTAAATTTTAGGGATTCTTTTTTCCTTTTCAACATTTCTTTTTTTTTGAGATAAATTTCCATGCACATTTCCAGGATGGATTGGGTAAGTCTGGAACTAGGAAACTTTCTGACTTAGTCCATTGCACAATTTTTGAGCTCGGTGAGGAATTGCATAGTTTTTGGGCTTAGTGTTGAGTAGCCTATCATGACTGTTTATTTTTCAAGCTCTAAGTTGAATTTTAGTCATGACTGCACAATTCTAGTGATCTAAGTTTGCTTTCCCTCATTGACTGTGTAATTTCTGTAGGAAAGCCAAAAAGTGTTGTGAAAGACTTAGATAAGAGGTTAGCTTGTGACTTAGAAAAATATTTAAGTGAAGATAAAGTGAAAAAAAGAATATCTAGAGAATAAATATCAATCAAATCATTCATACCTGATAGCAGTGTAAGATAATCTCCTATGAAAAGAAGGTTAGGCTCCAAAATCCAAGTAAAGGAAAAAATTTGGAGGGTGGTTGTAGTTGGTACAATGCTTGGCTATTATGATCTTGGTAATGATGGGACTTGATTGGAATCCATTTCAGAGAAAGTATTCACAACAGAGGAGTTGGCACAATGGCCTCTACCCTCTACCTGATCCAGGAGGATCTTGTTCATATATAATTAAGCAGAAAGGTATAGTCAACTTCAGTAGCTTGATGTCTAGATCAGTCTTCATATATGCAGTTTTGTCAATATCTTCCATGGTCCAATGTCAAGTTCATGGCATTTTCGCCACGTGTATGATGAGAAGGTGAAAAAAATGGGTTAAATACTTGGTGAAATACCTTACAATGTAATTCTAGACTTATGTAGAAACCTAGTGCTAATGTCTAATCCTAGCACTATGCAACCAAAGTCTAAACCCTAAAACCTATGTCTAAATCCTAGTGCAAAGTTACTATGGTATAAAACCTTATAAAATTCCAAAAAACAACTCTCGGACTTTGGATTAAAATAAAGGTTTAAAAATAACAGCTACACCGCGTAGTCATTAAAATAGTGTCGGAGATTAGACTGCTATCATGTGAATAGGATATATAACCCATGGTGGAGAATAAGTTATGGGATGTGGTTGACAGTTGTTTGACCGCTATATGTTAGAACCTATGACAGAGTAGCATGTGACATATGTTGTCGGAACCGTCGGGGTGACCGCCAGAGGAAACTGTAACTGTCGGAGTTAAATCTCGCCCGCCCATGCTGATCACATGCAAGAAATCACTTCTTTTTTCAAATTTAGCAAGCCACCCAAATAATGTTATATCCTATGGTTTATAATTGTGCTTTTTAAAATAAATTTAGCACTAAGGTTTGGGGATATTTATCCCTAGGTATAAGGTTCATGTATTGAGATAGGGATTGAAAACCTAATCACATGAATTATTCAACCAATCACTAAATTCGGTATGCAGAGGTTCGAGAGAATACTTATAAAGCCATGGAAATTCTTCATGAAATTCATCTTTGGTTTTTGAAGGCTTGGATAATTCAATGTTTAGTTTCAGCAGGACATAGGCAGTTTTGTTTGCAACATTGCTCACCCGTCCAGTGTCAGAATTGAGCGCAGAGATAGAGGTCGGAAAGGTGAGAGAGAGTAACTTATGTTTATAGAGTTTAGAAGTGCCTACGACCACATTCATCCTGATTCGTTTCTATGTAAATAAATTCCTCCAGATCAATCCTAATAAAAACTGACGTCGACTTGGAAGCGGACCCGAAGATGTAATCCACCAAGGACGAACTCCGAAATCAAACTATTTGCTTCTTCTTTTGTCTGATTATATGTTGTGACTTAATGTTTTTTTTGCCACTGCTTTATGTCATTTTTCACTTAAAATATTTCTTTATTTAACAGTAAATCTAAAGGACAAACTAATCAAACTACTTAAGCACTTTATTCCATCACAGTCATATCATATTTGGTATCGGAGATGGTTGTGCTATGTAGTTTTTTTCTCAGTGGATGTTAACTAGGTTGGGATTGAAACATGGAAAAGGTGAGCTTAAGGAATTCGATCTAGAGATTGGAAAGAGGAAATTTGTTGATCAATCAATGATGATAGGGACTGAGACCGTTGAGACTCCTGAAGCTACTGAAAAGTAACCTATGGATGAGAATGAAATCTAGCAAATGTTTCTAAACATGCAGCAAATGTTGGAAAAATTATATGAAGACAAGAAGATGAGAGATGCAACCTCATCGTCAAAGGCATCAAAGAAGGACAAGGGTAAAGGCAAGGCAGATAAACCTCCTTCTCCTCCGTCATCTCCATCATCTTCTTCTTCCTCTTCTACTTCTAGTTCTGAATCAGAAAAATAAAAGAAACCAAAAGAGTGAAATAAACCTTGAGAAACTATATAATTGGGTAAAACAGTTAGAATTCTATTGTCGTATTCAAAATATTATTGATGATAAGAGAAAGATCCAATTAGCTACTCTTAGAATGGGGGTTACTGCTTTGATTTGGTGGGAAAGTAAGACATAGATAGATTTAAAGTGTAAAAGAAAATTTATTACCTCATGGACTAAGTTTATCAAAGATGTAAAGAGAAAATTCTATCTTTTGGGTCACATACAACAAGTTGTAATGGATTGGTAGCGTTTTCGACAAGTTAAGGGATAGAATGTTCAAGATTTCACATAGGAATTCAGAAAGAAAGCGTTAGCACTTGGTATTTATTTGGACACAAATGAAACTTTGTTGAAGTATATTAGCAGTTTTCATTCATATTTGCAGCATAAATTATTAATGTTCCATCCTAATGACTTTGATGAAGTTTTTGTTTAAGTTATTCCTGTCGAGTTAGGTGGTAGGCCATTCAAGTTTGCACAAAAGAAAACCAAGCAGATAGAAACTGAAGACAGAAAAAAGAAGGGCAAGTCAAAGGGAAAGAATACTGCCAGAACTTAGAAGGTAGATGATAGACCTACGTGTACACATTGCCAAAGGATCAGCCATGATGAAGCTAGGTGTTGGAAACTTCATCCGAAATTGAAGCCAAAGAAGTTCCAAATGAAGAAGGGTGAAAAGAAGGCTGAAACAACAATCCAACAAAGCTTGGACTTAGGATCCGATTCAGGTGATGAAATAAAAATCACTGCTATGGTTACAATAGGTAAAATTTATGATGCTAGTACTTCTACTACTTCAAACATCAAACAATGGAATGAACATAAAAGAATCGAGTTATTTCATATAAGGGTAACTTCAAAGCATACCAAGATATATACATTGTTCGATACAAGATCACAGGAAAATCTGATTTCTGAGTCATTGGTTAAAAAATTGGGTTTGAAAACACATAATCATCCAAAGCCATATCATTTAGGATGGTTAAAGGAACAATCTCAAATTCATGTTACCGAACAATGTCGGTTAAAATTTGCAATCACAGCTAACTATATCGATGAAGTGGAGTCAGATGTGATACAATTAGACATTTGTGGAATTGTGGTCAGTAGCCCTTATCTCTATGACCATGATTCAGTATTTTATAGGAAGGAACATATGTATCGTCTCATAAAATATGGGATTAAGTACATCGTTCGGGCACATAAAACTCAAGATCACTTGAATTTAATTAATGCTAATCATATGAAGCACTTAATAAGTTCAAGTAAGAGATACATATTCATGTCGATAAAAGAACAACATAAGGATCTTAATGATACTTGTTCAGGTTGTGAAATTCAGTATGAAGGTAATTTTGTTAAAAAGGTAGATTCATTTCATGATCTAGTCATAGAACCCAAACATCTACTTCATAAAAAGGAAATATCACATGAGATGTAGTTGATGTCTGTTGCCTCTATTTCTAATGATGAAATGTATCACAAGTTAGTTGTAGAGTGTAAGGAAATAAAACAACAAATTCTAGGGATGGCTGGAAAAGAATTAATGCGACCTAGTTCGTCTCCATACTATTCACCCATAATTTTGGCTCATAAGAAAAACAGGATATGGGGAATAAGTGTCGAGGTTCAAGTTAATTCATTTAAGCAGAAAAATTTCACAACATTGTTATATCATCAAAAACCATATGAAGTTAAAACAGATGTTAAAGGTTATGCAATGGAAACAACGATTCACATACATTATCAGTTGCTTCAATACTTTTAGTCATATACTAAGTTGCAACAATATCACTACAGTTGGGTGGGATTTCTTCAGCAAATTCACTTAGTAATTAAGGACAAGGAAGGTGTACCAAGTAAAGTAGTTCATATGTTGTCTTTGAATGCTTCAGTAGTACTGCATAAAAGTTCACTGGTTCATGAAATTTATGTATAACAGTATAGAACTGATGATGATTTCAAATATGCTTATGAATCACTAACTCATGATGCTCAGATAGAAAGAGTGTAGGTTATTCTGGAAGTTCATCTTTCCCGGATTGCAGGATATTTCAGCGTAAGCAAGATTACGACAAAAATTCAAAATTATTATTAATGGCCTCACATGTATGAATCAATTTTGAATTACGTAAAGGGTTGTGTAATGTGTTCAACAAGCAAGCCATGCAATCGAATGATTGGTTTGCACATGCCACTTCCAGTTCCTTTACAACAATGGGGTAGCATGGATTTGGTTCAAGGACAGATGGAAATGGTGAAGATAACTGTGATACATATTCTACGAGGTAACTGTAGTAAACATCCTAAGACGTGGGATGAATTTGTAACTTATTTGCATCAAGCTTACAATCAAGCCTTACATTCTTCTGTGCCACAACAAGCATTGAGTCAAGTGAGGTTCAAATTGCAACATGATAAGCATCAGTTTCAGGTCGATGATCAGGTATGGTTGTATGCCATCAAATTCAAGATGAAAGTGAGAGAGTTTTATTCTCACTTATTTTCAACTTAAAATCAAGATTTTGTGGTCCAAAATCTTTCTAAGTGGAGAGGATTGATCTGGGAGGATCTTGTTCAAATACAGTTAAGCAGAAATGACTAGTCAACTTCAGTAGTTCGATGTCTAGATCAGTCTTCATAAACGCAATTCCATGAGTATTGTCCATGTTCCAGTGTCAGGTTCATGGCATGGTCATGGTGTGTATGATGAGAAGGTGAAAAAAATGGGTTAAATACTTGGTGAAATACCTTACAATGTAATTCTAGATGTATGTAAAAACCTAGTGCTAATGTCTAATTCAAGCACTATGCAATTAAAGTCTAAACCGTAAAACGTAACTCTAAAACCTAAGTCTAAATACTAGCGCAAAGTTCCCATGGTATAAAACCTTATATCATTCCAAAAACCCACTCTCAGACTTTGGAATAAAAAAAAGGTTTAAAAATAACAACTAAATCATGCGGTCATTAAAATAGTGTCAGAGATTTGAGTGTTGACATGTGAATAGGATATATACCCTGTGGTGGAGAATAAGTTATGAGATGTGGTTGACAATTGTTTCACCACCATATGTTAAAACCCGTGATAGAGTAGCATGTGACATCTATTGTTGGAATTGTCGGGGTGACTGCAGGATGAAACCGTAACCATCAGAGTTAAATCTTGCCCGCCCATGCTGATAACATGCTATAAATCACTTCTTCTGCCCAGTTAGAAAGTTGCCCGGCTAATGTTATATCCTATGGTTTATAATTGGGTTTTTTTAAATAATTTTAGTGTTAATGTTTGGGGATATTTATCCCTACGCATAAGGTTCATTTATGGAGATAGGGATTCGAAACCTAGTCACATGAGTTATTCAACCAACCAGTAAATTTGGTATGCATAGGTTCGAGAGAAGACTTATAAAGCCATGGAAAATATTCATGAAATTCATCTTTGGTTTTTGAAGGCTTGGAAAATTCAATGTCCAGTTTCAACAGGACATAGGCAGTTTTGTTTGCAGCATTGATCATCTGTCGGGTGTCGGAATTGAGCGCAGAGATAGGCGTCAGAAAGGCGAGAGAGAGTAATTTATTTTTACAGAGTTCAATAGTGCTTGCAAGCACATTCATTCTAATTCATTTCTGTGTAAATAAATTCCTGAAGATCAATCCTAATAAAAACGGATGCCCACTTGAAAGCGGTCCTAGAGATGTAGTCCACTAGGGATGAACTCCATAATCAAATTTTTTGCTTCTTCCTCTCTTTGATTATATGTTTTGATTTAATCATTTGTTTGCTACTAGTTTATGTATTTTTTCACTTAAAAGATTTCTTTAGTTAACAGTCAATATAAAGGAAAAAATAATCAAACTTCTTAAGCACTTTATTCGATCACATTCAGATCACTACCTCAACAATCAGATAGTAGAATTTGAACAACAAGTTCATGACCTGGGGGCTTTGAGCTAGGTCATGAAGGAGAGAAATTGGCAAAGGTAAGGCTAGGTAGGGTCAGTTGCAGTGGTCGAAGAACAAAAATAGAAATTGAGAATATGGAATTTTTTGGCTTCTACCTACTACAAGTGCCTCAAGAGGGTGGTCAAACAACTAAAGAAAGCTCGAGGTGAAAATACAAAGGCAGTGAAATCCAGAATCAACATTAAAGTGCAGGATTGAAATATTGCCCTCATTTTTTAATATGTTTTGGTGAATGTAAAATATTGTGTGAGGACACACAACAGATTAGTGATAGGATGATGTTGGTGTGTCAAAATTCCCTATTTTTACCCTTTTCCTATAACCATTAACCTTTTTTTCATATTTATAAACCTTATCATTCCTACACCAGTCCAAGATAATCGTCTATTCCTACATATACTTTGTATTTCATAATTAAGAGTTATTATGTGCTTACTTGATTATTTTATATATATTTCATGCCTTTAAGTATTTCTTGTAACTTATAATTAGTTTCCTAAAAGTAATTGAAAAATTATAGTGTTAATTATTATGTAGCGTGATTCAGTGCAGGCAGATTCCTGCACCCACCAAGACATATTTCTACGTGATCTTTGAAACAACTGATCATTCTGCGCGAGCATTTTTTATCCACCTCTCTTAGTTTAACACAGATTATCTGAAGATGGATACAGGCAGGGTTTAGTCAGGGATCCTTACCAAATATATGGTTTATAGTCAGCAAAGCTCGTTCCCTGTTATAACTATTAGCCGATTTTGTAATATCATTGTTATTCCATTCAGATGAAAGGCTTAAATTGGAAATGGCTCTGTAATTATCAGATCATGGCTATAGGTCAAAAGACATTATATAATGTAGATCTTAGGTAGAGCCAAGTTAGCGATATATGGAGATTGAAATTATGATTATTTTGTAATTTTGTATCACCCATTCTGGGATGGCCTATCATTATCATGTATATTTGTTGATTGAAGTTAATACAAGGACTTACACCATAATTTCTTCACGTTGTGCTTAAATCTCATTTATGCACTGATTAAGTTTTGAATCGTTTCGTTTCCTAAATAGTAAACGAGCTGGTTGGCTAGGGCCCAACCAACCCAGCTCATTTACCCTTGTTCTTTTACCATTTAAAAGGTTCGTGTGTATTTATTTACTTGCAGATGCGTGGTTGAATCATTATCCTTTTTATTTTATAGTTCTAAGTTAAATTCATTCCTAGTCAAAACATGAAATGGATCCGTGTGTGAAGTTGAATTAAGTTAATTTCTTTCTTGTAATTTCTTTCTGCAATTCCTTCCTTAATTTTATTCTGCCCAGCTTCCTTAAATTTCTTCTGCCTAGATCATGCAGGAAGTTTCTTCCTACACTAGTGCACGTCAAGTTCTACACTTTTATTTAGTCATTTAATTCATAGCAAGTGTTACATTCTTTTTTTGTTTATGGTTCACTTATTACTGCAAGTAAGAATTATTAATACAAAGTAATCATTCTCAGTATTAAAATTTAAACTTCTGAAGGTTCTAAGAATGACTATGTGAATTAAGAAAGGACGCCATTACAAACATTACAATTTGAACTAATTGCATCTCATGACTTGATAGAAAAGGATTGGAGGTAATTTGTAACGTTATAAGTGAATTACCGAGATATAGTTTGATTGCATGCAAGTTTCTTTGCTCAATTTCTTTAATTGTTAAGGATTGTTTCTTCCTTGCGAAATTTATTTCCATTGATAAGATCAGTTAATTAAAGCATTCCTCTTTCTGTTTGAAATTTATTTCAGAATTCAGCATGCAATTTCAATTATTTTCAGCACGTCCTTTAATTCTTTTCGAATGTAATTGGAAACTTTGGTGAATGAAGCTTTGTCCAGGTGCAAGAGTTGGTTTCTTGTCACAAGAATAGAGTGCTCTAAGCCTTATGACTTAGAGAACCTACATAAAGACATATGTCTTCAGTAAAGATGGTAAATTATACCTTTCCACATCAGTATGTACCTGCACTAGTGCAAGCAGATTGCAAGAGTATAGGAACGGTTGCTTAGTGAAGAAAGAAAATAATTTGGAAAGTAGATCTTTGAAAGCGCCCACTTCTTAAGCTATTAGCCATCTATACTGAACATAAACATAGGGTTCATTTCAGCATTTAATATTTCTTCTAGTTTTTCGAAAATTCCTTTACTTAATTTCTTCGCAAATTCATTCTTTTACATTCCAACAATAGGATTCCTTTGTTATCGATTTCCTTTGAAATTTTCTTCTATTTTATTCTACAATATTTCAATTAAGAAGTAGGAATAGGAATAGTAAAATTGAATACCACTTTTGGCACTTCCTGTGCTTCGTCTTTAAGTTTACGAAACCTGCGGGATGACAATTAAGTGTTGAGGAGTTTGCTTAAGTGTAATTCCTACACCCAACATCTATAACTTGATTGAGTCATTTTTTAACCATTTGAAGGGATCGATCAAGAAATTATTAAACCCTCAGTCTAGATACATTAAATTTTACCTTAAGTGCTTGATTGATTTTCTAAGCACCTAAAAAATTGATTTTTAGCTACCTTTAAACAAATTTATCTACAACAACATTTTGTACCCTAGAAAGCTTCAGGCATAATTAGTCATTATGCAATAGAGATGATCATGTTTTGTTCATGATGGTATCCTCTATCCAATGGTATATGAGTTTGGAATTTTTCAATTCATATGATATCTTTTGTATAACTTCTTTTAAACACAATGTTTGATTTTTTTTTATATAGTTTCAAAGTGGATGAATAAAAAAATCAGTAACATAAAATATACAAGACAAAAAATAAATTGAAAAAATACAAATATATTTTTTTACGATTCCTCTTCCAAAGGATACTCTTGGTTTTTGAATTTATATAAAGAGTAGAAAAAATACTACGCAAACACGTGTTTGCAAAATGAAATTAAAATATTATTTTTCCAACTTTGAAAAATAATAGAAAATATGATTTTTCATTAGAAAAAACATTATTTTGAAAAAATTAGTCCTCTTTGTGTAGGTCACGCTTATATATATGCTATGTGAACACATACATTACACATTTTAGACTAAGTTATGCTACATCAACACAAACATCTTAAGATGTGCCAAAATTTGCAGGGACAAGTATTGCATTTAATGGGAAATTGAGAGATTGTACGACATTATATTTTTTGTAAAAAATATCAGTAAGAAAAAAAAATAATTCCCCACATATTTTATCTTTAATCTGAATCAAAATCACATTTCTTATATGAATTTTTAGGGCTTCAATTCATTAAAAGACGAAAATAATGAAATTTCATTGCCATATTTGGCCCAAAAGTGTAACCCATCTTCATAAATTCACTTAATCGTGGTAGTGGTGTATATATTTAGCAAGGAGGCATAATTATTATATCAAATGCACCTATAAATTCATTAACATTATGAAAATTTTCATGAATGAAATTTTCAAATTGCACAACATGCCCAAGAAAATCATTTCCATTCCAGATGCCAAGTTCACTTCTAATTTTTGGAAATATTTTCTTCTAATATTGAGTAAATAATTGGTTTTCAAGATATCCTACCATCCCTACATATATGGACAAATAGAATAAGTGAAAATGGTTCTATAAAATATATTATGGATGTATGCTTTACTTCAACAAAAGAGGTTGGAATATTAATCTCATCTTGTATTTATTGCCTATAATAATGGCTATAGTGAATCACAAAAAAAAATATCTTTGAGGAATTATAAGCAAGAAAATATAATATCCCAATAAAATTGGATTATCTAGTGGATCAGCTTATTCTTCGACTATACATGCTGAAGGAAATGAACTAACAAGTTTCAAAGACTAAACAAAATTTTAAAATCACGCAAGATCGACTTAAAATATTTTTGAAAAAAGGTGGAGCTCATAGGGATTTCAAGCTAGGAGAAAATTCATATCTAGATATCAAACCAAAGAGAAATATTATAATAATTGGAAAACGTGAATAGTTACCACCCCACTATTATAAAGAGTTCAATATCTTGGAGAGAGTGGGACCAGTGACATATAGGCTTTCCTTACCTCCTACTATGAATTCCCATAACATTACCCATTCATATTCTCTTAATATGTATGCACATAATTATAATCATGTCATTTATTTTTATATGATTTAGGTGGAAGGTGAAAGAGAATTCCATCTAGAGCCTTAGTGCATACTAGGAAAGAATGGGAACCTTCTTTGAAACCGATCCATCAGATAGGCTATGTGTAGTGGAAACATTTTGGAGTAGATGAGGTAACATGTGTAATGAGGGATGATATGAGAATTGCATAGTAATTTTCTTTGTTGTACATATCCTCTACTACAAATAGTAGAATACTAACGGAAATATTATTTTAAATGGGGTGGGTATTGTAATATCCGTTTTTATAATTGTTATTATGACTTTTATTGTTGGGAAATGCTGACATGGATATTTTGATAAGCATATAGTGATATAATTGTGTGAGGTACATAATTATTCCCATTACGACATCACAATATGTCTCATATATGGCCATCTACAAATTAAATTAATAGATAAGTTATCCTATGGTTGGGTGAAGAAGAGTGGATCACCCTTAATCATTTACATGAAATTATTAGATTAAATAAGTTAAGTATATATGTTTTAAGAATATGTTGTAGTTAGTTATCTACTTAAATTTATATAAATGGTACTCATTTATGGAAATTTGGATCTCATTGTATATTGAATCAAAATTTAATATTATATGTGAATGGATGTGTGTTTAATCTCGAATCTGAATGGTTATATAGTGATAGAAACATTTTGAATTAATCAACACATGAAAGATCATGGTTTTAATAAGAATTTGTAGGAAAATTTTATCATTGGAAGAGTACAGGTATTTTGTTGTGAAACCAGCTCCAAAAATAGAAGAAAAGAGAGATCAACACCTTAGAAATCAACCACTTCGAGGGGGAAACCTCCAATACGTTACATAAATGAACAATTCTTGGATGATACAAATGAAAAAACCTCCTTTCTATATATAGGAGTCCATGGGGCCATAATGTAATCCCAGTGGGCCCACAATGTAATCCTAGTGGACCTAGCAATAATAATTTAAGGGCACAGTAATAACAATATGGGGGTTATAGGGGTACAAAGATAACAATAAGGGGGTTACACTAACAACAATAAGGGACTATACTCGTAATACAAGACCTAACATGCTCCTTTCCTTCAAAAATTTGTTTTTCTCAATGCTTGAGTGGCTCTAAGTTCTTTTGTATAAAATTCTCATCCTCCCATGTAGAATCTTCTGTGGGTAAGTTCTTCCATGTGCTGAGATACTCTGAAATTGATCGATTTCGTTGTAGTCAAGTTCTTGTTTCCATGAATTCTTCAGGTTCCAATATGGTTTTTCCTTCCTCATTAAGTTCTAGAAATATTGTTTGAACTGGAATTTTGTCCCCTATAACCTTTTTTAAGCATGAAACATGGAAAACTAGATGCAGTCGTGAAGAAGCAGGAAGCTCCAATTTGTATGCCATAGTACTAATCTTTTGCAAAACCTCGTAAGGATCATATTACTTTAGTGATAATTTATTATCCTTCTTAGCTTGCTTGAGGGAAATTTGTTTGTATGGTTGTAGGCATAAAAATACCCAGTCTCCAACATAAAAAATTATCTCACTTTGATGTTGATCTGCCTGTTGTTTCATTCGATTTTGTGCCAAATTTAGGTTATGCTTTAAGAGTTGGATAACTTCTTGTTGATGCTCGATGTGATGCTCCATTTCTTGAACCCTAGCATTTTCCCTTAAAGAAGATGTGATGGATGGTGGATGATATCCATAAAGTGCCATAAATGGGGTCATTTTTGCTGCAGTATCGAAGGAATTGTTATACCACCATTCAGCCAGAGGTAAACACTTGACCCATTATGCTTGCTTATTAAATACAAAGCAACAAGGATATGCTTCCAAACTTTTATTCACTATCTCTGTTTGACCATCGGATTGAGGATGATAAGATGAGCTATGAGCTAGTTGAGTACCCAAACAAAAAAATAATTCCGTCCAAAAATTTCCTGTAAAAATGGGATCTCCGTCACTTACAATAATCTTCGGGTTTCCATGTAGCTTTTGAATTGTTTCCATAAATGCAGTAGTAACTGTACTCGATTTAAATGGATGAGATAATGCACAAAAGTGTGCATACTTAGTAAGTCTATCAACTACCACCATGATGACACTCCTTCCTTTGGACATAGGTAAACCTGTGATAAAATCCATTGAAATCTCCTCCCAACGTTGACTTGGAATGGATAAAGGTTGAAGAAGACCCAAGGTCTTAATTGTATGCACTTTTTTTGCTGGCAAACCAAAAATTCCACCACAAAATTTTGAATATCAGATTTAAGGCCATCCCAAAAAACTCTTTCTTCACCCTGTGGTAAGTTCTTAAAAATCCCGAGTGTCCTCCTAAAGGAGAAGTGTGCAATGCCAAAAGAATATTTTTTTTTAGTTTGGAATTCTTGCAAATATATAAGTGATACTTGTACCATAAGGAATAATTTTTCCAACTAAATGTATTATATGTACTAGGATCTTACTACAACTTTTAAATGAGAGTCCACACTTCTTCGTCCTTCTTCCATTCATCCGTTGCTTCGGTTATCCAATCTGGTTGGATAATTGAAATGGCACAAAGCAATGCTTCCACCTCTTCATCCTTCCTTGAGAGTGCATCTGCAACAACATTTAGCTTCCATTTTTTGTAGAAGATTTCAAAGTCATAACCCAACATCTTTGTGACCCATTTTTCCTTCTCTTATGAAGATATTCTTTGCTCCAAAAAGTGTTTAAGACTATCATGATCATTTTTTACCTTGAAGTGTCTTCCCATTATGTAAGGTCTCCATTATTTAGTGCATGTAGTATTGCCAAAATTTCCTTCTTATAAATCTTCTTTTGTAAATACTTTCCTTTGATTGAATGACTTTCAAAATCAATGGGTCTTCCTTCTTGAATTAAAACATCACCAATTCCATTTCTTGAGGCATCACATTCCACAATAAAGGTTTCTGTGAAGTTTGGCATAGCTAAGACTGGTGCTAGGCACATTTCCTCTTTAAGATGTTCAAAGGCCTTAGTTACTTCCAGAGTCCATGAAAATTCATCTTTCTTCAATAATGTTGTTAGAGGTGCTGCTATTCTCCCACAATTCTTAACAAACTTGCGATAATACCCTGTTAACCTGAGAAATCCGTGCAACTGCTTTATGGTTGTGGGTACTTTCCATTCCTTAATGGATTTAATTTTTTTACGGTCTACCTTAACACCCTCATGAGATACAATATGACCCAGATATTCCACCTCTTGTACTAAAAATAAACATTTAGATGTTTTTGAATATAATTGTTTCTCCTTCAATAGTTTGAGCACCTTGTCAACATGTAAAACATGATCCTTCCAAGACCTTCTATAGATTAGTATATCATCAAAAAGTACTAGCACACATTTTGTAAGGAAAGGTTTGAAAATGGAATTCACCAACCCTTGAAATGTAGAAGGTGCATTAGTAAGGACAAAAGGCATCACCAAAAATTCATAATGACCCACATGAATTCAAAATGGTGTTTTCGGAATATCTTTAGTCCTCATTCTAATTCGATGATATCCTGAATGAAGATCCAACTTGGTAAAATAAATATCTCCATGTAATTCATCCAATAATTAATCAATCACAATAATGCGAAATTTATCTTTAATAGTGAGCTTATTGATCTCCCTGTAATATGGACACATGCGCCATGATCAATATTTCTTGTGCACCAATACTATTGGAGGAGAGAAATAAATTTGACTAGGTTGAATTATACCAGCCTCTAACATTTCTGCAATCATACATTTAATTTCTCTATTTTGGACATAAGGATATCTATAAGGCCTAATGTTTGGAAAAACACTTCCTGGAATCAAATTAATAGCATGAACATGATCAAGAATAGGTGAGAGTCCTTTGCGAGTATCAAACACCTTGGAATGATTTTCCAAGACTTTTTGGATATCTGGAGAAATATATGATTTTGATGTTGGAACTTCTAGTGAGCATAATTGTGTAATTACGCCCCATGGTTCTTTCTTCAAAAGCTTTGTCATGAAATTAAAGCTTATTATCTTTCATGGCTTCCCTGCGATACCTTGTAATTAAATTTCCTTTCGTTCCAAAACTAATTTCCAGAACAGTTCTTGAAAATTAAAAGCAACCATCCCCAAAGATTGTAACCATTTTACTCATAGTACAACATCAACACCTCCCACTAAGATGGAAAGCATTGGACTATTCAATACATATTCCCCCATGTCTAGCTTGATATTATGGAATTTTCCAAAGAAATATATATTTCCTGCATTTGCAACCATCACTTGACATTATGGTGTTGGGTATAGTAAACAATTCAATTCCTTGGCTACCTTACAATGAATAAAATTATGGGTACTACCCAAATCAATCAACACTATTACCTTTTTCTTCTTGATATTTCCTTCTATCTTGAGAGTTTGACGAGTGGTAATTCTTGCCAATGCATTACATGATATGGTCAGAGTCATTTCTTCTTGTTCTAGGATTTCTTCCTGGTGTATATCTTGTACTTTTGAAGTTTTTTCTTCATTTTCTTCTTCCTCTTCGCAATCTATGTAAAATAATTTCTTCTCAGTGCACTTATGACCTTTAGTGTATTTGCTATCACAACTGTAGAAAATCCCTATTGTTATTTTTTCTTTCAATTGCTGTGGTGTCAAACTTGTAAGTTGTGGAATTCAAGGAGTTGCAACACTTCCATCTTTATAGATGTGAGTGGTAGGCTTCCTTGTCGCCATAATTTTACATTCAATTTTTCTTGCCAACCTGAATGCCTTCTCCAATGAAGCAGTTTCCCAAACATGGAATTCATGTTGGATGTTATCGTTTAAAGTCCCTATGAAGACATCGATATTGTGTTCCTCTAGAATATCAATTACCCTTATATTCAATTTTTCGAAATCCTCAATGTGCTCTACCACTGAACCCTTTTGTGTGAGATTTATCATTTGGCTAAAGAAGGTGTTGCTCTCTGTATCTTGTAATTTTGATATCTAATATTGTGTTTATTCTTTTCCATGAGTCATAATAGATCCTTATGAAGGCTTAATGGGTGTTGAATTCTTTTTTGGGGGCATTTTAGAACCGAATATTGATATCTATTCTTCAATATGCCCTTGCAATAAATCAAAATAATTTTTTTCAAACTAGACTTACGTAAGTCGAAAAAAATACACACCTTTTTCTTGCTTTTGAAGAGCTCTATATTGAAAATGAATTATCTCTGTGATTTAGAATATTCAATATCTAAAATTTTGCACTGAAATATCCCTTTGAATCTTCTTTTAAATTTCACAGCTATAACCTGATTTGGTTTCTTCAAGACAAATTTGTGCCCAATATCCCACGATGACCTAATTATGGACTAGTTTAGTGAAACAAACTTTTATGACTTGCCACGTGTCACTGTTTCCTCCTTTGGGTTTGAAATTTATATATAAAAAACTACAGTCCATGTACTTGCGGACACTTTTTACAGAATCCCAATCTGATGCTCAAAGAGAGAGACTTATGATTTTTTTCCCATAGTTGCCTCTTTGAGATGAAATTTGGGAGATTGAAACAATCCTAACTTCCATAGATCATATCTCAAAAACTCATGTGAACCAAGGTCTGAAATTATTGCAGGAGGTTCCTCATGATTTCATCTTCTCTCTATGAAAATTTCAGCTTCTCTGCTTTTTGACCTACTTTAATGAGAATTAGTTAAGGTCATGGATTGCACTACTACAAAGGAAATATCAGACAAGATGAGAAGTTGTTGTAAGTTGAAAACATGGTAAAGAGAGATAAAATCGATCGCTTTATAATGAAATTTGAATCTTTGCAGATGAAATATGACGAATAAATTGCAATTTTCTTTCTTAATTTTGATATTTATCCCTGAGAGATTTAATCACAAAGTTTCAGTCATCATGGAAATGTGTCACCTCAACTCACTCATAATGGATCAATTTCTTAGTACTCTTACTAACTATGAGATGATGATTTCAAAAGGAAAATATTCAGCAAGCGACACAACCTTCACTATAGATAAGAAGCTCAAGGAACAAAATCACGACTCGTGTTGTGAATTAGATGAATAGGAGTGTATGTTCTTGAGAAATCTCAAGAGAGGCTCGAGAAACTACAAAGGTAATATGTGTTTCAAGTGTTTCAATTATGGTAAAGTAAGTGACTCTCATTCTAAGTGTCTGGATAATAAAAAGAATGAGCATGAACCTAAGAATAAATATAAAAAAAAAATTAAACGGAGAAAAACAATAAAAGTAAGATTTTTTACACTCAAGGTACTAGGTTCTCTGAAAGTGAGGACAACCAATATTCAGAGGAGGAGAAATCTTATGAAACCTTAAAAGATTTTATGTTTATGGCCATTGCAACCCAAGAAGAAAACCAAGATGAATCTGAAAAATAAGAAGGTGAAGCTAACTTATAAGCTGAGTTGATCAACACTCTTGAAGAGATTCAAAGGTTGATAAAGAAAAGTAAATTGAAAAAAGAATTGTTGGCCAAGAATAATGTTGAAGCTATGGAACCTCTACTCCTACAAATTGAAGAAGATAATAATATCCATGAAAAAATGAGTGAGAAAATAAAAGAGAAACAATAGGAATGTGATAGCCTTGAACGATAAATTGTGACTTTGAGAAAATATCTTGAGAAGAAGAAAACATAACTGAGTTTCAATTAAAAGATTACCAAGGTGGTTGACTATTTAATGTGAAGAGACCATTGCATGTGAAAATAGGTTTAGGATTTGAAGCCGGTTTAAGCTCAACAAAATATGTAAACGGAAATAATGTATAAACTTCATTGAATTTGTGACTACTTAATTATTACTACAATATAAATGAATGCAATGCAACAACAGAGAGAAAAAGGAAACACACACTCAAATTTACAACTACATGGCAGAAAGGGAAAGTCAAATTCAACTTAGAAAGGGAAAAATAATGTTCGAAACCAAAATCAAAATACCCAAAATGTAAATTTAAATCTTCAATAGAGAAATAGACAATATCGAATCAGACAACAAGCTGATACATCTCAAAAATTTCAATAGTCAAGCTACAAGAATCATTTTTTTTCCTAGGCGCGGGGAAAGTTTTCTTCAATATTGTTTTTCGTGTACTAAATATATTCATAATGCTATAAATTTTAGGATAAATATATCATAGATGAAAATCATAACATAGAGAAAAAATATCATCTAGATAACCAATTTCTAGACAAAGGAGAAACAAACACAGACTTATCAATTCATTATCTCCACTAGATAGTGTGATGCAATGTTATAATTTTTTGCAGACTCAGAAATGACACAAACATCCCCTAGACCCAAGAAATTAAGCCAACAACCAAAAGTCTGCAAAAAAAAAGAAAAATTAATAAAATTGTGATCTAGTTTTATAAGTTGAAAATCAAGACAACCATTGGTACATTGACAATGGTTGTTCCAAACACAAGATAGGAGATAAAAACAAGTTTGTGTCACTAAAATCAGTCAACAAAGGTAATGTGACCTTTGGAAATGATACATCGAGAAATGCTTTCGGAAAATGATTAATTAGGGTAGTGAATGGAAGAGGTAAGGTCAATAATGTTTTTCCTTTTGAATGCCTGAAAACTAGCTTTCTTAATGTTTTGCACATGTGTGACCACTATTATGATGTATTGTTTGGATCCAAAAATTTCCAAATCAATTATGTAGGAATAGGTGAAATTGTAGTTGAAGTTGTAATAAATGACAACAATTTTTTTATGTTAAAAGAAAAATATGGGAATTATTTCTTAAGTAATTTTGATGAGAGTTGATTATGGAACATGAGACTAGGACATCTAAATTTTGATCATATTGTAAAATTTGAGTAAAGAAAAATACTGGTTAGGGAATTTCCAAATATCTCCAAGCCTAACAACAACATTTAAATGATGTCAAATATTATATATATATATATATATATATATATATATATATATATATATATATATATATATATATAACATTTTGGTGTGATAACAAAATTAATTTAATATGAGTTGAAGAGGGGAATATTATTTTCTATCAATATATGTTATCTACTTGAAAATATGAGGGTACATTTTAACATTATAAGATAGAAAGTATGGAAACAAAAATCAAAATTTTGAATGCCAACTATGTAAATATTATATAAACAATAATAAATAAATAAATAAAAAATTTACGGTTTAATTATTTCTGTTAATTTATTGTAAAGTCATCATAGATCCATATTAACTACACATTTTCCAATAGACGAAAGTAAAGTCTCTAAAAGTGCAAATATTTGATCATTTTCACTCAAAATAAAGTTTCATCTTGAAAATTTTGATACCACCTGACATTAAATAGACCACGAGTGAATAAATCTATGCCAGTAATAATTACTATATTGTTCTTAAATATTATGTATGTATATATATATATATAACTAATCGATAGATAAAATTAAGCACAGTATACAATAACCAAAAGTTTTAGCTATTCGTCTAATTTTGTAACTTAAATTATAAGTATAACCACTATGTCATTATGCTATTAGAGATAAAATTGATTTTTAGACCCCATATTTTCGGTTCGAAACTATTTTAGATAAACCTAAAATGAAAAATTAAATCGACATGTAAAGACCTCTAAAGACACTATATATAAACCTACACATGAATATTTTGGTAAACAGTACCACGATTTTAGTAAAGATGTCTAAAATCATGAAGACCTGTAATGACAGTTTTCGTAGGCTTTCCGGTAAAAAATCTTCCACAATATCGGTATTATTTTCTACGATTTGTGGACATGTACTTAAAGAGTATCACATACTACTTAAATAAATCCCTTGCATATATGAATTTTCGGAATCTCTTGTACGGATGTACTGCGCATTACTGAAAAAGACTGATTCAAAATCCATGTCATTAAGTTGTGGAAATCCAATTTGATTGCTTGTCTCGTTCTCATCATATAAAGAAGGTAAGGCTCATTCATTTGGCATCGGATGTTAGAAAGTCTAGGAAGTATGGTCTTGTGTTTTAGAGTCGAGTACGAGTTCTTCTGCTCTCGTACGAGTTCTAAACTCAATCTTCTTGCATCACGGAGATCGGTTCCAAGTCTGAAGTCTAATACGAAATCTCGCAATTAGTGTGCTACAAAGCACTATTGAGAACCTAGTGGCCGGATCTACGAAGGCTTGAGTACGTAAGTTTATTTTGTGTTTATATTACATAGAGTAGGTCGGAAATTTGGCCATATGACCTCATTAAACTATCTCATTTATTGAGAAGCGTATTCTAGTAAATACCAATTTATTCACGATCTAGGAACGAACATACGGGTCTGTAAGATCAGATACGCATCAATATATTCTTTTATATCAATAAAAAGTGATAATTTTCCGCATCATATTTGAGTACGTAAACTGCTGTGCTAATATTATTGATGTGTTGTCTGTCTCTTTTAACTTTCATGAGGTTCTGACTCACAGAGGGTTAACGAAAACTCTGGAACGCCCAGTAATTGAAGGAGAGGAAAGGCTGGCATGCAAACCACGTAGAGCATGACGGTGAAAGTAGGTTGGTGCATGGGTTCATTTGTGGAGGTTGGTATGTGTTGTGAAACAAGACAGAAAGACTCAACAAGACCAAGTTAGCACTGTGTTGCTGCTGCAGGCTTTAGTTGAGAAGCCCACCAGAAATTGGTATCGAGCCGGTATTGTTTCGCTTTAGTTTCAAGAAGGTTGAATATGAAATCTAATCTCTTTGTTAAAAAATGAGCCAACGTAGAAAGATCGGTATCATTACTACATGAGATAGAGATAAGAACCAAGTTGAGAAAAATCCTCTTGAGATATGTTTGCTAGTTCATCTAGTGAGAGTTTAAAATTCTGTGAATTAGAGTTTGTGAAGAAGTCCCATAATCTACACGATGGCGATTTAACACTATAGTAAATGCATCAAATTTGTATTACCGAATTAAAACCTTTCCATATGATTATGCTACACCGGAATCTCAATAAAAAAGAAATTTTTAATGATCAAGATAATTGTAGAAGTATCCACTTTATTCCCCTTTTTGGATCAAAAACTCTTAATTTGAAGCAAAGAGGTTGAAAACCCAATATCTTCATTTTGGGTTATATCCGTATTTAGGATAAGTGTACGGCCCATGTAAGGTTAGATACATTTGTGTTAGTAACTTTATCAAATATCTAACACATAATAAATATACGATTCCTTGATAGGAGGATAGTAGCTCCTTTGTCAAATGGTCCGGTATATTTTTGACTTCTGTAAAATTTTACCTTGTGTGTTTGATGAGCAAATAAAGGACATACTACAATTACGGTCCGGACCTACGCATGTTTTATGTGAGAAAAATAGGTAACATCTCTGTTCAAACTGAAGATGGTTAGGGCACACAAATACCTTATATCTTATTTGTCCTTCATGTCCTAGTTTAAGTTCTAAAGCAGTAGTAGTTGTTCTAACGATTCCAAAAAATCAAAAATAGAACAAAAATTAGTGAATTATACTTATAATTTTAAGTTATACTTATAATATAGTAGTTATACTTTAATTTAAGTTACAAAAATTAGAGGATTAGCTAAAACTTTTAGTTATTGTATATAGGTTAATTTTATCTATAGGATTAATTATATATATATATATATATATATATATATATATATATATATAGATATATAGATATATAGATAGATAGATATATAACTAATCCGATAGATAAAATTAGCGGTATACCAATAACAAAAGTTTGTGTCCTCTAATTTTAGCAACTTAAATTATAAATAACCACTATGTCATTATATATTAGAGATAAAAAATTGATTTTTAGAACTTACATATTTTCAGGTTCGAAACTATTTTAGATAAACCTAAAATGAAGAATTAAATGAAAGCATGCTATGAACCTCTAAAGGGCCTATATATATAAACCTACGTGAATATTTTGGTAAACAATTTTCACGATTTAGTAGGAATGTCTAGTCACGGACTAAAATGGCCAAGTTTTCATGCAAGTTTAAGTAAAAATCTTCCACAATGTATTATTATTTTCTACGGTTCTCGTAGGACTTGTGTATGCAAAAGGTATCCACTTTTGCCGTCGATCACATGCATGTACGGATTTTGGAATATTTGTGCGGATGTCATATAAAGCGTTACTACGAAAACAATGATTCAAAATCCATGTCATTAGGTTATACCCGATCAATTTGATTGCTTGTCTGCGTTCTCATCCTATATAAAGAAAGTAAGGCTCATTCATTTGGCATCGGATGTTAGAAGTCTAGGGTATGAGTCTTGTGTTTAGAGTCGGTACGATTAACCCTTGCTCTACATCTATGAGTTCTAAACTCAATCTTCTTGCATCACGGAATCGAGTTCAAGTCTAAGTCTAATGCGGTCTGTGGTCGTGTATCGCCTAATCGGAACCTAAAGTAGCCGGTCTCATAAGGCTTGAGTACATAAGTTTGTGCTGTGTTTTATATTACATGGAAGTGAGTCAGAATTTGACGTAGCCTCCGTTAAACTGTCATTTGTTGAGAAGCGTATTCACAGTAAATGCCAATTTAGTAAGTCCTAGGAATGAACATACGAGTGTATAAGATCAGATCTATAATGTATTCTTTTATGTCAATAAAGAGTGAGAATTTTCACGCATCATATTTGAGTACGTAAACTCTTAATAACTTATAATATTATTGTTGATGTATTATCTATCTCTTTTATTTTCACTTGAGAGTCACGGGGGGGGGGGGCTCTCACCGGAGGTTCGCGAAGCTCTAGGGACGCAAGGCCGTTGAAGGAAGGAAGCGTGTGTAGGCCACATGAAGGCATGACGGTGGAAATGAGTTTGGTAGCATGAGTTCATTTATGGGTTTGTGTAAAGAGGCTGGCAAACAAAATAGAGAAGAGACTCAACAAGATGGAATTAGCTTTAATATTCTTTCTTTGCGAGAAGCTTTAGTTAAGGCTTATGAAAATTGGTATCGGAACGATGTTTCATGGTTCAAGAAGGTTAGTACTCAAATCTAATCTCTTTATTAAAAAATGAATATGTATAGAAGATCGGTATCATACCTTGGATAGAGGATAAAGACCAAGTTGAGAAAAATCCTCTTAAAAATACTGTTTTCATTTCATCACTTGTTCAAAATACATGAAGATGGTTTTGTGAAAGTCAACGTCTACACGATGGCGATTTGCTATAGTAAATTCATCAGTTGTAATACCGAATTAAACCTTTCCATGTGATTCTTGCTACCGAATCTCAATAAAAAGAATTTTTTAGCCAAATCCAAGATAATTATGAAAGTATCACTTTATTTCCCCTTTTGGATCCAAAAACTCTTCGGTGAAGCAAAAGAGGTTGAAAACCAATATCTTCATTTGGGTTGTATCACGTGTTGAGATAAGTGCTACTGACCCATGTAAGGTTAGATACATTTGTATTATTAACTGTCTAATATCTAACACATAATAAATATCTGATTCCTTGATAGGAGGGATAGTAGCTCCAGCACCATCATTAGTCCAGGTATATTTTGACTTCTATCCAGAATTTTTACATGTGTATATGTTTGATGAACAAATAAAGGACATCTGCAATTATGAATCCGATTCTCATGTTTTTATGAGGAAAAATGAGGGTAACATCTCTATTAAACTAGAGGATGGTTAGGGCACACAAATACCTTATATCCTAACATCCTTCCTTGCTCTAGTCGAGTTTAAAGCCGAACGTGGTTGTTACAGAGATTCAAAAAATCAAAAAATAGAACACCAAATCATTAGGTTGAAATCTGAAGTTTCCACTGAACACTAGGTTGTAAACAATCCTAAACCTCTCGGTATACGGTATTACATCATCTAATGTGAAGAAGAAAAAAATAATATTGCTATATCCTTCGAAAGATCACTATTGATCGACAGAAGGATATGTCTCTTAAAAATTTCACCTCCGTCTTAATCACAAAGTTGATCTTGCTAGTTTCTTACAATCCATTGTACATTTGCTAGCACATTGAATTGTTTGAGTTTGTTCAATTAGTCAATTTTAACTCCATTTAAATTATTTTTCCGAAGTTGTAAATTTGTTGTTCTCAATCTACATCGCTTGCTGAAATGGTCATCCGTATAATCATCATCCTAGGAAAGGAAAGCTACCTACTACCTCGATTAATCACCACTTGGAAATCCAAAATATTCGGACATCATTCCCATGGTGCGGCAACCTTAATGATGATGCATAACACCACCTTCACTTGAAAATGAAGACCCCGAGTTATGAAATATTAGGTAAGATGAGACCTCATGGTATGCCCAAATATGGTTTGGGATACTTGGAACGATTGAATGATTTAGTTAAATGAAGATTTAAGGAGCTTGAGATTGCAAAAAGCCATCTATCCTAGAGATGCTAGGTTTTCTCGATCATGAATGGTGTCCCAAACATAAGATAGATACCTACTAGATGAAAGCCATGTTAGTTAGGATCTTGATACACACCTAAGGATGAAGCTTTTGATAAAATCACCCGGTAGAAGAAGAAAAAGAAGGCTAGCTACGAATGGAGAGGATTATATGGTTATAAGCAATGAATGGATATCTTTTTGTTCTTAGAGAAGCAATGTCATGAAGAAAAAAATTGTCATGATGATAGACACAGCCACTCCTTCTACTACACAACATTCATGAGTACATGTGGATAGCGATGAGTTGAGAACAACATTATTTTCACACTTTAAAGTAATTTAGGAGAAGCACAAAGTTCAGCCAGCTATTGCTTTAGTAATTAAAGATGATAATACCCAAGGCATAGATGGGAGAATTCAAGGCTAGTGAGCGGATAAATTGGACTAACATTGCTATAAAGGGTCTAGATATGAATGTTGTAAAGCTTCCAAAAATACAAAATATTATTTTGATAGTATTACGATTTCGATTTCACAGTGTAAATAGCTGACCCCGAATAGTATTCGATTTGTAACTTCATCTATGAGAAGTTATTTCAAAGAATCCTTGGAAAAATTCAGAGCTTTGGAAGCCAAGGTTGAAGAAAATTTCATTCAACCCAAGGATCAATAGAAAATCTCTCTTGTACTCTAGTTATATAAGAGCTCAAATAAATAATGTTGAAAAACACAGGTCCTACTTCGTTCCTTTGAGAATATTCAAATTGACATCTGTCAAGCCAAGCTGATAGATTTCACATCCTCTTCCCAAGGAAGAATTTTATTCCGATCAAGAAGAAGAATCTTACGAAAAGAACCAAAATATCTTCTTTACTCAAAGAAAGAGATGAAGAGTCTCCCTCGAGACTAGAGACAGTTTTATTTCCAATATGTGAACCATCATCGTTAATACAGAATGCATTGCTACGATATTAAAGGAAAGCTCCAAGCATACACATTCCATCAGGATGCACGGAGAATTTAAGTAGACAATGCAGTAGTAAACAGTTAGAAAGTAATTAAGTTTAATGTTTGTTGAATACAAGATTATGTGCTTAAGGGTAAGTCTAAAGTTGAGGCATGTAAAAATATAATCCAATGTTTCACAGAATTCTAGAAAAATGTTGGGATGTTGAATCATCTGACACTCATAAAGAAAATGGAAAGTGAAGTATTGAAAGATGAACAAGGTGATATTGTTTTTAATCACAGTAGCACTCCTCGAGGTAATATAATTGGTGCTTTGGCTTGTGATTACGGAACTGCTTTGGTGTGGTTCAAAAATATAGAATGGCTAATAAAGGTAAAAATTATTCTCATGAATACCATGAAATGTCACAAGTTATCTTGGTATGAAAAATTTCATAGAATTGGAAATAGAGAATATTATTGTTAAAAGATCCTTACGACTTTCTGCGGAAACAGTCTGTCTTGCTGCACTTCCATCTAAATTTGTTGACCGCCGACTTAATATGATACGATGCGGTTACAATTTGAGTCATACACATGGGGAAAAATGCATGTCTGATCATCACCAGGACAATGGTTAGGATTATGTCTGAATATGAAGATGAGTAATTCTATGAAGATATTGAAGCGCACAATAAAATATATTTTTCACAAATATGGTCCTTCTTTAGATGAACGATTGTCAAGAGAAAATGGGGGGGAAAAGCACAAAAGAAGTAAAAAAAAAAAAAAAAAAAAAAAAAAAAAAAAAAAAAAAAAAAAAAAAAAAAATTTGCCGGCAAAATTTGCCGGCAAAATTTGCCGGCAAAATTTGCCGGCAAAATTTGCCGGCAAAATTTCCGGCAAAATTTCCGGCAAAATTTCCGGCAAAATTTCCGGCAAAATTTCAAAATCTCGTCTCAAAATCTCAAAAAAAAAAAAAAAAAAAAATCCGGAGCTCCAAAAAAAAAAAAAAAAAAAAAAAATCTCGTCTCGTCTCAAAATCTCAAAATCTCAAAATCTCCAAAAAAAAAAAAAAAAAAAAAAAAAAAAAAAAATCGCACCCCCCCCCCCCCCCCCCCCAAAAACCCCAAAAAAAAAAAAAAAATACAAAATCCCCCCCCCCCCAAAATGCAGTCCCTCCAAATCAAAATCAAGAAGTCAGGATCCCAGGATCCCAGGATCCCAGGATCCCAGGATCCCAGGATCAAGGATCACCTGGAGTCCAAAGTGCTACAAGGTCCAAAGTGCTACAAGTCCAAAGTGCTACAAATGCAATCTACGAAGGCATGCAAATGCAAATGCAAATAGAAATACGAAGGCCTCTACCGTTACTAGCCCCAGTCCTCAAATCTACTTGAATGGAAATACGAATCCTAGGCCTCCAATCCTCAAATCCTCAAATCTACACAAATCCTCCAACTAGCCACCACCACCCTCTACACAGAGTCCTCTGTCCCTCTGTATGAATCCTCCACCCTCTACCCTCTACACAGTCCCTCTGTCTACAAAAAGAGGGCCCATTCAATTTTATAATTGGTAGGTGTTTAACCGTTTCGCATTTTATGCAATGAAACGCTTTCGCGTTTTGTTGGTTCAATAGCCTATCCTTTAGCAATGTGTGCATAGGTCTATCATCTTCATACAAACTATGAGTCTTCTTTCGCTGACTTGCCCTTTTTTGCTATCTTTAGTTCCATCTGATTGGATATCTTTGGTTTAAAATTGAATGGTCTACCACTGATTAAACATGAATAGCTTGAACAAAAACTTCATCAAAATCATTAGGGTTGAACTAATAATGTCTTTGAAAATATGAATGCAAGCGCGATATACTTGACCAAAGTTTCTTTTGTGTCCAGTCCCAAGGTGCTAATGCTTTCTTTACGAATTCATATTGTCGAAATCTTGAACATTATTGTCCTTACCTTGTCACAACCATTTGCCAATCAATTAAAGCTTGTTGTGTGTGACCCAATAGATGGGGTGTTTCTTTAGGCTTTAATAAACTTATTCCATGAGGTGATAACTTTTCCTTAGCTTTAAATCTACTCTGTATCTTGTACCAGCAGGATCAACGTTACCCCCCTCTGAAGTAGCTAATTGGATCTTTGTCTTATCATTAGTAATATGTTGAATATGACAATAGACTTCTAATTGTTTGCAACTATCTAGTTTATCGGAATTTGTTCTCCATCATACACGAGTAATTGAACTTAACATCAAGTTTCAATAATGGAATCTTAGATTTATTTTATTTTTTGATTCAAAACTAGAATTAGAAGAAAGAAGAAGATGATGGAATGACGGAGAGAAGAATGTTTATCTGCCTTGCCTTTACCCTTTTCCTTCTTTGATGCCTTCGTGATGGTGCATCTCTCGTCTTCTTGTCTTCATATAGTTACTGTCAACATTTGCTACATGTTTAGAAACATCTCCTGATTTGATTCTCATCCATAGGTTTCTTTGCGATGGCTTCGGAGGTCTCGATGGTCTCGGTCCTATTGTTGATTGATGATCGACTTTCCACTTCCTATCTAAGGTTAATTCCTCAAGCTCACCTTTTTCCACATTGCAATCGACCTAGTTAACATCCATTGACAAACGAGCTACAAACGCTGCTTTGATGCAAAATGATCTGAATGTGATTGAATAAAAGTGCTTAGCGGTTTGGTTCGTTTGTCCTTTGAATTGATTTTTAGCTAAAGTATGCTTTAATTAAAGATGACATAAACTAACGACAATAGAAGATTAAATAACAACAATAATAGGAGAAGACAGAAGCAAATAGTTTGATGATAGGTTGTATCGTAATTCATCTAATTAACTTTCTGGGCGTCGTTTTATTAGGATTGATATTGAGAATATTTAAAATTTAATGAAAATAAATTAATAACAACGAACGCCCACCGAACTCTATAATCGAAATGTACTCTTCTCGCCTTTCGCGCTGTCTCGTGCTCAGTTAAACCGACGGTGCAAGAGAAATGCTACGAAAAAAAAACTACCTGTGTCCTTGACTGAACTCCAAAAACACACAGTGTCCTTCTTCAAAAATTTTCATGGTTTATAAAAACTGATCGAACATAATTTTCCTCATTTAGGAGTTAGTTTGCATAATTGGGACTGAATTGAATCACTCTTTAATTAACTTCTAAGTGTAGTAATAATACAAGCAAAATATAAACGAAAAAACCATATTTAAACCTTATATTTATATTCTGGTCATGACCATTAACCCAAGTGAAACGCTAGTAAATGCGGCGTAACGAGCAGTTTATTTTTTGAAAGTGACTATGATTGCGTTGAGATATGATAAAATTTATTACGGTGCCGCGTATGACAACATTAGCGGTGGCGGTCAAAAGTTTTATAAGCTTGTTGCTAACCATCGTTGCTCACTTCGCATTTAATGACTATGTTGTTTAACTTTGTTCAGCGGTTAGGATAACTGCTGCTGTATTTTAAATTTTTATTGCTAAAATCTTGAGGGTAGGTTTTATCATAGGTTAAAATTACTGTTGCTCTGGGAATTTTAACACCATGGGTTTCGTGTAGGAGCTTAGGACCCTAAATTTGATCTTTAAGTAGGGTCTTTGACATATGTTTTAGGTTTTTACACCCTTGGGTCTAGAAATGTAGGCTTAGGTCTAGGATTTTAGATTTAGGTTAGCTTTAACCTTATACCTTTTACATGATAAGGTATTACACCTTTTAGACCTTTCTTAACCCAAATTTGAAACACATGATGACCATGCCATGAACCTAACGAACCATGGATGATACTAAAGGACACTGTTGGAAAATTGATGATTCTGGTGGGCCCAGACATGTTTGCTAAAGTTGTTTTGAACCTTTTGCTGGTATGCACTAATCATGATCCTCTTGGACCACTTTGCTATTTTATGTTTTAATGAGCTTAACTTAGTGACAACCCGTCCTTTTTCATTTTTAGAGAAGTTTGAAAAAAGAGGATGAAAGAAAACTCCATAAGTACTTTTCGTAAAGTTATGCTCGAGATCCGAAAAAATTTGTAAAATAATATTTGGAAGAACCTCTTTTTAGTCATGTTAAGGCAAGGTATTCCTTTTTAAGTAAATAATCTATCTCGGTCTGGTAGGGTTAAACATGCGGGTAGATATTAATTCATTTACTTTTAATTAGAAAGACAAATGCTCAACAATCTTTTCACATTATCGGTCAAAAGATCTAAAAGACTCCAAGGGATCCTTTTCTTTGTGTGGCTGAAAAGAAGATAAGCATGCTTCAAATCACTGTTTAACAAAGCTGGAAAATAAGGAAATATTATGTAAGTAGTCAAATCATTCTTGAGATAAATACGCACATTAATACCAACATTCATCATTTATAAGCTTTATTAGAACAACATAAAATGGATTAAAAATACTGTTTCATGATAAAAAATATAATAAAACCATATTCATAGCAATAAATATGATTTGAAAACAATTAAATGACTATTCAAAAGGTTTTACTTTTCATTTTACATTCCATAGTTACCATTTTCATTTTGGATCTTTGAACTGATTTTCCTAAAGTTCAACAGCCCAATGATTTAAATCCAATTGGTAAGAATGTTTTGAATGACCCCTACAAGATAAGATGCCCACGAAGCTTCATTTCATTCACTAAGTAGATTACTAATAGTTGGATGGAATTAGGGTTCATTTACGAGATCAAATGGAATCGTCTTAATTAGGAGAGGATTTGTTTCGTTTTAACGAGCTTGAAACGGAAAATAACTATGTCATGACTTGTTTCATTTTTTAATAGGGCAACACGATAAAATAACTTTCACTCAAAGGCAATTGTTTCATTTTTTTAACGAGGTTGACACGAAAAAATAACCATCCTCATTGTGTAGTTGGACTAGTGGTGTGCTGGAAAATATGTACTCTAACGAAGTCATCATTTAAGGAGTTTGATGAACACCACAAATGATAAGTTATAACATGCGTTGACGGGTCTTCTCTAGGGTTTTCCATTGAATTTTTGGAATTACACGGTAATTTGTGGTATCACCGGCCACCAGAAGAATAGCGAGTAGGATATTACATATTGCACTCAAGATATGGACAAGATGAATTCGTTAGGTACTCATAAGGAGAACCGAGATGGGATTTAAAATGCGCATGGGTGAAGTCAATGGACAAAACATCGAAGATGAAGCAACGATAAATGTTGTCATAACTGAAATAGATGGTTCGTTACGGGATATTATCTCATCACATGGTCGGGCCAATGTACCCTACAGAATCTACGATAACTCAAGTGAAACATGATCAACAAAAGCGGAAGAGAAGGTGATTGAGGAAAAGGGCTAAATACGGTAAATATCCTACAAAAATGAGTTGGAGTTAAAGGTGTCTCATCTTGTGATATTTCTTCAATCAAAATCAGAACGGTGGAAAATTAGTCGTAGGACCCAAAGTATATTTTAGGTGGTTGTGATGAAAAGCTAAAATACGTAGGGTAGTTTAAGCACATCATTTTATCAATATGAACATATAACCTTCAAAGTATGTATCAAAGTTGCATGATTCACAAATACGATATATATATATATATATATATATATATATATATATATATATATATATATATATATATATATATATATATATATCAAAAAATCAATCGAACATAAACAACGAATTCCATAAACACCAGAATTATAAAAGCGGTCACTTTAGCGCGCCTAAACATGTTAAAATTCATTAAACTTTATTTTATAACATATCTCAGGTTCGTTAAATTTTGAAAATTTGAGCAACTTTATTCGTAATCGTCGATCTAAGATACGGATGGTTTTTATCCCACAAATCACAACTTGTTAATCAAAATAATTTTAATAGGATGCGTTATTACCAACACACTTTACACCTATATGATCCACTCCTTTTTTAAACTCACCGCAACTATGCTTTATTGCGTTGAAATCCAACAACATAATTAAAATGACTATTGCGTAAAAAATAGCCACGAGCACTTTATCACTCAAAATCATACCATTGGTGGTATTGTTACCGTGACGTATCGCGTTCTTTCGATCACGTTAGAATTTAAGCAAAACCACTTACCACTCTAAGGCTATCGTGAAAACCATTCGTGATTTCAAAACCACTTTCACGATTCTCCTTCTTGTTGTCTCACAGCACTTCATCTCGAGATTCAACATGAGTACGGCCCAAATCACATGGCTCCAATGTGAGTTTAATTCCACCACACAACAACTCATTCAACAACATCGTATTGCATTGGATCACCATAAGTCCTTACGATCGATGGTTGATCATGAAGTCATAACATAAAATTAAACTCATAAATATAAATCATAAATAAACCATATTAGGACACACGAAATCCACATGAAAATATTTCTGTTATATACAACTCTTAGTTGCACCTAAGGCATTTCAGCCTTGATCGCAATTCCTCATGCCTACTACATTGTATTTGTTCACTCTCCCTTTGTCACACATAGACTCTCTTTTATAGAATTGCTACAAGGTGCCAAATCATCAAGATCCACAATTTCACTCCTTCAATTTCTCAAATGAGCCTAATCTCTCATGTTTATCTCAAAATCAGACCCTGATAGGCTGTTGATCAAGAAGACTCTGAGTAACTATTTCAAACCAGACTTTTAGTTGAGGCTTAGCCTCCTCAACCTGAGAGGGCTCTCTCAATAGGTTTATGATTTTCAAATAAGGATTACATGGCTAACTCTATGAGTAAAATGGATAAAAATGGATAATTGGTTGTACTGCTAATCAACAAACATCAAGTGTGTTTTCACAAAACATGAGTATCAACTTCATATGGAAGTCAGGGCATTTCAGGGTTTAAATGCATCAACAGAACATTAGGACAGAAAATAAACACAGTTCATGAACATATGAAGGAAGTTAGAGCCCCTTCAGTGAATTATAAGTAACATACATTCATGCCACTTCAAGTAATTGAAAAAGGAAAACCATGAGAATATCAAACATCAATAACCCTTTCTGAATCTTGAGTGATGAAACCAATATCTCTGTATTAATATAAAAACACAGTTTCTGCTACAACAAAACAGTATGCTTGTTAATGAAAATTGCCAACCCTATGCAATTCGAATTCTTGTCTCTTATAGAGTCATCATTAAATTCTTGGATTCTCTCCAAAAACTTGAGAAAAAATCGAATTTTCTAGTTTGACACCTATCAACTGCTAAATCAAACTTTTAATTACATCTGACAGTTAAACTGTCTGTTCTAGAGTCCTAATACAACTAGGATTAAAACTCTTTATTATAACTTAAAAACCTTATCTAAACATTAAATCTTCTATCTGATAGCTTCTCCTACTAAACTTTGACCTTGATGATGTCCATCTCCTTGCTGTTAGACTGTATTGATTTGCTTCTTATCTGCCCTGAAAGATAGGAACATGCTCCCTGCAAAATAGCTATAGTGTTTCATTTATGTTTCTTCAAACCATCTTCTGAACAACTTGTGCTCAAAAACATGTGGCAATGTCTTATTAAAATCATGTGACTTCGCCCTTCCATCTGTGCCGAAACCAAACTTTTGAAGGAGTGCCAAAACTGTTAACATTGTTGCGCTACGAAACTGTCTGTTGTTTTCGTAGCGCAGAACTTTACCATTGAAAAATTCACTTGGAACCTTCATTTTTCTGTGTTTTTCCATTGGATCTTCACTTGTGATCTTTATACATTCTTTAGTAGCATCAAGGTTTAAAACACAAGCCTTTTATCCCTTTTAAACCTTGCAAAATTGTTCAAACTGCATCCTACAGCAGTTTCGTAGCGCTCACACAAACTACCTAAAAATAGTACCTACACAGCTTTATCTTTCACAAATGCCTTTTCCAAAATTTTAAGTTTCAAACCTTTATTGCCATCCTTCCGCTTATATATAAGCTCTCATAATCAACAAAAAATCAACTCAACTCGGCTAAAAAATGAAATCTTTCCACATAACTCAAAATGTGTTAGGATGTCACTTATCAAGCATTAATCATTTTTTCTATGTTGATCTTCAGGCTTTGCTAGTTGTATTTCAAGATCTTAAACCTACCTTTTAAGCCTTCTATTATTAGCTCTTAGTTTGGTATTAACCATCCTTATGAACTTTTTTTCCTTGATTGCAGGGACGGTCCATATGTAGAATCGATCCTCACTACTGATTGACTCAATGTTTGAAACCTTTTCTAGCTCCCACAGACCTTTCAACCTCTCAAAATTTTCCCTTTCTACAACATACATTCTCACTTTCTTCTTCAATTTATCAATTTCAATGTTTGCAAGTCTGAGTTTGTCTTTAACCTCCTCATAACTACTCTTTTCTCTCTGAGTATTAAAAACTTTGTTTCTGTCTTCTTCAAGCATTGGAGATGATATATTTATGGGTTCTTCAAAAACATTTTCATCCTCACCTCCTGTTTGGTCTATCTCCATGTCTAGATGCTACAATTTCTTAAACTGCCTAGTCAAGGGTTTTCTAGGCTTAAAGAAAAACTCTGACACATCATCCTCAAAATCTAGTTTTTTGGATGTTTTTAATTTATTTGATTTGCCACCTGTATCCAGTTTGATGAAATCTACTTGAACCAGGGGAGACTCTTCAATGTCAATAGCTTGTAATATATCATTCAAGTCACCTCTTAATTTGAAGTTTTCATTTGTGACCATAGCCTTACACTTCTCATTTGACCTTTGACTCCTATTCAACTTCTTCTAAGTTGTTTTACTAGTTGACTGTCCCTGAATTGTCTCTTTGACATGAGTTCTCTTCTTTTGTGCAAATTGAGGAGTCCTTTGGATATTCAATGATGTGTTTATCATTGGTTCCTTTACCTATTTTCTGGGCTTAAGCTTGATAAATCTCCTTGATTTTGTTTCCGCAGGTTCAGTAGTCTTTGATGGAGATGTTTCTTTGACTTGAGGGCTAGCACCTGTTCCTTCAACCCCTATTCCACTCAAAAAGAGAAATGCAGACGATTCTCTATTCACTTTCTGAAGCTCATGCAAAAATATTAACTTGACTAGACCATGATGAAATAATGAGGTTTCACATGCTTGAGTTTTCATATATACTTTGTCTTCCATCTTTGCTAGACTTCGAAATAGAAAGAAAGGTAAGTCTAGAGAGATTATTCCTATGAAATGCAATAAGAGTTTAAAGTGGTAAGTGTACACCTTGTGGTATCTCCCTTCGCAGGTGAATTACCTTTGGATGTTGTAGAGCAGATTTGCAAATGCATCCTTGACATAACTTCTTGGCACAACTTTGTTCAAATCAGTATCCATAAACTCTGGTTTCAAAAAGATTTTGCAGGGTTGGATTTCAAACCTAAAATTGTTGAACCATCTATCTTCCCCCCTTGGAATTTCTGTGACTACTGATATAACTTCAGGAGAAATTGGTAAATTGAGAAAACCAACCTTTGTGTTTGACCCTGTGAAGTTAATAGAAAACTCTTTGGTAACCTGATTATGCCCTCCTTGAATATTTTCATAGAACCTCCAGCACCCTACCTTCTTGAAGGCTTCTTCAACATATTTATCTCTTGTGGGAGCTTCTAAACCTTCAGGTTCTATTCTTTCCTCGTGACAAAGACCAGATCTCGTGATTTCTCTTTGCTTTTTTCATCTTCCCCCCGAAAGCCTATGTTCAGAACCAATAGACCTCCCTTGTTGGATGAACTGCTCGCTTGAAAATTTGGTTCAAACGCTTGAAAACTTAAGGAAAGCTCTAGTTTCTTATCATGAGCTTATGTTTCAAACAATAGATATGCATGCATTGTTTTCTTTGTATGAGACAAAATCGATGATAACCAACCCTTTTTCAAATTTGAAAAGGACCAATGAAAAATGACCCCTAACGAATCTCATAATGATTTGATAATTTCTTTGGATGGTTGCATGCCTGAGGGAGGATTCGTGGACTGACACCTAATCATGAAAATTTAACCAAAATTAATGGATGTGACAGCTAAACCGAAAAATTTCAAATCCCCAATTTTGTAGCGCTGGTAATTTAATTTCGGGATTTTGCACTGTGAAAAGACCAGCATTTTCATAGCACAGAAGCAAGTTTTTACACTGAGCGCGCTACAAAAACTTGGTTTCGTGGCTTATTCAATTTTTGTTTTTTGTAAATACTTAAAATATGGTTTTCAAAACGTGGTATGAGACTTCTAAAGAGTAAAGCAAGGTTTATGAACTTTATTTGGTGATGAAATGAGACTTGTAACCTATGGATTATACCCTATAAAATATAAAAGTGACTCAAACCCTATCTAATACCATGAATTAGGAGCAAGTATAAACTGACCAAGTTTAGAAAATTTTAATAGTGATAACAGTGGCTCCACTTGCGATAGTATGCCTCTGTGGTACACTAAGAACTTCGCAGCTCCAGTGCTATCCATTTTTTGATAAAAACAAAAATTATGTTGACAAGCATCTTCTTCAAACTGTTGGGCCTTCACCTAGGGCTTAATATTTCTATTTCATCTTGTCATTTATTAGCAAAAACTGACAAAGATGAATATATACAATGTCATGAGTGATTTATAATACTTCAACAAAAATAATGCTTTAGGAACCTGCCATTAACAGGCCCTCCAGCATATGATCCTCCATCAATTTCCTGAAATATGTAAGTTTTTTCCCCATGAAATCCAACAATCTGAAAAGGACCCTTCCATAAATTCTCAAACTTACCATGCTTTCCCTTTTCCTCAATTTTGGCCTCCCATTTCAGCACTTTGTCATGAATCTGAAAATTGTCCTCTTTGATATTCCTATCAAATGTATTCTTAATTGTGTTTTGAAAATGCTGATGACTATCATAGACTTCATTTCTCTTTTCTTGCAAGGATATCAGTTGATTTATCCTCCTTTGGATGGCATTTGGTTCTTCTTCAAGTCTTTGAATCAACTTCATAACCGACACCCCAAGTGATGTTCGGAAAATAGCTTCAGCCCCATAGACTAATTTATATGGCAAAGTTCCGATTGATCTCTTTGTACAAATCCTATCAGCCCATAAGGCATACTTCAGCTTTAAGTGCCAAGCTTTCTTGCTCTCCTGCAGTACCTTTTTGATGATTCTTACAATGCTCTTGTTTGATGATTCAACAAAACCATTACCTTGCGGATAGTATGTTGTAGAGTGTCCAAGAGTGATGTGATATTGATGGCAGAAATTTATCATTTTCTTGGACTTAAATTCTTGAGAATTATCTGTTATAATCTTCATGGGATAGCCAAATCTAGGAAATATATTATTCTCTAGAAAAGAAATAATAACAGAATCATTAGCTTGCCTTGTTGGTATCGCCTCTATCCATTTGGTGAAGTAGTCCATTGCTGTGAGAATCCAGCGATGCTGTCCCAATGATGATGGATGTATCTCTCCAATAAATTATAACCCCCACTACTGAAAAGGAGCTTCCACATATATAGGAACCAAAGGTAGAGGTACAAGCTTTCTTCTTCCTTCAAAAATTTGGCATTCGTGACATGCAACAATTCTTTTATAAATGTCTTTAAACATTGTTGGCCAAAAATATCCTGCTCTGAGAATATTATTTGTTGTAGCCTTCCAATAATGGTGTCCTCTGCAATCTCGTTTATGAAATTATTCAATGAATTTATAAGCCTCCTCTTCAATTAAACAATTCAGCAAAATTACTCTTGTATCTTTCCAAAACAACTTTCTGTCATATACAAAATATCTTAAAGATTTCAACTTAACAAACCTTGCTTTGGACTTTGTTAAATTAGCAGGAGCTTTGTGATGTTGTAAAACAAAAACCACATCTCTATACCACTCAGAAATGGTATATTTCTCTTCAATTTCAATCATTTCCTCTTCATCATCAGAAATTTTTGATATTTCTGCATTCATATTTATATCAAGACAGTCCAGATTTGACTGAGTCATTAGTTTCGCCAAGCCTTGTCCTTTCACCAACTTGGTTGGTTTGATGTCTATATCATATTCTAGAAGTTTGGTGATCCATTTTCCCCTCTTACCATCAGGATCTGCCTGAGTTAGAATGTCTTTAACCACAACACTCGAAACATATGCCACGACATGAGAATGCAGAATATAAATTCTGAAATATTTTATAGCTTTCACCAAAGCATAGGCTTGTTTTTCTAGAATATTATACTTCAACTCAGCATTTTCTAATGTTTTACTAAAGAAAGAAATAGGCTGCTCAGTACCTTGCTTTCATTTTTGTAGCAAAAATCCAGCAATTGTGTTTTCGGAAGCAAATGTAAAAACCAGAAATTCTTTGGAAAAATCTGGACTGATGAGCACCAGTGCTTGTGTGAGTGCCTACTTTATTTGCTCAAAATATCTTCTAGCTTCAGCTGTCCATTTGATATCAACTCCTTTCTTTAACATCCTTGTAATATCTTTGACAATCTCAGCAAAGTTAGGAATGAAACGTCTAACAAAATTCACTTTTCCAAGAAATGATTGAATCTCTTTCCTACTTCTTGGAAAATATACCTTTTGAATTGCATTAAATCTATTAGGATCAATCCTAATTCCATCTTCAGAATTATATGACCAAGTAATTTCCTGAAGTTAAAGCAAAAATTCTTTTAGTAGGATTAAGGGAAATGCCAAACCTTCTGCATTTCAGCAGAATTTTTTCTAAGTGTTTCAAATGATCTTCTTCTTTCTTTGAAAAGGTTGTTATATCATCAAGATAAACAACCACTAATCTATCCTTTTCCTCAGAAAAAGAAATCTCCATTGCTCTTTGGAAAGTAGCTCCTGCATTCATGAGACCAAAAGGCATCTTGGCGTACATGAATGTACCCCATGGTGTTGTGAAATTTGTTTTCCCCTGATCATCCAGATGTACAAGAATTTGGTTATAACATGAAAAACCATCAAGCATTGACATTCTTTGAGAACCAACAATATTTTGCAGAATTGTATCCATCTTGGGAAGAGGATAGTTGTCCTTTAACGATGCTTTGTTCAAATTTCTGAAGTCAATACAAATTCTAATTTCTCCATTCTTCTTTCTAACTGGTACCAAATTTTCAAGCCAATTGGAGAATCCGATTGGGACAATGATTTTTGCATCAAAGAGTTTCTTAATCTTCCTTTCAATCAATGGCATGAGAAGGGGGTTAATTCTCCTCAACTTCCGTTTGAATGGTTTCTCAATGTCTTTAATAGGAATAGTATGTTGAATAATAGAAGGGTCATATTGCTTTAAATCAGCATAACTCCAAGCAAAAAAATCCATAAACCTTCTCATCATCTCAATATATTTGAATTTCACATCAGCTGAAAGAAACTTCGAAATTTTTATCATTTTGGGCAAAGCTAATGTACTAAGATTACAACTCTCTACTTCCTCTTCATCAGCTTGTAATTTTGGCACTTTAAAAACATCATTTTGATCAAAAATATTCTCAAGAGGAATAAGACCCTTTGGCATTGCATTATTCTTCAATTGCAAAATTTCAGATTTTCCTTTAGACTCAACAAACATATTTTGTTGATCTATATGAGTACTTTCAAACTCTTCTTTCAACTCAATAAAATTCTTTACCTGTTGATCATTTTCAAAAACTTGCCAGTTTCTGATATTGTCCGGTATGGCTGGTCTATGACGAACTTCAATCTCAGATTTTTCATTTCAATGCATAGGAATGATGAAAAGACTTGCAGAGATAGCAAGAGAATCAACAATAGAGTTTTGATCTCTAGTTTTGACTATGAAGGAATAAGACTGAAAATTCTCCAACGTGTCTAAGACTAAATTTCTGTAAGCTCTCATCCTTACATCCTTTGTTTGATTAACACCTTCAACTTGTCTAATAACCAATTCATAATCTCCAAAAATAGAGATATTTCGAGCCTTCATTTTTTTAAGAAGATCTAGACCCAAAATCAAAGACTCATATTCAACCATGTTGTTTGTGAAATCAAAATTTAGTTTGTAAGAGTAGAACTTATTCTCATCAGTTGGACTTGTAATCCAAATCCCTGCTCCTGCCCTCTCTTTTCCTATTGAACCATCAAAGTATAGTGACCACCATTCTTCTGTATGCTTGTCATTTACTTGCTGATTTTCTGCTCTTATTTCTTCATCAACACTATCAACTGAATCATTAAAAAGAATGGCAGATCCTAGCTCGGTATCAAAGGCATAAATAGGAAAATTTTGAGGCTTATCTTTGCTACTTACCATGTAAGCCATTCTAGTCTCCCGATACAATCTCCTTTGTTCACAAAAAACTGGAATAGTAGCGTAGGTAAGATCTATCTGCATTGTGCCTATGATTTTCGCTACCCGTGATCTTGACAATAGCATACCAAACTTTGGAGGAACATCAGCCACAAAAATGTCCATAACAACTGTCTTTGCTGGGTTTTGCGTTAGACCAACAACAACATCCTTGATTAGACCAATACATTGAACTCTCTTTGAATCAAAAGAAAACAAATCCTTATATGGTCTTGTGATTTGTAATCCCATCCTTTCCATGATTACTTTGGGCATAAGGTTATGTGAAGCCCCGTAATCTAGCATAGCATTATGTAAAGTCATATCATGAATACTAATTCTTACAGAAAAAGGAGGAAACTCTTCATTTTTTTCATCTTCTATCCTTGGACCCAAATATATAATAGGATTATCTTCTTGAACATTCAAAATATCAGCAGCTCCTGGTTGTGAATTTAACAATCTTGCTTCTATATTCATTTACCTTGAGAATCTCGCTAAACAGGACTGATATTTTAATCTTTGAAATTTCATTCTCAAGGTTGAAAATAGAAACAGATTTTTCAGCTTCTTTGATAAGAGGAGGAAGTTGAGTGTATTTCTTATTAAGTGGAGTATCCTTTTTACCTTCAGCCACCTTTGAGCTATCATTTCTAGCTTCAAAAACCTTCGGATCATCTTTCTTGGGTTGTGTTTTGCTTGCAGTGATAGGAACATTTCTGTTTCTGAGATTATATTGCTTTTGCATCTCAAAAATGGCATGCTGATATCCCTTAAAATAATCTGATGGTTCTCCCTCTTGGTTAGTCAAATCTGATTAATCATGTTCTTCCTTAGTCAAGAAAATTCCCATCATTTCTTCATCAAGACAATGGATGGATTCTTCAGGAATTTCAGGCTCATCTTCTTCATCTACTAAATTCTGTTGAAAAGAAGGTCTCACTGGAGGATCGGGCTGTTGATTTCTATTTTCTCTTGGCCTTTGCTGGTTCTGAGGTCTCTTGAATTGAGGATTTATAAACTGAGGTTCATGTTGCATAGGAGGAGCTGAAGTGTTTCCAGGAGCTAACCTATCCATCAACTTCTCCATAGTTTTCATCATTGAATCAAATTTGTCTTCAGAAGTTGAAGTGGATGGTTTCTCTTCTTCTTTCAATTTAGTTTTTCCCGTTTTTCACTTTTTAGCAGCTATCATGTTTACCTCAACCTTAACTGCATCACTTTGCATTTCAGCAAGTGAAGGTGATTCTCTTTCTCTCAACAAGATATAAAAGTCATAATCAAATGCTTCAGCATATCTCATTTTTGCTAAAGCTTCCGGAGGTTTCAAGTGAGCTGGAATTGAATTAAAAACTTTATTAAATCTCTTTGAAAAGTTTTGGACAGACTCATCCACTGCCCTTCTAAGGCTGTTATATTCAGTAAGTGTTTGAACTGGATTGGTTCTGTTTCCCCATTTATTTAAGAATTTATCTTCAAATTCATCCCAATTTCTAATGCTTCCTGGTGCAAGGGCCTTAAACCATTTTCTAACTTCACCAATAAAAATCTGTGCAAATAACCTTAACTTCACATCCTCATCATCAACTTCTTCCTTGTCTATAAAATCATTAAATCTGTCTACAAATTCCTCTTCTGAAATTTCCTCATCACTACCCCAAGTCGGAATCCTAGCAGCATATTTACTAGGAAGGTCATGCAAAATAGCAGGGAGTACAAGTGGTGCATACCTAGTATGAGTAGCCATGCTTGAGAGATGAAAAGTAGTTTTAGGAATGATAGAAATAGAAGATGAAGAACTGATATGAGGAGGACTATTTGGTTTCTGCAAGCCACTAACAATTGAGCTCCAATTTGGAAGGGGAAAACCAGCTTTTGATTTTAGTAGGTCTTCAAAAGGATCAGTTTCTTTAAGTCTATCCAGAGACTCTTTTTCTAACAACAACTCAAAAGTAACAACTTCCCAAAATTCTTCTTTGTCCTCTTGGGTTACTAAGGCTGAAGTGTCAATTCCCCTCCTTTGCAAGTCTAAAATAATATCTATGAATTTCTTTTCACTTTTTGACCTAAACAACACTTCATGAATTTTATCATCAACTCTTTTGTCTTCAGGACTTCTTAATATTTCAGAGGAGAAAGATTTCGAATGAGATGGAGTACCTGATATTTCTGAAATTCTTTGACTACCTCTTGAAATAGTGTTTGGATTGTCCACAACGGTAGGTGGATTGGGATCAGGATTGCTCCGTGTATATCTCCTTCTCGAAGCCACCTTTAAACTTTGAAAACATATGGAGTCACCAAGGTATATTGCAGCCTCGAAAAACCTTCTGAGCTCCTGCTACCTTTAGAAGTTCAACTTTCTTGATTTCGGGAATGAATAATCTTCAGGCTCCTGGCAGACGCACCAAAATGTTATCTCAAAATCAGACCCTGATAGGCTACTGATCAAGAAGAATCTGAGTAACTATTTCAAACCAGACTTTTATTTGAGGCTTAGCCTCCTCAACCTGAGAGGGCTCTCTCAATAGGTTTATTATTTTCAAATAAGGATTAGATGGCTAACTCTATGAGTAAAATGGATAAAAATGGATAATTGGTTGTACTGCTAATCAACAAACATATATTGGGCTTATGGAGTCAAGTGTGTTTTCATAAAACATGAGTATCAGCTTCATATGGAAGTCAGGGCATTTCAGGGTCTAGATGCATCAACAGAACAGTAGGACATAAAATAAACACAGTTCATGAACATATGAAGGAAGTTAGAGCCCCTTCAGTGAATTCTAAGTAACATACATTCATGCCACTGCAAGTAATTGAAAAAGGAAAACCATGAGAATATCAAACATCAATAAACCTTTCTGAATCCTATGTGATGAAACCAATATCTCTGTATTAATATAAAATCACAGTTTCTGCTACAACAAAACAATATGCTTGTTAATGAAAATTGCCAACCCTATGCAATTCGACTTCTTGTCTCTTATAGAGTCATCATTACATTCTTTTATTATCTCCAAACACTTGAGAAAAATTTGAATTTTCTAGCTTGACACTTATCAACTGCTAAAACAAACTTTTAATTACATCTGACAGTTAAACTGTCTGTTCTAGAATCCTAATAAAACTAGGATTAAAATTGTTTATTATAACTTAACAACCTTATCTAAACATTAAATATTCTATCTGACAGCTGCTCCTCCTAAACTTCGACCTTGATGATGTCCATCTCCTTGCTGTTAGACTGTATTGATTTGCCTCTTATCTACCTTGAAAGATAGGAACATGCTCCCTGCAAAATAGCTATAATGCTTCATTTATGTTTCTTCAAACCATCTACTGACCAACTTGTACTAAAAAACATGTGGCGATGTATTATTAAACTCATGTGACTTCGCCCTTCCAGCTGTGACCAAACCAAACTTTTGAAGGAATGCCAAAACTGTTAACATTGCTGCGCTACGAAACTGTCTGCTGTATTCGTAGCACAGAACATTACCTTTGAAAAATTCACTTGGAACCTTCATTTTTCTGTGTTTTTCCATTGGATCTTCACTTGTGATCTTTATACATTCTTCAGTAGCATCAAGGTTTAAAAAACAAGCCTTTTCTCCCTTTGAAACCTTGCAAAATTGTTCAAACTGCATCCTACAGCAGTTTCGTAGCGCGCTACGAAACTGCTGTAACTGTTGTGCATGACACCTAAAACAGTTTCGTAGCGCGCTACAAAATTGCTGTGTCTATATTTTCACATCCTTTTCCAAAATTTTAAGTTTCAAACCTTTACTGCCATCCTTCCAGTTATATATAAGCTCTCATAATCAACAAAAATCAACTCTGAACTGCTTTCAAAAATGAAATCTTTCCACATAACCCCAAAAATGTGTTAGGAGATGTCACTTACTGTTAACACTCGTTTTTTCTGTGGTTTATCTTCAGGATTTGCTAGCTGTATTTCAAGATCTTCAACCTTCCTTTCAAGCCTTCTATTATTAGCTCTTATTTTGGTATTAACCATCCTTATGAACTTTGCTTCCTTGATTGCAGGGACGGTCCATATGTAGAATTGATCCTCACTGTTGATTGACTCAATGTTTGAAACCTTTTCTAGCTCCCACAGACCTTTCAACCTCTCAAAGTTTGACCTTTCTAGAGCATGCATTCACACTTTCTTCTTCAATTTATCAATTTCAATGTTTGCAATTCTGAGTTTGTCTTTAACCTCCTCATAACTACTCTTTTCTCTCTAAGTATTAAAAACTCTGTTTTTGTCTTCTTCAAGCATTGGAGATGATATATTTATGGGTTCTTAAAAAACATTTGCATCCTCACCTCTTGTTTGGTTTATCTCCATGTCTGGCTGCTGCAATTTCTTAGACTGCCTAGTCAAGGGTTTTCTAGGCTTAAAGACAAACTCTAACACTTCATCCTCAAAATCTAATTTTTTGGATGTTTTCAATTTCTTTGATTTTCCACCTGTATCCAGTTTGATGAAATATGCTTGAACCAGGGGAGACTCTTCAATGTCAATAGCTTGTAATATATCATTCAAGTCACCTCTTAATTCAAGTTTTCATTTGTGACCACAGCCTTACCCTTCTCGTTTGACCTTTGACTCCTAGTCAACTTCTTCTGAGTTGTTTTACTAGTTGACTGTTCCTAAATTGTCTCTTTGACATGAGTTCTCTTCTTCTGTGTAGATTGATGAGTCCTTTGGATATTCAGTGATGTGTTTATCATTGGCTCCTTAACCTGTTTCCTGGGCTTAAGCTTGACAAACCTCTTTGATTTTGTTTCTGCAGGTTCAGTAGTCTTTGATGGAGATGTTTCTTTGACTTGAGGGCTAGCAGTTGTTCCTTCAACCCCTATTCCACTCAAAAAGAGAAATGCAGACCATTCTCTATTCACATTCTGAAGCTCATGCAAAACTATTAACTTGACTAGACCATGATGAAATAATGAGGTTTCACATGCCTGAGTTTTCATCTGTACTTTGTCTGCCATATTGGCCAGACTTTGAAATAGAAAGAAAAGTAAGTCTAGAGAGATTATTCCTGTGAAATGCAATAAGAGTTTAAAGTGGTAAGTGTACACCTTGTGGTATCTCCCTTCGCAGGTGAAGTACCTTTGGATGTTGTAGAGCAGATTGGCAAATGCAACCTTGACATAACTTCTTGGCACAACTTTGTTCAAATTAGTATCCATAAACTCTAGTTTCAAAAAGATTTTGTAGGGTTGCATTTCAAACCTAAAATTCTTGAACCATCTATCTTCCCCCTTTGGAATTTCTATGACTGCTGATATAACTTCAGGAGAAATTAGTAAATTGAGAAAACCAACCTTTGTGTTTGATCCTGTGAAGTTAATAGCAAACTCTTTGGTAACCTGATTATGCCCTCCTTGAAGCTTTTCGCAGAACCTCCAACACCCTACCTTCTTGAAGGCTTCTTCAACAGATTTATCTCTTGTCAGAGCTTCTAAATCTTCAGGTTTTGTTCTCAGACAATGACCAGACCTGTGATTTCTCTTTTCTTCTGTCATCTTCCTCCTGAAAACCCTATGTCTTCAGGAAACCTGTAATAGACCTCCTTGTTGGAGGAACTGGCTCGCTTGAAAATTTGGTTTAGCCTCGATTGAAAACTTAAGGAAAGCTCCGGTTTCTTATCATGAACTTCTCTTTCAAACAATAGATATGCATGCAGTGTCTTCTTTGCATGAGACAAAATCAATGATAACCAACCCTTTTTCAAATTTGAAAATGACCAATGACAAATGACCCCTAACGAATCTCATAATGATTTCATAATTTCTTTGGATGGTTGCATGCGTAAGGGAGGATTCGTGGACTGACACCTAATCATGAAAATTTAACCAAAATTGATGGATGTGACAGCTAAACCGAAAAATTTCGAATCCCCAATTTCTTAGCGCTGGTAATGTGATTTCGGGATTTTGCGCTACGAAAAGACCAACGTTTTCGTAGCGCAGAAGCATTTTTTTACACTGAGCGTGCTACGAAAACGTGGTTTCGTGGCTTATTCAATAAAAAATAAAAATAAAAAAATAAAAAACCTTAAAATATGGTTTTCAAAATGTGGTATGAGACTTCTAAAGAGTAAAGCAAGGTTTATGAACTTTATTTGGTGATGAAATGAGACTTGTAACCTATGGCTTAGACCCTATAAAACATAAAAATGACTCAAACCCTATCTAATACCATGACTTAGGAGCAAGTATAAACTGACCAAGTTTAGAAAATTTTAATAGTGATAACAAGTTTATAGATTGACCTAACCTGAAAAAAATCCAAATAATGCTTTTCTCTTTGTAAGTGTGAGTAACTTGATTTCCACAATTTTGGATGTTGGTTTTGATCTTTAAAGGAGTGATCATTTTTGGGGGAATTCTTTGGTGCTCTAATTTCCTTCATGGATTTGTCCCCTTTTGTTTAATTTCTCCTCTGACATCGAGCATAAACATTTAGAATCATGCTTAGAAACTTATTATGTGGCTATGAATTCCACTTCACATTCAATGGCATATCTTCTAATCCACCTACCTATTTTGACTTTTTATTCCTTGATAATGAAATAGTTCCTTGAGACCTTAGCTACTATGTATTAAAAGAACATGCAATTGAATCCTTCAAAACTATGCTTTCAAGTGGATTTGATAATTACCATGCTTCTTTACAAAATCCATCTAATTTGGAAGAGAATGCCTTGGCTTAATTTTCCATAATATATACCATTAATGATGTCATTGAATGGGATTGGGATTGTGGAATTATATAAAACTTGAGAACACTTTGATCAATTTAATAGAATAAAAAGAATTTGATAAGACTTTCCAATTATTGTTTCATGGACACAAGACATGTAGGTGCCTTTAGATCATTTTCTTAGTTATGATGATTCAATAAGACATATTCTTAAACTATAGTAATATTTAGATCTCCCTTCTATAACGTTGAATTTGAACCTTTTTATGTCTAAATTTGTTGCAAAACTTCATTATTTGATGTTGGTGTATTAGTCTCTTCTAATTCTTTAACTTTGCACACATCTAACTACATAAGCCTCTTATGTTAGGTTTCCTAAAGTAACATCACTATGTTGTTTATGTTAGGTCCCTATATTATTAGTATAGTCCCTTATTGTTGTTAGTGTAACCCCCTTATTGTTATTATTGTGCCCTTAAATTATTATTGTTAGGTCGGCTAGGATTACATTGTGGCCCACTAGGATTACATTATGGCCCCATGGACTCCTATATATAGAAAGGAGGTTTTGTAAATTGTATCATCCAAGAATTGTTCATTTATGTAATGAATTGGAGGTTGCCCCCTAAAAGTGGCTTATTTATAAGGCATTGATATCTCTTTTCTTCTATTTTTGGAGCTGGTTACACAACATTTGGTATCAGAGCTCTGGATTCTAGGGTTTCGCTGCTCTAAACAGGTCATCGTGGAATTTTCGTTATAAATTTTTTTCTACAAAGGTTCAGAATCTTAAAATTTTAGGGTGCGAATCTGAAATCCTAAGGAAACTCGTCGAAAAATTTTAGATCTTGGTTCGCAATATTTTCGGAGATATGATCTGTGGAAGGTAGTTCTTTTTCAGGCTCCCGAATTTCATCTCAAAGAGGTGATCGTGGGAAAAGATTCATAACTCTCTCTTTGAGCATCGGATTGGAGTGCCGTAAAAAGTGGTCACAAACACATGGACGGTAGTTTCTTGGCTATCAATTTCAGAGCCGAAGGATGAAATAGTGACACGTGGAAAGTCGTACAATTTCGCTCTATTGAACCAGTCCATAATTAGGTCATTGTGGGAGATTGGACACAACTTTGTCTTGGAGAATCCAAATCAGGTCAGACCTGTGGCATTTGAAAGATAATTCAGAGGGCTACATTGGTGCCGAAATTAAAATATTGAAATGCTGCAATCAAAAAGATAATCCAATTTCAATATCGATCTCCTCAAAAGCAAGAAAAAGGTGTGTATTTTTTTTCCGAAGTGCATAAGTCTTGTTTGAAGAATCAATTTGAATTGATTCCAAGGGCAAATTGTAAACTAGATATCAGTATTGGGTTCTAAAAGATGCCCCATAAAAATAATTCAACACCCATTAAGCCTTTAGAAGGCTCTACGATGACTCATGAAGATGAAGAATTGCAACATGATCTATCAAAATTACAAGAGCAAGTGCACCAAATTTCTCTCTCGCAAAGAGAAACAAAAAATGAAATGGAAGTTTTGAAGAAAGGCATGGAAGTGAAGATGTACGGTTTGAAGAAAGGTGTGGAAGCTAAGATGGATGGCATGGAAGCTGGCATGGAAGCTAAGATGGATGACATGAAAGACAACATGGAAAACATGAAGAATGATCTAAAAGCAGACATGGAAGGTTTGACAAAGTTGATACAAGAAATGTTTCCTAATGGTGAAAAGATAGTAGAATAACCTCATGATGAGAACAAAATAAATGTTAATCGTGATTTCATAAACTCTAATGTTGGCAGGAAGAACCACCATATTCCAAAAATGGATATGAGGAAGTTTGATGGAAAGGATCCTGTAACATGGATACTAGAGATGGAGCAATATTTTGATCTCAATAATGTGCAAAACACACAAAAGGTATGCATTGCAACTTTACATTTAGAACAAAATACATTTGTATGGTATCGATGGCTTTTCTCTCGTAAAAAAATTGTCACATGGTCAATTTTTACGGAGGAAATGATAGCACATTATGAGGATACAAAGAGCAACACCTTCTTTAGCCAATTGATAAATCTCAAACAAAAGGGTTTAGTGGGGCAGCACATTGAGGACTTCCAAAAATTGAATATAAGGGTAACTGATATTCCAGAGGAACACAGGATTGATCTCTTCATAGGCACTTTAAAGGATGACATCCAACATGAAGTTCGTGTTTTGGAACCTGATTCATTGGAGAAGGCATTCAGGTTGGCAAGAAAAGTTGAATGTAAAATTATGGCGACAAGGAAGCCTACCACTCAATTCTATAAAGAAGGAAGTGTTGCTACGCATAGATTTCCACAACCTACAAGGTTGACACCACAACAATTGGAAGAAAAAAGAGAAAAAGGGCTTTGCTACAGTTGTGATAGCAAATACACTAAAGGTAATAAGTGTGCTGAGAAGAAATTATTTTACATAGATTGTGAAGAGGAAGAAGAAAATGAACAAGAAGAGGATATACACCAAGGACCAGCCCTAGAAGAGGAAGAAATGAATCCGACCATATCATGTAATGCACTGGTAGGAATTAACACTCCTCAAATTCTCAAGATAGAAGGAAATATCAAGAAGAAAAAGGTAATAGTGTTGATTGATTCAGGTAGCACCCATAACTTTATTCATTGTAAGGTAGCCAAGGAATTAAATTGTTTCCTATACCCAGCACCAGAATGTCAAGTGATGGTTTCAAATGGAGGAACTATAAATTGCTTTGGAAAATGGCATAATATCAAGCTAACCATGGGGGAATATGTATTGACTAGTCCAATGCTTTCCATTCCTATGGGCGGTGCTGATGTTGTACTAGGAGTACAATGGTTACAATATTTGGGGACGATAGCTTTTAATTTTCAAGAACTTTTCTTGAAATTTTTTTCAGAAGGAAAGGAAGTCGAATTACGGGGTATTGCGGGGAAGCCGGGAAGAATAATAAGCTCTAATGTCATGACAAAGCTTCTAAAGAAAGAACAACGAGGCGTAATTGCACAATTATGCTCACTAGAAGTTCCAACATCAAAATCATCTATTTCTGCAGATCTACAACAAGTCTTGGACAATCATTCCAAGGTGTTTGAAACTCCCAAAGGACTCCCACCTATTCGTGATCATGATCATGCTATTCATTTGATTCCGGGAAGTGTTCCTCCAAACATCAGGCCTTATAGATATCCTTATGTCCAAAAGAGCGAAATTGAACGTATGATTGCAGAAATGTTAGAGGCGGGTATAATTCAGCCTAGTCAAAGTTCTTTCTCTGCTCCTGTAGTATTGGTACACAAGAAGGATGGATCATGGCGAATGTGTCCGGATTATAGGGAGCTCAATAAGCTCACCATTAAAGATAAATTTCCCATTCCTGTGATTGATGAATTATTGGATGAATTACATGGAGCAATTTATTTTACCAAGTTGGATCTTCGTTCGGGATATCATCAAATTAGAATGAAGACTGAAGATATTCCAAAAACAACATTTCGAACTCATGAGGGTCATTATGAATTTTTGGTCATGCCTTTTGGCCTTATCAATGCACCTTCTACATTTCAAGGGTTGATGAATTCCATTTTCAAACCCTTCCTTAGAAAATTTGTGCTAGTATTTTTTTGATGATATACTAATCTACAGCAGGTCTTGGAAGGATCATGTTGAACATGTTGACAGGGTGCTCAAACTATTGCAGGAGAAACAATTATATGCAAAAAAATCCAAATGTTTCTTTGGAGTACAAGAGGTGGAATATCTGGGTCACATTGTATCTCACGAGGGTGTTAAAGTATACCCTAACAAAATTAAAGCCATTAAGGAATGGAAATTTCCCACAACCATAAAGCAGTTGCGAGGATTTCTCGGGTTAACAGGGTATTATCGCAAGTTTGTTAAGAATTATGGGAGAATAGCAGCACCTCTAACAACATGATTGAAGAAAGATGCATTTTCATGGACTCTTGAAGCAACTAAGGCCTTTGAACATCTTAAAGAGGCAATGTGCCTAGCACCGGTCTTAGCTACGCCAGACTTCACAAAAACCTTTATTGTGGAATGTGATGCCTCAGGAAATGGAATTGGTGTTGTTTTAATGCAGGAAGGAAGATCCATTGCTTTTGGAAGTCGTCCAATCAAAGGAAAATATTTACATAAAACCTATTTATGAGAAGGAAATGTTAGCAATACTGCATGCACTAAAGAAATGGCGAACTTACCTAATGGGAAGACACTTCAAGGTAAAAATTGATCATGACAGTCTTAAACACTTTTTGGAACAAAGACTATCTTTAGAAGAGTAGCAAAAATGGGTCATAAAGATGTTGGGTTATGACTTTGAAATAATCTACAAAAAAAGAAAGCTTAATGTTGTTGCAGATGCACTCTCAAGAAAGAATGAAGAGGTGGAAGCATTGCTTTGTGACATTTCTATTATCCAACCAGATTGGATAACTGAAGCAAGAGATGAATGGAAGAAGGACAAAGATGTATGGACACTCATTCAAAAGTTGCAGCAAGATCCTAGTACATCTGATACATTTAGTTGGAAAAATGATTCCTTATGGTACAAAGATCGCTTATATCTTTGTAAGAATTCCCAACTAAAACAAAAGATTCTTCTGGAATTGCACACTCCTCCTTTAGGAGGACACTCAGGATTTTTAAAAACTTACCACAGGGTGAAGAAAGAATTTTTTTGGGATGGCCTTAAATCTGATATTCAAAAGTTTGTGGCGGAATGTTTGGTTTTCCAGCAGAATAAAGTGGAGACAATTAAGACCTCGAGACTTCTACAACCTTTATCCATTCCAAGTCAACGTTGGGAGGAGATTTCAATGGATTTTATCACAGGTTTACCTAAGTCTGAAGGAAAGAATGTCATCATGGTGGTAGTTGATAGACTTACCAAGTATGCACACTTTTGTGCATTATCTCATCCATTTAAAGCAAGTACGATTGCTACTACATTTATGGACAGAATTCAAAAGCTACATGGAAGCCCAAGGGTTATTGTGAGCGACAGAGATCCCATTTTTACTGGAAATTTTTGGACGGAGTTATTTTCTTGTTTGGGTACTCAATTAGCTTATAGCTCATCTTATCATCCTCAATCTGATGGTCAAACTGAGATAGTAAATAAATGTTTGGAAGGATATCTTCATTGTTTTGTATCTGATAAACAAACACAAAGGGTCAAGTGGTTACCTCTCGCTGAATGGTGGTATAACACTTCCTTCCATACTGCAGCAAAAATGACCCCATTTATGGCACTTTATGGATATCATCCACCATCCATCACATCATCTTTAAGGGAAAACTCAAAGGTTCAAGCAGTGGAAGATCACATCGAGCATCAGCAAGAAGTTCTCCAACTCTTAAAGGATAACCTGAATTTGGCACAAAATCGAATGAAACAACAGGCAGATCAACATCGCAGTGAGAGAAATTTTGATGTAGGAGATTGGGTATTTTTACGGCTACAACCATACAAAAAAATGTCCCTCAAGCAAGCTAAGAAGGATAATAAATTATCGCCAAAGTACTATGGTCCTTACAAGGTGTTGCAAAAGATTGGTACTATGGCATATGAATTGGAGCTTCCTTCTTCTTCGCGAGTACATCTAGTTTTCCATGTTTCATGCTTAAAGAAGGTTATAGGTGAAAATCTTCCAGTTCAAACAATATTGCCAGAACTTGATGAGGAAGGAAAAATCATATTGGAACTTGAAGCGGTCACGGAAACAAGAACTCGACAGCTACGGAATCGATCAATTTCAGAGTATCTCATCAAGTGGAAGAACTTACCCACTGAAGATTCTACATGGGAGGATGAGAATTTTATACAGAAGCACCCGAGCTACTCAAGCGTTGAGGACAACTCTTTTTTGAAGGAGAGGGGCATGTTAGGTCCCTATATCACTATTATAGTCCCTTATTGTTGTTAGTGTAACCCCCTTATTGTTATTATTGTACCCTTGTAACCCCCATATTGTTATTATTGTGCCCTTAAATTATTATTGTTAGATCAGCTAGGATTACATTGTGGCCCCACTAGGATTACATTATGGCCCCATGGACTCCTATATATAGAAAGGAGGTTTTGTAAATTGTATCATCCAAGAATTGTTCATTTATGTAATGTATTGGAGGCTGCCCCCTCGAAGTGGCTTATTTCTAAGGCGTTGATATCTCTTTTCTTCTATTTTTGGAGTTGGTTACACCAACACGATGAATTTTCCATATGCTTGAGAACCCTTCTAGATTGAGCTCACATTTTGTGCATTTTCCTTTTCTTTCATCCCCTTTTTCTCATTCCCATAAAATATCTCATTTTTTGTTTGGTTGATTAATGTTATTCATTACTTTTTGTTTCTTTCATCCATTACTACCTTTTTTCCTCTTTGTCACATTGATAGCATGAAAATGATCAACAACAATAGGGAGGAATGTACTTAAGTGTCTATTGATTACTTATTATCTTCCCAAATGGTTAATTCCATCCATAAATTCATTTCCATACTTGAGAAACCCATTTGTTTGCAATGTCAGCACTCATGTCCTCTCTTGATTCTTTAAATATAATTAGAAAAACATAAAAATAATCTAACCATTGTAAACTAGGGATTTTCCCCAATTTGTTAAATCACCATAAGTTTCATTTGGGAAATATTTAGTGTTGTCACATTCCCTTCCATGGGTTGCCCAACTCATAGAGTAGGATGCAACCCAGGTCCACAATTTTCACTATAAAATTGGACCTATTAAAACTCCCTTACCTCAAATTCATACATATATTAAACTAAATAACATAGTAAAAATAAACATACAATAAACTCATTAAATCAGGGATTTCATATCCATTTTATTAATTAAATAGAGAATAAACTCAAATTACATGGTTATAAATAAAGATTTGAGATTAGATATTGAATACTATTTTTTTTAACCAATATGATATAAAAACTTAGTTTTGAATGAGCAATTTTCCACCCATGTATATGCATCCTATGTAGGTTCTTCCCGCAAGTAATTCTATAAGGTCTCCATGACAAAGGAATCTAGCTACAAACTTGCAAGTCACTCATCCCAACCCAATTGCTTTTAGGATCCATCCATCTATTCACAACTAAGCACTCCATGTAACTACCCAACCATCCAACAATCATGGCATTCTCACTCAAGGCACACACAACACAACAGTCACATTTTCCTTCTCTACTCAATTGCTCCTCAAGAGTATATTGCTCTCTAGTGTCCTTAGTGTTTGTAAGAATAATATGTTTGGTTGTTTATCAATTGGAATAACTTGGTAGAAAAATACATTGCCTTTAAGACATTCAATAAGCAACAACTAACAAGGAAAGTAGAGGTTTTCTAACCAATCTAGCCTCTATGTCCCTCTAAAATGATCCATGTCTCTCTCTAGGTCCATAAGCTACTTCCCTACAACATATTTAATCATTTTCAGGTTTGTGTATTAGTGTAAAACAAGAGGGTTGCAATTTTTAGAGTTTTGGTGGTGCTTCAATGTGAGAATAGTAAGAGCATGAGTGAGTGAAAGTACATGATAGCAAATGGTTCCAATGACAAAGGAGGAGAAATGACTATGTGAGGTAAACTTCTTCACCAACCACCAAATACATTAACTGATTAGCTTCCAAGTTAAACATGGTGGATAAGATTTAAATAGAGCACATGATAAAAATGTAAGAGTTATTAAGAAATATAGGATTATTTCCCCTCCTTTAAACTCTTTTTCATCTTCATATCTAATAGACTCATAACCATTCTCATGCTCTCCACAACCATTTTGCATGTTTATATTAATTTCTGAAAAAAAAAAAACTATTCACATATATTGAATATACTACCAAAAAAAATCTATTTCATTCTAACCATTCAATAACGTTACAGTAAAAATCCATATAATATATTCACACAGGGAATCATCTATTTATGTTCTATGACCATTTCTATGAGAAAGTAGGTCATTCATCTATGACCATTTCCATAAGAGGTAGTTGTAAGTAAGTCATTCAGTTGTGACCATTACCATGAGAATGTAAGCCATTCATCTATGACCATTTCCATAAGAGGTAGTTGTAAGTAAGTCATTCAGTTGTGACCATTACCATGAGAATGTAAGTCATTCATCTATGACCATTTCCATGAGAGGCAGTTGTAACTCACTAATTTCTCATGATTTTTGAATAGTCCACTTAGCACTCATTGCATGGTGATGTTCAGAGGATTGAAGAAGTGGGTTTGAAACTAGTGAAATGAATCACATAGCATCAATTATCACTCCCGGGTCACCCATCCGAGATCGCCTAGTGTGCTTAACTTTGAAATTTTTCCCACAATCAAATAACTTGTGACCCATTTACAAAATCTTAGCAAGTATTATGCCTCATAAACCATTCAAGTAGAACTAATTTACTTTAATTATCTTATTATTTTAATATATTTATTACGTGGATACTTTAAGTCACCTCTCAATTCACACTCTTGCTTCTCATGTTCGGACCAACGCGCGATTAGGCAGAGAAGTTAGAATTTGTAACGTGCGATTAGGCACAGAAGTTAGAAATTGACACTGACTTGCAGTAGAGTACTAGCGGTGAATTCCTTGCATTCGAGCATCACATATCATAATCAAACCGCTATTGCTTTTTCCACAGGATCTTCATTGCGATACATAGTTCACTGTCTCACCCACATTCCTAAACAATATACACTGCAACCAAAGGAACTTAATTTGCTAACGCAATCCTAAGAAATAAGTGAAATAAGTGCATGTACCTGTGAATGTGCATCGAATTAAACACTGGAAAACCTATTCAGCTTCACTGATGGCGAATCGGCGATGGCGTTTCCTTGACTTGCTTAACACCAGGCCGGACCGCCGCCCCGCGGGAAATTAAAAATTCACATGCGAAACCTATCCCCGCGTGACTCGGAAGTTGAGTCGCTAGAAATTAAAAATTCACGATCGCGACAGACTTCCATATGCCCCCATTATGATCAGTTTATAAAGAGTAGCAGTAGCATCTGCAGAACATAAAATTCACTCACAAAATCTTTCGGTGAATTCAGTTGGGAGGGAATGGGAATTGAACTCGGGACTGGTAAAGTCGAGGAGGATGGATGGGTGAGGGGCGCCATTATTGGGGCAGGAGCTTGCGGAACGGTCAGCCTCGCTATGAGCAGGGGTATTGGCCAACTCTTTGCAGTCAAATCCGCAGCCAGTTCTAGTATGGATTTGGACAATGAATACCAGATTTTGCAGGGTCTGGATTCTCCATACATCGTTACCTGTCTGGGGCACTGTTACAGCGTCGAGAACTGGGTAAAGGTGCACAATTTGTTCATGGAGTACATGCCAGGTGGCAGCGTAGGGGATCTGCTGGTTAAGTTTGGAGGGCAGCTCGACGAATCCGTGATCAGAGCCTACACTCGTGGCATCCTACGTGGGATCGATTACCTCCACAGGCAGGGGATTGTGCACTGTGATATCAAGGGCAAGAATATTCTTGTGGGTATCACTGGTGTGAAGCTTGCTGACTTTGGCTCTGCCAAGAGGATTGGTGATGAAAAGAATGGCCAGGAGACCCTCAATTGGAGGGGAACGCCTCAGTGGATGGCTCCAGAGGTTGTGAACCAGGTGGAGCAGGGGCCTGCTTCTGATATTTGGTCTTTCGGCTGCACTGTCCTGGAGATGGCCACTGGCAAGCCTCCATGGAGCCAAGTTTCCAATCCCCTTCCTGCAATGTATAGGATCGGATGCACAGAGGAGCTTCCTGAGTTGCCTTCTTCACTTTCACCTCAGATCCGAGATTTCTTAGAGAAATGCCTTCGGAGAGATCCAAATAAGAGGTGGACCAGTGTGGAGCTGTTGATGCATCCTTTTCTAAATGAGGACTGCTCTGCCATGGAGTCAGAGGAGGCCAATAGGGATCCGGGATCTCCAACTAGTCATTTGGATTTTAGGAATCAGGTATGGGATTCCTACTCTTCTCAGGCTATTCCCATTCTGTCACTCAGCATCTCAAGCTCAACAGAGGAGTGGAATACAATGGTTGACATAAATAAGTCAGTTGAGCAGCGCCCAGGTCCTTCTCCCAGGGACAGAGTGATGGCACTGGCAACAGTTTGTGAATTTGAAGTCGCTGACAGCCCTAATTGGTTTGTAAGCCCCACTAGTCAGTGGATTGTGGTGAGATCTTCCAGAGACAATTCTCCAACTTTAGAAAATCCGTTGTCGAAATCAGACATTACTAATGCCTCCTCCATCCAGGAGCTTCCATTCACAAAAGAGGAATGCAGTGCCAACTTGGAAGCTGTCAACTGGGAAGATGTGCCCCCAAGATATGAACTAGATGAATTCCTGGATTCTGCTCTATATATACCACAAACTCAAAAGGAAGCATCTTCCAGCATTTACTCTGAGACTCTGCAACAGGACCTGCTTTTGTGGTCAGTGACAGCCCATTTTACTGATCAAACTTGGGAATTTTATGGATATTCCTCTGCAAACCCTGCTAATGGTGATCCTGGCATTCAGAACAGATCAGTCAAGGGAAAAATATTTTATATATTTGATGATAAGAGGTCCTCTACTGCTGTTGCAGTAACTTGTTGCCCCTGTTTTTGTAATATGTGTAGTATAGAATTTTGTCGTAGAATTATGATAAAGGGGCAATTGTACATTGGCTGCAGAGCAGATAAATTTTCTTGTAGTTTTGATTCAAAAATAATTCCAATTGATATTACTTCGCTACATACTTGATTTCTTGATTCGTGATTTATCTTTGCATTGCATTGTTGCTGATCGTCTGATTTCTCCTAAAGAAACTTATTGTGTGTGTTATACAAACCGTCATATGTAACATGATATCTTAACAGAGACTGTCACATTGATAATTCATTTCACAAGCAGGCTCACAGTATAGAAGGAAGAACCCGATCTTCCTAGCTAGTTCAGGTAAAAATCAGGGCACTTTATCTTAGGTACCCGAAAGAATTAAGAATAGAGTAAGTGTCTCAACTTACCAGGTCACTTCCCAATAGATTATTATGTGCTAATTTAATATTTAACTCTAAGATGAAGACAACAGATAGTGAATGGATAATCCTTAAAGTATTGGGATATTGTTGCACACAGTAATATCTGCAACTCTTTCTACGATTTCGATTTTGAACTCTTGATTCATCTAGCCCATCTGTTTTCTTCACAACCAAGCCCCTCAACTCAGTTACCATTCAAACCTTCGGTGTTGGTGGTTTTCTTATTACAAATAGTCTGAAAACAACCAGCATTTCTGATTTGATTTGTAGAGAGGTGTTTCATGCTTTGTAAGTGATTTCTTTAATTTTGTGTTTAAGGAAGTTCTACACCTCTCCTCTGTAATAAGTTAGGATGTATAATTGTTTTTCTGTAAAGTGAAAAAATCATTCTATATAAACTGTAAACTACAGCAGGTTAGGTGAGGCATTCCGGCTGGCCATGGCCATGGCCATGGCCATGTGACTGGGGACTTTGGTCCCTTGAGGTTCCATGTAAGGTTCCATGTGAGTTAGGACATTGATCTTTTGAGATTCCAGGTTCAAGTTTTCTTTAGGTGAAAGAACAGTGTAATCATATGTAATATAATATCAGTCTAAAAATGATAGTTTGTAAACTGTAGCTGTCTTTATCATTTCCATGTTATATTTTATTTTTTTCATGTTATATTTTAATTTTTATTAATACAATGTGGTTTTATTTTTTTAGTTAAATTAACATAAAAAAGTTCTGTTAAAATGATTTGTAATAGATTAGATTATAATTAAAATAGCATTTAGTTTCATCTATGAGATTAAGGCTAAATGTTATTATAAAGTATATCATGTTATTGAAGGTAATTTGATGGATGATCATAAAGGACAATATTTTTCCTGTAAGTATTATCTAGGTTGAAAACATCTTTGTCCTGAAGTAAGAATTAAACTACTTTTGAATTGCCAAGAGCTCATTTATTTTAGATGTAACTAAATGAGGTATCTAATAGGAACAAAAGTCTGCACCCTTGCAAACAATGAATGGGTCATTTTAGGTGGTGTAGTTTTTCTTCAATAACAATGACTAGTCATTCCAATTTGTCACTAACAATAATTGATAGTTGTTTTCACTACCAAACTGAATTAGGATAGGTTTTACCACCTTCAACAAAAAAAAAATAGAGAAATAAAACAATCTCTTGCAAATTCAAACAAAAATACCACGAACTTAATATAATTGAAATATAAGAGCAAAGGCTAGTTCAATTATAATCGTCTTGTTTGAAATCTAATGAACGTAAACAAAAATATTTTTTAAAATTCCACCTACATTTAGTAACAATGTTTCATAACCTTCCTTTAATGATGTGATACCTCGTTGTAAAGAATGAAGGTGTGATTTGGAGAATGTATGAAGAGAAGGTGATTTGAAGAGTGTTTCAATCACTAGGATCAATATGAAACAAATTGCAAAGGGTAGGATAAGATGATAGGATAAGGTTGAGAACCCTTCTAGATTGAGCTCTTATTCTGAGCATTGTTCTTTTCTCTCATCCCCCTTTGCTCATTATTGTGAAATATTTTTTTGTTTGATGTTATACATTACTTTTTGTTGCTTACTTTCATCCATTACTGTTTTTTTTTCTTTGTCATGTTGATAACATGCAAATCATCAACATCAACAGGGAGGCATGTACTTATGTGTCCATTGATTACTTATTGTCTTCCCAATTGGTTAATTCAATCCATAAATTTGCTTCCATACTTGAGAAACCCATTTATTTGCAAGGTCAACACTCATGCCTTCTCTTGATTCTTTAAATATAATTAAAAAAACTTACAAAATAAAATAAAAAATAAAAAATTAGGATAGAAACTAACCATTGTAAGTTAGGGATTTTCTCCAATTAATTAAATCCCAACAAGTCCTTATTTTAGAAATCATTAGTGTTGCCATATTCCCTTCCATGGCTTTCCCAACTCATAGAGTAGGGATGCAACTAAGGCTCGAAATTCTCCATCTAAATTTAGCCCTTAAAAACTCCCTTACCTCTAATTCATGCATATATTAAACTAAATAACATAACAAAAACATGCATACAATAAACTCATTAAACCAAGGAATCCATATCCATTTTATTAATTAAATAAAGAATAAACTTAAATTACATCATTATAAATAAACAATTGAGAGTAGAGAACATATACTCATTTTTTAAACAATATGGTTTAAGAAATTGGTTGTTAATGAACAATTTTTCTATTGACTATGGACATCCTATGTATATGTTTCTCCGAAGCAATGCTATAAGGTCTTCATAGCAAAGGTATTTAGCTACAAACTCACAAGTCACTAAACCCAACCCATTTGCTAGGATCAATCCATCTATTCACAACTAAGCACTCCATGTAGCTATCCATCCATCAAACAATCATGGCGTTCTCACTCAATGCACACACAACACAATGAAGAAATTTCCCTTCTCTACTCAATAGTTCCTCAGGAGTATTTTTCCTTCTAGTGTTCTTAGTGCTGCAAAGAATAATCTATCTAGTTGTTTGCCAATTAGAATAACTTGGTAGAAAAATACATTTTCTCTAAGACATTCAATAAACAACAACTAACAAGGAAAGTAGAGGTTTCCTAACCAACCTAGCCTCTATGTCTGTATACAATGATTTGTCTATCTCTAGGTCCACAAGCCACTCCCCTACGACATATTTAATCATTTTCAGATTTGTATATTAGTATCAAAAATGAAGGTCGTTATTTTTAAGGTACTTCAATGTAACAAAAAAAGAGAAATGACTATATGAAAAAAACTTCCTTACAAACAACCACATATATTAATTGATTGACTTAAAAAATAAATATAATAAATAAAATTTAAATAAAACACACTAAAAATATAAAATTTCTTAAAAAAATATAAAAATAAAAATGTAACCATTCTTAGAAAATATAAAATTATTTCCTCTCATTTAAACTCCCTTCCATCTACCTTCATCCAGTAAACCCTTTCTCCTACTCTCCACAGCCCTCTTACATCTATATATTAATTACCAAAAAAACTATTCACATATATTATAACATACCACTTAAAAAAAATTAAACTCTTATATGATACACACAAAACATATTTACCGTAATTGCATGCTAGCTATTCTACAGCTTTACAATAAAAATTCATATAATATATTTACAAACGGGATCATCTCGCTCATATAACTTTGATACATGTGATTGGAATCGTTGACATTTGAATCTGTTTAAAATAATAATAATACTATTGAGGTAAATTTACTTTGATTATCATAATATTTTAATATGTTCATTATGTGGATCCACAATGAGCCTGGGTTGTACAATTTGAGTGCCATTAAGACTCCGCACGAGAAATTCAAAATTCACGTGGGAAACCTCTCCACGTGACTTGGAATTGAGCTGGTAGAAAGAAATAAAAAGTCATAGTTTACCCAATTGGAATTGGATAGTAAACATATATATATATATATATATATATATATATATCATTAATAATAAGATATTTTGATAATCTTTTTCCTAATTTATTTTAAATTTTAAATAGTTTCTAATAATTCTAGAAAATATAGTAATATTAGAAACATAGTTCAACAAAAACTAGAAAAAAATATATTTTTGTTTCTCTCCAAAACCTAAATCAGACATGGTTCTTTGGTTTAAAACTTATTTTTTCAAAATCTTATTTAATAAATAAATGCAAAAATCATTGTTGTAAAATTATTATTTAAAATTTGTCTAAATAAAAACAAAAATGAAATTAAAAAACATAAATTTTCTAATTTTCTAATTATTTTATGTTTTCTTTCCTTAATTTTTAAATACTCACAGGTATATATATATATTCAAGCTTTAAAATTCTATGCCCACGAATTATGAATAGAGCCATATTTTCACATAATTAAATGTTGAAAGATAATGGAGAATCCTTAATTAGTGAGAGTTGGTTCACGACACCTTAGGATAGGAATTAGTTTCTATTTCTTAGGGTATGGTTCTAACTTCCCTACATCTATGTATGCTATATAATGGTTGAGTTGTATTGAGAATGCAGAGCGTTCTACAAAGCCAGACTCTCCTGGTTTAGACTCTCTTTCGTAGAGCTAACCAGTGAGTTTTTATTTATTAATTCAAACATTGTATTTTATCATGGTATCAGAGCTCCAGGGTCGAATCACAGTGGGAGTGTTGTGATCCCTACGAGTATCCAGGTGGCAAAGGAGAAGCCCCTGATGATTGAGTGAATTTTTTTATGTTTTTATTTTTAATTTTTTTGTTTTTCAGGTAATCGATCCGATCAGCACGGGTTATTGAGGAACATTTGCACCAATCGTCGCGGTTCCTGCAGTAAAAATTGCGGAAATTGGGTCAGTTAGTGCGCAAAGGAGATCTAAAACAAATATGTGCCAGTGTTTGACCACTGATGAAGGAAGAAATCGGTGAAAGCTCGTCGATGAAGAGATCCGATGAAAGTTCGCCGATGAAGGAAGAGATCTGAAGCAGATATTGCTGGTGCGGAGGAGTTGAGAGCTTGTCACACAACATGCAAAACAACCTGTTGTATTGATCATAGATCACGTAGATCTGTATCATGATATTTCTTTCTGTAAGGATCTGGGGAAGATCCATCATTTTTTTTCCTGTCAATTACTCAATTTTTTTTTTAATCATCAAGATGAATAACAAAATAATCAAATCATACTTGAACAAGAGCAACAAGCTTGATGGTTCCAATTACTCTAATTCGAAGTTTAAGATGCAGTCTGTGCTAGAAGCGCAGAGTGCTTGGACGATTGCAAATGGGGATGAGCCGAAGCCAGCAGTAGGAGCCGGTTCACCCACAATGACTCAAGACTAGGAAAAAAGAGAGGGCAAAGCAAAGACGTTGTTGAAGATGTCAGTGAAAGACTGCATCATACCGCATATTAGAGAATGCAAATCAGCAAGCGAAATTTGGACGGTATTGAAGGATTTGTATGAGATCAGGAATACAAATCATCTTTTGTACTTGAAGAGAAAGATTCTATCCATAAATATGGAGGAGAATGAAACAATTGCTTCTTTCATATAGCAGATCAAAGATCTGAAGAACAAATTGGCAGATATCAGTGAGATAGTAGTAGATGCAGATTTGGTCACGATTACCATGAATGGTATGACTGATGATTACCAAATGTTCATCACTGGGATAAGTGCAAGAGAGAAAATCCCAAAGTTTGAAGAGCTGACAAGAATACTAATGCAAGAAGAAGAAAGAAGATTGACTCTACAACCCCAGAGTGCAGATCTTGCATTAATGGCAAAGAATAAATTCTTCAAAGCTAAAGAAAATCCATCACAGCAAAACAGAGGAAATCCATAGAAAAGACCGAATCAAGCTCAAGGTATGTATACAAATAGAAATGACTTTGTAGTAAAATGTTTTTATTGCGGAAAAATTGTTCATATGGCTAAGGAGTGCAAGAAAAAGAAATTTCATGAAGAATCGCAGAAACATAAAAGATATCAGGTCATTTCGTAGATGATGACCATGTTCAGGACTTTAGATTGTTCATGGCAGACTTTGATGAAAGCAGACATCTGGTATATGGATTCGGGAGCATCCACACATATGACAGGGAACAGGCAATGGTTCGAAGATTTTAAAGAAACCAACAACGGAGCACAAATCTACCTTGGTGATGATAGAAGTCATCAGATCTAAGGGTATGGGAACATTCCTATTATTTTGCCTGATGGTAATATCAGACATATCCATAATGTAATGGATGTGCCCAGAGTTACAAAGAATCTAATTTCTATATCCATGATTACAGATCAGAATCTGAAACTAAAATTCTTTAAATCTAATTGTTATATTAAATATTTGTTGGATGGTATGAAGACTATTTCTTCAGGAATTCGAATAGGAGGTCTGTACAAGTTGAATGTGAGGACAACACCAGATCGAGCTTTGACAGCATCAAGTTTGACTACAGAAGAGCTATGGCACCAGAGACTTGGTCACATCAACTTCAATGATTTTTTGTTGCTTCAAAAAAAGGAAATGGTAAGAGGTCTTCCTACATTAAAACAGGTGCATAATGATTGTGATGCTTGTGTGTTAGGAAAGATGCATAGAGAAGAATTCCCTGTTCGAGTAGAAAATAAAAAAATAGATATACTATAATTAGTGCACACTGACCTATGTGGACCTATGCAAACAAAGTCATTAGGAGGTGCACTGTATTTCCTACTGTTTGTTGGTGACTGCACAAAGTTTTCTTGGGTATATTTTATGAGTAAGAAAAGTCACACATTTGAATACTTTAAGTAGTTCAGATATATGATAGAAAATCAAATAGGGAAGCACATAAAACTTCTTTGCTCCGATCAAGGGGGAGAATAAAGGAAGGATGAACTTACCAAGTATTGTAAAGACCATGGAATATTATAGCAATTCACAGTACCCCATACTCCTTAGCTGAACGGAGTAGCAGAAAGAAAGAACAGAACATTGGTGGAGTGTGCTAGGAGCATGTTGAATGGTAAGGATCTTTCGAATGGTTTTTCAGCTGAAGCATTGAATATTGCAGTTTATTTGAAAAATAGGAGTCCTACAAGAAGTCTCCAGTTTAAAACTCATTTTGAAGCATTATATGGATTCAAGCCTGTAGTAAAACATTTGAGAGTATTTGGGTCTAAAGCATTTTCCCACATTCCAAAGGAAGAAAGAAGAAAACTAGATTCAAAACCCATTAGATGTACCTTTGTAGGGTATTGTTCACAATTTAAAGCTTATAGATTGTTTAATCCCTCTACTCACAAGATTTTTGTTAGTAGAGATGTCATGTTCCATGAGTAGGTTTATGATGAATCTGATAAAAGCAATGAGGAATGGGATATTTCGTTTTTGGTGGAAGGTGGTGAAGAAACATATAACAGCCATGACAAGTAGAAAAAGGAAGAAGCAGAAAGCTCAAATACAACAATCGAGCCGAGTCCTTCAAAGGAAATTCAAAACAAGTTGGAAGCCACACCAACGCTTAGAATATCAGGTAGGCAGATCCAATTGCCTGCTAGATATAGGGAAAGTGCCTATATAACTAGTATGATGAAAGTTGTTGAACCTTCTAGTTATAGAGAAACAAATCAATGTAGTGAATGGAAAGAATCTATGGAACAAGAATATGAATCTATTCTCAAAAACAACACTTGGGAGCTTGTTGATCTACCTGAAGGGAAACAAACCATAGGTTGTAAATGGTTGTATAAACCCAAGATTAATGTAGATGGAACCATATATAAATTAAAAGCTAGATTGGTAGCAAAGGGGTATTCACAAAAAGAAGGTATTGACTATGAGGAACCCTTCGCCCCCGTAGCTAAACTAAACACTATCATAATGATGATTGCTTTAGCTACTAGAAAACATTTGATGATTCACCAACTAGATGTAAAATCTGCATTTTTAAATGGGGAATTGAAAGAGGAGGTTTACTTAGAGCAACCTGAGGGGTTTGTCTAGAAAGGGAAAGAACATTTAGTCTGTAGATTAAAGAAAGCTTTATATGGATTGAAACAAGCACCCAGGTCAGGGTATGAAAAGATAGATTCATGTTTTCTACAACACAGTTACAATAGAAGTAAAAACGACCCTAATATGTATACTGTGAAAGATGAAAAGGGGCATATAGTGTTGATTTTTTTTTATGTAGATGATCTAATTATTACAGGTAATGTTGTTGATCTAATCAAAGAAATCAAGTAGAAAATGTCACAAGTGTTCGAAATGAAAGACCATGGTGAACTTAGATATTGTTTGGGCCTTGAGATTTGGAGAGATTCAAGACAATTTTTTCTGTCCCAGGGTAAGTATGTTAGAGGTCTACTGAAAATATTCAGGATGGATCAGTGTAAGGTTGCAGCAGTACCATTACAACAGAACATTAAACTTCATTGTGAGGATGGCTATAAAGAGGCAGATGCGACACTTTATCAACAACTGGTTGGGATTCTAATCTACTTAACCACTACTGGACCAGATTTGGCTTATGCAATTAGTGTGCTAAGTCAAATTATGTCCAAACCATTTGAGAGTCACTGGAATGCAACAAAATGCATTCTAAGGTATCTACAAGGAACTATAGATTATGGTATTATTTATATTGATTCTTTTGATGTTAGATTGACAGGGTTTACATATTTTGACTGGGCTGGAAATGTAGACGACTGGAGATCCATAATAGGCTATGCATTCAACATTGGATCCAGGGTGATTACATGGAGTAGTAAGAAACAGAACACGGTTTCCTTGTCTTTAGCGGAAGCAGAGTATCAATCTATGTGCGTAGCAACATGTGAGGCAGTTTGGTTGTGGAGACCTCTCCAGGTTATTAGGGAAGAACAGAAATATGAAACAATTATCAGATGCGACAACCAGAGCTGAATCAAACTTGCTAATAATCCGGTGTTTCACAAGAACACCAAAAAACATTGATACACAATTCCACTTTGTCAAGGAGAAAGTTCAATATAAAGAAATCCATCTTGTATACTGTAAAACATGTGATAATGTTGCTGACATTTTCACTAAGCCTCTTGGAAAAATTAAGTTTGAAATGTTTAGGGAGATGTTAGGCATATTTGTGAACCCCTTCTCCATTAAGGGGGAGTGTTGTGTAGAAATTTGAATAACTGATATGTTATCCACCAAGATTCTCCTGATCACACACTATTTTAACTTCATGCACAATACATAATCTCTTCTACCATTGATCATTAATTGCGGAAATAAAATCAATTGCATGCGCACATTAAAACCATAAACAATCACACATATGAACACAGTATTTCATGGGAAAGCTTAAAGCTGAAAACCCCCAACTATCTGTATATTATATGTCATAGATATCATGTAACAATCATTGTACAAAGATCCTCACAAGCTCTCAGCAAAACCTCCAATTGCTACACACTAATCAAGCTAGATCTAGCAAAACACATGCTCCAATCTCTGCCACCTGATAGCCAGCCTCTATTGCATAATCAATGATGAAGGATGGCTCATTAAATAACTTGAACCACCTGGCTTGTACTGCACAATCCTCATTGGCTTCTCCAATCACTGGTTGTTGCAAATATGCAATAGTATAGTCACAACTGATAGTTAACCTACTCTTTCACCTATCTCTGCACTAGTCTCCACTGAAACTATCCATGCCCTGAAGTTAACTAATGTATTCTTTAGTTGATTAATGAGTTTATAATTAGTGAATTAATTAATAACTAATTCACACCACTCTCACTAATTTTATCAATTAGTTAAACTAGATACAAATAGCTCAACTATGTTTAGATTAGTTAAACTGAACACAACTCCATTAACTTCCTCAATCAACTCCACCAAACTTTGTCACATGAGTTCTAACTGAAGTATCAATGCAATAGCTCCACTTAACCCTCAGGAATAGCGTAATTCCTTCTGTCAGCTCCTGTGCCACATCTGTGCACTTAACTGAAGTGCTCCAAGAGAATAAGATAATGTTTATAGTCCAAATATTATTAAGAGCTAATAATATTCGACATATCTATTTTTAGGCTGGCAATCTAAAAATAGATTCCACCCAATATGTCTAAAAATAGAAGTCCATCTATTTTTCCAACTTGACCAACCATCCACAAATAGCATCCTGCAACTCATAGAATATGATTGACATGTCTAAAAATAGACATCGTCTAAAAATAGACTTTGCGCCAAAAATAGCCTGCGGGCCTACTTAGTGAAGGCGACTCTTTTCACTAAGCTCATCATCTTGTTGAATCTCAACACTCCTTCTCAACAAGATAGGGATTATCTGCCACCCCGATCCTGTCTCTATGGTATTCGAATTTGCTCCTGGTGAGTGCCTTCGTCAGAATATCAATACGATCCTCAGGCTGAGGAATGTATGAAAGTAACATGATCTTCCGCTACACACAATCTCTGATATGATGATACTGGATGTCAATGTGTTTAGATCTATCATGAAATACTGGATTAACCGAGATTTTGATGCAACTCTGATTATCACAATATATTACAGTAGGATCTAAGTGTGAACCGAACAACCCGACCGGGATCTTCCTCATCCATATAGCCTCGCATGCAGCCAAACTCGCTGCCATATACTCGGCCTCTGCTGAATTGAGTGCCACGGATCTCTGCTTCCTACTGTACCAAGAAACTGTTGTTGACCCGATACTGAAAATCCCTCCAGATGTGCTCTTTCTTTCCGTTGGACTCCCTGCCCAATCTGCATCCGTGAAGCCACATAGCCTCACATCATCTGACTGTCTGTACCATAATCCATATCCCGATGTGCCTCTGAGATATCTCAATACATGCTTGCCTGCCTTCCAGTAGAGCTTGATAGGCTTAACCATAGCTTGTGAACACTGGTTAACAGCATATCATATGTCGGGTCGTGTATTGACCAGATACATGAGCGACCCTACCAACTGTCGATAAATAGTGGCATCCACTACCTCCGCTGAAGTAGCATCCTCCTTCCTCCATCCACTAGGAAGAGGAGTATCAACAGGCTGCCAGCCATGCATGTTGAACTTCTCCAGTATCTCCCGGGCATACTTACCCTGAGAAACAAACAGTCCATCACTGCGCCGCCAAATTTCCAATCCCAAGAAATAATGAAGGAGGCCCAAGTCCTTCATCGCAAACTCCTTTACAAGATCAGCCTTGCATGAGTGTATCAACAGTTCATCACCTATCAAAATCAAATCATCTACATAAGGTACAATGATCAACAACTTACCCTCCACCACAATCTGGTATAGGTTAGGATCCGCCTCACTCTTGGAGAATCCAAGTCCGGTGAAATAACTGTCTATCCATGTGTACCAAGCACGAGGTGCTTGTTTCAACCCATACAACGCTCTCTTGAGCTTGCACACATGCGACTCGCTGCTGAAGATCTCGAAACCTTCGGGCTGCTCTATGTACACCTCCTCCTCAATGACTCCATTGAGGAACGCAGTCTTCACATCCATCTGATGAATGTGCCACCCCATTTGCGCTGAGAGAGCAAGAATCGTCCGTATGGAAGAATACCTTGCGACAGGTGCAAAGGTCTCCTCATAATCGATCCCCTCAATCTATGAAAAGCCTCGGGCAACAAATCTTGCCTTGTACTTCTCCACACTCCCGTCAGCTGCCTGCTTCACTTTGTAGATCCATCTCGAACCCACCACTAATTTCCCTTCCGGCCTTGGGAAAATCTCCCATGCACTGTTTCTGACAATCGAATCATACTCTTCCACCATGGCATCTACCCATGCGGGATCCTCCACAGCTTCCTCGAAAGAGGATGGCTCCGTCACGATACACTTGCTCATAAGAGCCATGTATCCAGTATACCGGTCAGGTGACTGTCTCTGTCTGCGCTGTGATGTAGGTGCTCCTACAACCTTCTCTGCATCTTGAGCCAGTCGCTCAACTTCTGTAGTGCGCTTCCACCCTCTGATGGTTGGCGCTGCTTGAGTGGTCTCTTCCACTCCATGAACTTTCTCCTGTGGCTGATCCACATCCTGAAGCTCATCCTTAGGAACTAATAGCTCCTCATCTGCATGCAAGTGTGTCTCCCTCTCAAGTGAACACTTCATGTCTTTCTCCTCATGAAATTTGATATCCCGTCGCACAACAGTCTTGTGACTGTCTGGAAAATACACACGATAGTTGTGGGGTGTATCAGTGTACCCCACAAATATCCCAACCTCTGCGGTCGGCTCCAGCTTCTTCTTAGCATCCTTCGTCACATGAATGTAAACAGGTGAACCAAAAATCCTCAAATGGGAAATATCAGGCTTCTTACCAGAAAATGCCTCCTCGGGTGTACTCATGCCAAGTATCCTGTGAAGACAACGGTTTTGCACATATACTGCAGTATTGCATGCCTCAGCCCACAAGTGTATGGGAAGGCCCTGATCATGCAACATCGCCTGTGCAGCACTGACGATCGTTCTATTCTTTCGCTCAGCAACCCCATTCTGCTGGGGGTTATGAGGTGCTATGAGCTCTCTTCGAATTCCTTCTGCGCTGCAAAAGTCCTTGAATTCGCCAGAGATGAATTCACCACCATTGTCGCTCCTAAGAGCCTTCACCTACTTCCCCGATTCTTTCCCAACCAGTGCTTTGAACTCACAGAACTTTGAGTATGTATCGCTCTTCTTTTGCATGAAGAAGATCTAGCACTTCCGAGAAAAATCATCAACAAATATCACATAGTACCTATGCTTTGCTGTTGAAGCTACTGAGAAAGGTCCACACACGTCTGTGTGAATTCTCTCAAGGATCGTCGTGGCGCGACTATCCTTCTCGTGAAAGGTGGCTTTCACAAATTTTCCCAAGGTACATCCCTTGCACTGATTTGACTGTGCAAGTGTACCCCTAGGAAGCCTAGTAGAAATCTGCTGCAGTATCTTCAAAGCTCCATGGTGAAGGTGGCCCAATCTCCGGTGCCACAACTCGCCATCATCCCGGCTCACCACTCCTTTTGCCTTGCCTGCCATTGCTGCGTAGCCATCTACCTGCAATTGATAAAGGTTCTTAACTCGAACCCCTATCCTCCGAGTTTCACCAGTTGCCTTACTGCGCAGGAAAGCCTTTCCCTCGCTAAAGACAACATCATATCCCTTATCTTATAACATCGCCACAGAGATCATATTCTTCTTCAATCTTGGAACATGCATCACTTCCTTCAATACGAAGGGTTTACCAGACTCCCTCTCAAAGGAAATGGTACTGATACCGGTCGCACTGTATCTACCATCATCGCCCATCTCGATGTGCACTCCAAGATCTTTCTCATCCGTACTCAAGAACAAATCTCGATCTCCTGTCATGTGAAAAGACGCACCACTGTCAAGAAACCACACTGAACCCATCACACTTGAGACCAAGCATGCGATCAGCGAAAAATCCAGCTCAAACTGTGAGGCTAAGGCCTCTCCAGCTACAGATCCAGCAGCCTGCTTATTTTTCTTCTTCTGTGGACAATTAGTGGCGTAATGTCCATGTTGATGACAGTGAAAGCACTTCACCTTGGACATGTCCTGCTTCTTGCCTTTCGCACCGGATTGAGAAGCATTCTTCTTGCTCTTCCCCTTCCTTGCTTTGGCAGCCAAAGCGCAATTTTCTTCATCATAGTTCTTTGATGAAGATCCGTCCCTGGTACTCCGCCTTATCTCTTCTTGCACAAGATCTGACCAAAGTCGCTCCCATCCTGGCAATTTCTCCTGACCATTGACAGAGTCCTGATAGGAATGCCAAATCTTCGGAAGCCCAAGGAGAGCCAAGCTCACCAAGTCCTCATCATCAACAATAACCCCCACACTTCCCAGCTCATCCCTGCATTGGATGAACTTCGTGAGGTACTTGGGCATACTGTCGCCTTTCTCCATTTTTATGTTTCTGAGTTTATCCTTGAGCGCCAACTTCCTTTGGTCGCTCTTTCTTTGGAATAAATCTGTCAAATCTTTCCACATCAAGAATGGAGAAGCTTTACAATGAAGGTTGGACACTATGTGATCCTTCACACCTTCCAACATAATCCTTCGACACTTTGCTGTCTTCTTTTTCCATGCGTCAAATATGGCAGCATCACTAGAAGTAGGCTTTGGAATTTCTGCATCTATGAACTCCTTCAACCCATTGTCATCCAGCACCGCCTCCATCCTGTCCTTCCATGCAATATAATTCGAGCTGCCCTCAAGGGCATACTCCAATCGCAATCCATTGAAAGACATCTCAACTTTGACACCAAGAAAACACTACTACAAATTCAAATTCCACCAGCTCAAAACTCAATCGCTTTAATGTTTTGCAATTGCTTCAATGATCAATATCGCTCTGATACCATGTAGAAATTTGAATAACTGATATATTATTCACCGAGATTATCCTGATCACACACTATTTTAGCTTCATGCATAATACATAATCTCTTCTACCATTGATCATCACATGCAGAAATAAAATCAATTGCATGCACACATTAAAACCATAAACAATCACACATATGAACACAATATTTCATGGGAAAGATTAAAGCTGAAAACCCCAACTATATGTATATTATATGTCATGGAGATCATGTAACAATCATTTTACAAAGCTCCTCACAAGCTCTCAGCACAACCTCAAATTGCTACACACTATCAAGCTAGATCTAGCAAAACACATGCTCCAATATTTTGCCACTTGATAGCCAGCCTCTATTGCATAATCAATGCTATGGGATGGCTTCATTAAATAGATAAACCACCTGGCTTGTAATGCACAATCCTCATGGGCTTCTCCACCTATCTGTGTGTTGCAAATAGCAACAAGATAGTCAATAACCCATGTTAACTCCGCTTTTTCACCTATTCAGACTGTCTCTAATTTAAACGTCTACACCTGTTAACTCATGTATTCTTTAGTTGATTTATGAGTTAATAATTAGTGAATTAATTAATAATTAATTCACACCACTCTCACTAATTGTATCAATCAGTTAGACTAGATACAACTAGCTCAACTAAGTTAAACCGAACACAACTCCATTAACTGTCTCATCAACTCCACCAAACTCTGTCACATGAGTTCTAACTGAAGTCAGCCATGCAATAGCTCCACTAAACCCCTCAAAGAATAGCGATCTCCTTCGTCACTCGTGCTACATTTGCACTTAATCAAGTGCTCAAGAGAATAAGATAATGTTTATAGTCCAAATATTATTAAGAGCTAATAATATTCAACATATCTATTTTTACCGCAATCTAAAAATAGATTTCGCCCAATATGTCTAAAAATAGAAGTCCATCTATTTTTTCCGACTTGACCAACCATCCACAAATAGCATCCTACAACTCATAGAACATGATCCATATGTCTTAAAATAGACTTTGCGCCAAAAATAGCCTGCGGGCCCACTTAGTGAAGGCGACTTCTTTCCACTAAGCTCATCATCTTGTTGCAATCTCAACATGTTGAAAGATAATAGAGAATCATTAATTAGTGAGAGTTGTTTCATGACACCTTAGGATAGGACTTAGTTTCTATTTCTTAGGGTATGGTTCTAACTTCCTTACATCTATGTATGTTATATAATGGTTTAGTTGTATTGAAAATGCAGAGCGTTCTACAGAGCCAGACACTCTTGGTTCAAACTCTCTTTCGTAGAGCTGACCAGTGAGTTTTTATTTATTAATTCAAACATCATATTTTATCACTAAAGCATACATCAGGGTTTCATTTCCTACCAAAATTCACAAGGCTAAAACATACATCACGATTTCATCTCCTACCATAAATCCAGGAGTGCTAACTTTCATACAAGTATTAATTAAAACATTGTTTTAGCGAGTATTCCTTTAGTTTACCAGTTAACTTACAAGTATTATATAGAACACTCTCAAGTTACCAGTATTAACTTACCCATATTATTTTGTTTGAAAAGGTTCCTTAATGAGAAACACGTGGAAGAATTGAATCGAACTGAATCAAATTTCACCGAAATACTTGGCCATTCGAATTGTACTCGCGAATTTTCGATTTTTCTTTTCACCCCAATTCAGGAAAATTTGATAACTATGCAAAAAGTACGATCGCTACAGACACGCCCCCTTTATGATCAGTTTATAAAGAGTAGGAGTAGAATCCACAGAATAGAAAATTCAATCACAAAATCTTTCCGTGAATTCAGTTGGGAGGGAATGGGAATTGAACTTGGGACTGGTAAAGTCGAGGAGGATGGATGGGTGAGGTATGCCATTATTGGGGCCAAAGCTTCTGGAACAGTCAACCTCGCTATGAGCAGGTGTAATGGCCAACTCTTTGCAGTGAAATCCGCAACCAGTTCTAGTGTGGCTTTAGATAATGAATACTAGATTTTGATGGGTCTTGATTATCCATACATCGTTGCCTTCCTAGGGCACTGTTACATCATTGAGAATTGTTTAAAGGTGCACAATTTGTTCATGGAGTACATGCCAGGTGGTAGCATAGGGGATCTGTTGTTTAAGTTTGGAGGGCAGCTCGACAAATCCATGATCAGGGCCTACACACATGGCCTCCTACGTGGAATCGATTACCTCCATAGGCAGGGGATGGTGCACTATGATGTTAAGGCGAAGAATGTTCTTGAGGGTGCCAATGGTGTGAAGCTTGTTGACTTTGGCTCTGCCAAAGGCTTGGTGAGGAGAAGAATGGCTAGGAGGCAATCCAATTGAGAGGAACCCCTCAATGGATGGCTCCAGAGGTGGTGAACCACGTGGAGTAGGGGCTTGCTTATGATATCTGGTCTCTCGGCTGCATTGTATTGGAGATGGCCATTAGCAGGCCTCTATGGAGCTAAGTTTCCAATCCCCTTGCTGCAATGTATAGGATTGGATGCACAGAGGAGCTTGCTGACTTGCCTTCTTCACTTTCACCTCAAATCCGAGATTTCTTAGAAAAATGATTTTGGAGAGATCCCAAGAAGAGGTGGACCATTGTGGAGCTGTTGAAACATCCTTTTCTGAATGAGGACTGCTCTACCATGGAGACAGAGGAGGCTATTAGGGATTCTGGATCCCCAACTAGTCATTTGGATTTTCGGAATCAAGTATGGGATTCCCTCTTCTCAAACTATTCCCATTCTGTCACTCAACATCTCAAGGCCAACAGAGGAGCGTAACACAATAGGTGATAACAGTAAGTTAGTTGAGCAATGCCAAAGGCCTTCTGCCAAGGACAGAGTGATGTCACTGGACACAGATTGTGAATTTGAAGTCGTTGACAATCCTAATTGGTTTGCAAGTCCCTACTGGTCAGTGGATTGTGGTGAGATCTCCCAGAGACAAATCTCCAACTTTAGATAATCCCCTATCGAAATCAGACGTTACTAATGCCTTCTCCATCCAAGAGCTTCCATTCAAAAAAGAGGAATGCAGTGCCAACTTGGAAGCTATCAACTTGTAAGAGGTGCCCCTAAGAGGTGCAGTAGATGAATTCTTGGATTCTGCTCTATATATATTGAAAACTCAACAAGAATACTCTTCCAGCATTTACTCTGAGACTCTGCAACATGGCTTGCTTTTGTGGTCAGCGGCAGCCCATTTGACAGAGCAAACTTGGGAATTTACAGATATTCTTCTCAAAGCACCATTAATGGTGATCCCGACATTCATAATAGATCCATCCCAGGAAAATCATTTTATATATTTGATGATAAGAGGTCCTCTACAGCTGAGGCAGGAACTTGTTGCCCCTGTTGTTGTAACATGTGTAGTACAGAATGTTGTGATATAATTATGATAAAGGGGAATTTGTACATTGGTTGCAGGGGAGAGAAATTTTCTTGTAGTTTTGATTCAATATCAATTACAATTGAGATTACTTGGCTACATACATCATTTCTTGATTCCTAATTTAGGTTTACATTGCATTGTTGTTGATTGTTTGATTTATCTTGAAGAAACTTTGTATGTTATACAATGGTCATATGTATCATGATGTCTAAACTGGGACTATCACCTTGAGAACTCACTTCACAAGAAGGTTAATTGTATAGATGTAAGAGCCTTACCTTTCTAGTTAGTTTAGGTAAAGTCAGGGGAGTTTATCTTAGGAACCCAAAATAATTAAGAATTGAGCAAGCGTCTCAACTTACCAGGCCACTGCCCAATAGATTATGATGTTCTTTAACTTGAAGATGAAGAAAGCAGATAGTGAGGGGATGATCCTTAAGCAATGGGATATTGTTGCACACAGTAATATTTGACACCTCATTCTGAGATTTTTTTTTTGAACTCTTGATTCATCAAGCCCCTCTTTTTTCTTCGCAACCAAGCCCCTCCACTCAGTTATCATTCAATCCTTCGTCAATTCTCGGTATTAGTGGGTTGCCTATTAAAAATATTCTGAAAGAAGCCAAAACTTCTGATTTGATTTGCAGACAGGTGTTTCATGCCTTTTTAGTGATTTCTTTAGTTATGTGTAAGAGGAAGTTTTACACATTTCCTCTATAATAGGTTAACTTGTATAATGCACTTTCTCTTAAGGGAAAAAATCATTCTATATAAACTGTAGCTACCTTTATCACTTCAGTATTATATCTTAATTTTTATAAATATATTTAGTTTTATATTTTTTTCAAGTTAAATCATTATAAATTTTTTTATATAATAATGTTTTTCAAAAGGTTAAAGTATAATCAATATAGTAACTAGTTTTTTATATGAAATTTTATTAAGTATATAATCATAGTGAACGTAACATCATAGATGATCATAAAGCATTTTATATTTTTCTAAAGTATTATATACATTAAATAAATAAATAAATATATATATATATATATATATATATATATATATATATATATATATATATATATATATATTCTTTTCTTTTTTTTTTTCTTTTGTCTTGAAGAAAGATATAAAATAGTTTTTATTAGCTAAAAGTTTATCTCTTAGATATAAGGAAAAGAGCTACCGGCCTAAGACCCAAAGGTGTCTTGTAGGGGCAAAAATTTGTCATGTCATCTTATAGAGTATTAATAGGTTTTTTTAGGTGGTGTAAAATTTCCTTATGATGATGAGTGAGCCACATTTGTGATTGATGGTTGTCTTCTCTACCAAATTGAATTATGATAGGCTTTACTACTTTCAAGAAATTTTGCAAATTCAAATAAAAATATCACTAAATATAATTGAAATATAAAAGCAAATCCTAGTTTAATTTTATTTGTCTCTTTTGAAATCTAATGAACATAAAGAAAAATATTTTTGAAAAGTGCACCTACATTTGTAATAATGTTTCATAACCATACTTTAATAGTGTGATGCTTTAGAGTAGGTATTAGAGAAATATTGAGGTCTAAAATGGACCTCAAAACAAAAATGTACAACAAAAACCAACTTTATAAGAACCAATACGATTCAATATGATGATGTCAACCATGGGGATGATTCACCGTTCTTGGAGCAAAAAAAAAAAAAAAAAAACTATTTTTTCAATTTTTATTTTCAACTTATCTCCCTTCGATTTTACTCAAATTTCGAGCGGGAGCACTCATTGGATGCACAATTTAATTCTACATCCAAAGATTACCCATGTTGCATACTCTCAATGGACTCTAAACGTGATTGCATTCATGTTTTTCATTCACTTCAAAATTTTCATGTAGTAGGGTCCGTCGAAAGTATGCAACACGGATACTCATTGGATGAAAAATTAAATTGTGCATCCAACAAGTGCCCCCACATGAAATTTGAGTAAAATAATAGGGAGATAAGTTGAAAATACAAGCTAAAAAAAATATTATTTTCTTTTTTTCCCTCCAAAACTTGATGAGTAATCTAATTTTATTTTATTATTTCCATTGTTATTTTGTAATATTCCTTAGGAGACACATTTTAGACCTCAAAATTTCTCTGATGCATGAGAGTATGATTTGGAAATTGTATTAAGGGGAGTTGATTTGAAGAGTGATTTCTATCACTAGGATTGATATGAAACAAATTATAAAAGGTAGAATATGATGATCCAAAAAAAGCTTTAAATACTATGGAGATTAATGGAAGACGTGTGTTCAATATGTTATTTTTAGGTGTATAATAATTTACATCCATGTTGGCGTATTGATACATTGCTAAAAAAACTATTTCAATGTTTAAAATCTAGAAACTACTAGTAAAGGATGACATCTATTTATCATAGTAATTAATAGTAACTAATTTAAACTTTGAAAACAAAGAGTGATGAATTGAGTGTAAATTTTTATTTTATATGATTTTCTTTAGAGACCTATGTATGATAATATGAAGAGATTGCACGGTGGGATTATTTGAAACAAATTAGTGGATACCAGTGTTTGATAAGTGTGTATGCTAAGAGTTTAATGAAATGTTTGTTTACCAACTATTTGCAAAATTGTTGTTTAACAATGGGGGTCAAAGGTATTAAAAATTAGCAAAAGATCCATGTATTGCTTTTTTGGGTATTAATTGCATGGATATTTTTTGAATACAGGTGGTTTACGATTCTCGATGCCAAAGAAACCCTCAAACATTGATAAAGTCTCTTTCTCCATATTATTTAATTTTGTGGATGAATCATGCCTATTATATGGTGAATATCAATCTATTACAAAAGATTCTCTTCAATCAAGATTTAATCCATTTCCTTGATTACAACTTAGATAAATATTCAACCCTTATTTTGATGTTCTATTTGTGGAGACGAGTGGTAAGCATTATGATGACTTCACCTTCAAAATTTATCTTTTAGGGATGCTATAAAAACAATCTTCCATTCCAGATGTTTTCAAGCATATGCTTATTCCTCGTGCATATATCATGGAGCAAAAAAGAAGTGTCGTTAGTGGAGATCCTTGCACTAAATGTTACCCAACTATATCAAATATATGAAAATGACACATTTACTTGCAGATTTAATGGGTATTGGCCTCCTACATTGGCTTTTATTCTAGTGGATCCACTCAACTTATACAAACAATTCTGATCTCTCTCTTTTCCCAATTTCTTTTTTTTTGTTCAATTATATGATCACAATGATTATCAAAAAAGTGTTTGAGGAGGGTCATTGGATTTGGGGAAGTGCGTGATATTTTATAACTTGTTGGCTCCTAAAATTTGATTCTAACGATAAGTCAGTTACTATAATCCTATTTTTATATTGTTTGCCTAATTTGGCCCTATATTTTTAGTATATATCAATGTTTGAGGATATTGGGAATGATTTGGTCACCTACCTAATATTAAATTTCGATAAATTTAACGCAACTTTTCACATATGTTCACATCTATTAGTTAGGGTCTTTCAAACAAAATTATTTTTGAAATATAAAACTTTTTTATGCACTCAAGTCTTGGATTATGAGAACACAACATTCGAGGGATAGACATTTCAACTATCAATACATCTACAAGCTAATTGTCACCATTCGAGCTTATCCTCATAGGAAAATATGGATCAAATCTAAACCAAAGAGCTATAAATTTCCAATGGAACACATGTCAGACACTGACATTAATCATAATGAGGTAAAACAACAATTATGAGTGTTGATTGTTCATTCCAGTGATTCCTCAGTAGATAAAGTAGAAGATATAGATTCATGTTTTTCTTTGTCAATGGAGGTAGTTGTACTACATGGAACAAAGAGACTTCTTGAAACCAATACCCCTAATTTAGATAAGAAACAAGTTCCCTTATGAATTATGATTTTGTTTCCCTTAATTTAGAATTAGTTGCTAGTTCTCCTACTTCAAAGGTCTCGAAAGAAATTTAAAAGAAGAAGGGTGTAAGGGTAATGATTGAGAAGTCATTTTTAAATGGATAGACATAACATGTAAATTAATTATGTAATTTTAATCTTGTAGGTGCAATGTACACCTATACACTCCTAATTGCAAGATACAACTTACTTGCACCACTTATATATATGACAATATTTCCTTTACTTATATATATGAAATTACTTATGGCATATAGTTTTTTACAATTTTAGGCCGCTGGGGCTACTTTGTACAAGAATATTAAGATAATATTTATGTAGGCTTGATTTTGCATCTTGTTAAACTTTGTATTAAGAAAAACGTTTAGGACATTTTGAATAAATTGGACAAATCTAGTTTAAAAAACCTTCATATTTGCTTCAAAATAATCCTAGTCTACCAATAATATTGTTATACTTAATTAATTTAAAATGAAAATGGGAATTAAGGTGGCTTCTATTATCCTTTCTTCTACATAGCAACATTTACTCCTTTGGAAACTTGGCATGTTTCTACATCTTTGATAAACTTCATATATTTAGCTATTTATCATTTTATGCCATGCCCAATCCCTCAGATTCACAATACTTGTCATGCCAAGAGAATTGTCAACTAATTCTCAACAAGAAACATAACAACAAAGAGTTAGAATGGTTGCTCTTTCTAGATTTTAACTATTGACTTGGAACCAAAACATAACTCCATATTTGTGTAGACAAGGGAAGGTTCTTTAGATGAGGAAGTAAGGAGAGTAATGGAAAATGCACTATGTTAATTTACATCAATGTATGCATAGAAATACATCACTACAAAAACTAACAAATTTTAAAAAACTAGAAGTTGATAAAAAAGGATGAGATTTACTTGTCATAGTAATCAATGGTGCTTAGATTAAACTATCATGAATAGGCATTATTGATTGGTTGTAAAATTTGATTTTCTATGATTATATCCATGTGTGTGTGTGTGGGCAGGGGACGAGGTTGGGGGGAAGGGGTTAGGTCAATTCAATATCATCAATGTTGTTTGAAATTACTATTCTATGTCCAAAGTGACCAATTCCAATCTCGAAAGTTAGGTGTAGTATTGCACCCTAATGGGTTTCTAAAGATACCATCTACTACGAGAAGCATCCACAACAAGTGAGAAAAATATATATTGGTGAAATAACCATTTATCTCTAATATGTATGAAATAATCATTCAAGCCTAGTATGCACAAAATTTATTATCAATAGTTAGTACATAATATAATGTCAGAAGAAACAAAGATATGTGATCAATCCATGATCGCTCTTTCTATCTACACATTAGAGAGACAAAACATGCTGCATCCAACTATATAATTCTTGTAACTTAGTTGGTTAGAGAAATTTTCTCATGCCTAGAGAAAAATGATATTTCCTAATATGTTAGCTTAGTTGGTTAGAGCATGGTCTTGTGGCTAAGATAAGAGAAATCCATATGTCACTTAGGTTTTTTGGTGGAGATGAAAGGAAAATTGAATTCTTGACTTGGGTTAGTTAGGGGAGACAACTAGGTAGGGCTTATAGTGGATTTGGAACTTGTCATATATATTTTAAAATTTTTTAATGTTCAATCAACAAACCATGCCAATTGGGAGAATGAAAAGGTCCAATAATAAGTAAGGACATAATTGCGAAGGTTATAAAGCCATATTTCAAGGAATTATAATTGTAATTGAATGAAATGAGTTAACAATTACTTCACTTGTAATTGTAATTGTAATTGAATTGAAATGAGAGAAGTATTACTTCATAACTCTACTTTAGGTCTTTCTTATATTTTTACAATAATGGTTATAAAAATATATTGAAAGTAAAAATTAGGGGCTATGACCATACTTGTATAACTTGGAGCAAAGAAGAGGAGTAAGTCCTTTGAGTATGTATATTTTCACAATTCAGCATAATCATGTAGAAATGAATTTTTAACTATGTTAACGTTTTCCTAAGGGATTTTGTCATTGTGGCGCCCATAGGTAATTGGTTTAGAGCTAGTTGATTCCTGTTGGGCTTAACAATTGCTATTGTTTTTGGTTGTTTAACCACATTGCATACTAGGGACTAGTAAGATTAGTCAAGGTTTCTATTGTTTAAGATAAATTTCCATCCTTAAAATTTTCCATGGTAATCATCAACTAGTTTATAGATTGTCCTGGATGCAGGTGTACAGACAGACATTTAACTCGATGGGACAGAGGTGCAGCGAGGTGGGCCGACACCTGCCTACCCAAGACATGGCGAATATTTGGCCATTGTGCGACGGATCGTTGCATTTGCGTTTCGCAGATATCAAGGACATTGTTTCAAGGGGTTCAGGACTTCACTTCATGCCCACCGCGCTGGTTTCTGCCCTCGCATGCTCCTGCTCGGCTCACTTCAATGCTTCAGTTATGATGGGGGATTTACGATGTGTGAGAGGGTAGGTTAAATGGCGGGGTGACGATGAGCCTTCTGTGGAGTTGTCTCAATCGCACCGTGTTCGTTTCTATCTGGTCTTTGGTCCCAATAATGCTTTCAATCTGTATTGTGTCGATTTTACCATACCTGGTGTCTCGCGCTGCTTGGAGGGGGAATTTCTTTTGGAGCTGTGCTTTGGTCCTATAGTGGCGTTGCCTCCACTGGACCCTTTGCACTTTACTCGGGTCTCAGGATTCCTTTCGAATTGTTATTCCCCTGCCATAGCTTTTGTTTGGTCTCAATTGGTCCCCCCTATGCCTCGTCTGCACCACAGAATGCGGAGCCGCAGAGGTGGCACCAGGGGTCGTCCTTCGAGCGCGTAGTCCAGCCCTTCTTCGGTTTCGCCATCTCTCTCCAGCAGCATGTTGGCTGGCCACTACCCTCGAACCCGCAGTGGGAGAGGGTGTTTTCCTGATACTCGCCATTGCTGGAGCTCCCCTGCTCCGTGACCTCCGGCCACCTCGCCTCCCCCCACTACTGGTTCCGCACACTTCACCTTCAACAGCTCCCTAATACGCCCAAGGATTACTGCTCTCTTTACAGTGGTCTTCCATGAGGAAGCCCAATTGGGGGAGTCTAGCGCACATTCTGCAGGACTTGGGGTAGACTTTGCCCAGACTTTGAACATCCAGATGGGGGTTGGCAGCGCGTCGATGCAGGTTCTGGAGGCTCCAACTAGTAGCATTCCAGATGTGGTTATGGCTCCAGCTGATCCAGGTCTCTCAGAATCCGAAGATGCTCTTGCCAGAGATTTGCTTGCTTCAGGTTGGTGTCGTATTGTTGAAGAACTTCCAGATGACTAGTCTGCTTATTGTAAGGATTTTTTCTTTCCCTACGGCCCAAACTATTGGGCATGTTTCTGTGCAAACGGTTATGTGGATTTTTGGCTTCTTTTGTACACTTTTTGGTTCCATGCAAACTCAGGAAGATCACAACTTGCTCCCCTACATGGGTTTTGGCAATCTTTTTCAGACTGGTTTCCCTGTTAATGGGTAGTCTCCATATGTGTTTTTCATGATAATTCTGACTCCAAGGCAGTAGTTTTGACTGCGGTCACGATGTAATTTTATCCCTTTGTTAATATATTAAACTTATTTAGAGAAAAAAAAAACTAGTTTACAAATTGACCTAACTTGCACAAAATCCAAATAATGCTTTTCCCTTTGTAAGTGTGAGTAACTTGATTTCCTTAATTTTGGATGTTGGTTTTGATCTTTATAAGGAGTGATTATTTTTGGGGGCATTCTTTGGTGCTCCTCTAATGTCCTTAGTGGATTTGTCCCCTTATGTTAATTAATTTCTCCTCTGACAATGAGTATAAACATTTAGCATCATGCTAAGAAACTTATTGTGTGGCTATGAATTCCACTTCACATTCGATGGCACATCTTCTAATCGACCTACCTCTATTGATTTTTTATTCCTTGATAATGAAATAGTTCCTTGAGACCTTAGCTACTTTGGATTAGAAGAACATGCAATTGAATCCTTTGAAACTATGCTTTAGTGGATTTGGTAATTACCATGCCTCTTTACAAACTCCATCTACTTTGGAAGATAATGCCTTGGCTTGATTTTCCATAATATAGACTAGTAATGTTGTCATTGAATGGGATTGGGATTGTGAAATTATCTAAAACTTGAGAACACTTCGATCAGTTTAATAACGTAAAAAGAATTTGATAAGGCTTTCCAATTGTTGTTTCATGGACACAAGACCTTGGACTTGATCCTATGTAGGTGTCTTTAGATCACTCTTAGTTATGGGGATTCAATAAGACATATTCTTAAACTATAATAATATTTAGATCTCCCCTCTATAATATTGCATTTGAACCTTTTTATGTCCAAATTTGTTGCAAGACTTCATTATTTGATGTTGGTGTATTAGTCTCTTGTAATTATTTACCTTTGCACACATCTAACTATATAAGCCTCTTATGTTGGGTTTCCTAAAGTAACACCACTATGTTGTTTCACACCAACACGATGAATTTTCCATACGATTGATAACCCTTCTAGATTGAGCTCGCATGTTGAGCATTTTTCTTTTCTTTCATCCCCTTTTGCTCATTCCCATAAAATATCTCATTTTTTGTTTGGTTGTTTGATGTTATTCATTACTTTTTTTGTTTATTTCATTCATTACTACTTTTTATTCTTTGTCATGTTGATAGCATGCAAATTATCAACATCAAGAGGGAGGCATGTACTTAAATGTCCATTGATTACTTATTATCTTCCTAATTGGTTAATTCCATCCATACTTGAGAAACTCATTTGTTTGCAATGTCAGCACTCATGTCCTCTCTTGATTCTTCTTTAACTATAATTAAAAAAAACATAAAAATAAAAATAAAAAACTAGGAGAGAATCTAACCATTGTAAGCTAGGGATTTTCCCCAATTCGTTAAATCCCCATAAGTCTTATTTGGAAAATCATTAGTATTTTCACATTCCCTTCGAGGGGTTGCCGAGGTCTAAAATTTTCATAGAGTAGGGATGCCGACTGAGGTCTAAAATTTTCAATATAAATTTGGACCCATCAAAACTCCCTTACCTCAAATTCATACATATATTAAACTAAATAACATGGTAAAAATAAACATACAATAAACTCATTAAATCAGGGATTCCATATCCATTTTATTAATCAAATACAAAATAAACTTAAATTACATGGTTATAAATAAAGATCTGAGAGTAGATTATTGAATACTATTTTTAACCAATATGAGATAAAAACTTAGTTTTGTATGAGCAATTTTCCACACAAGTATATGCATCCTATGTAGGTGCTTCCTGCAAGTAGTTCTATAAGGCCTCCATGACAAATGAATCTAGCTACAAATTTGCAAGTCACTCATCCCAACCCAATTGCTCTTACGATCCATCCATCTATTCACAATTAAGCACTCCTGTAACTATCCAACCATCAAACAATCATGGCATTCAGACTCACTCAAGGCACACACAAAACAACAGATACATTTTCCTTCTCTACTCAATTGCTCCTCAAGAGTATATTACCTTCTAGTGTCCTTAGTGTTTGCAAGAATAAGATGTTTGGTTGTTTGTCAATTGGAATAACTTGGTAGAAAAATATATTGCTTGTAAGACATTCAATAAGAAACAACTAACAAGGAAAGTAGAGGTTTCCTAACCAATCTAGCCTCTATGTTCCTCTACAATGATCCATGTCTCTCTCTAGGTCCATAAGCTACTCCCCTATGATGTATTTAATCATTTTCAAGTTTTTATATTAGTGTAAAACAAGAGGGTTGCAATTTTTAAAGTTTTGGTGGTGCTTCAATTTGAAAATAGTAAGAACGTAATTGGGTGAATGGAAGAAATAACAAATGGTTCCCATGACAATGGAGAATAAATAACTATGTGAAATAGACTTCTTCACCAACCACCACATACATTAATTGATTGGCTTCTAAGTTAAACATGGTGAATGAAATTTAAATAAAGCACATGATAAAAATATAACAGTTATTAAGAAATATAAGATTATTTCCCACCCTTCAAAACTCCCCTCTATCTCCATATTTAATAGACTTATAACCATTGTCATGCTCTCCACAACCTTTTGCATGTTTATATTAATTTCTGAAAAAACTATTAAGATATATTAAAACTTGAAAAAAAAAATTCTATTAGATGATAAAAATATATATATATATATATTTACCATAATGAAGTGACTAACCATTCAATACGGTATATTTACTTTGATTATTTTATTGTTGTTAAATCTAAGACTTTTGTGATCCATAAAATAGATAAATGTCTTTCACAGTAACCACATCATTAGGATTGGAGCTAATGTGTCGCTCATTAGGATTGGAGCTAATGTGTCGCTGGTTCAAAACGTCTACCAAAACATTTATCAGACATTTATCTATCTTATTGTTTTAATAAATACATTTACATGGTCAAGGAGCCGTCAATGTACAATTTAAGTGCCATATAGAATTCTTTACTTCACCTCATTTAAATTACTTGAATTCGAGCATCAAATATCATAATCAAACCGCTATTACTTTTTCAACATGATATTCATTGCGATACATGGTCCAGGTTAACTGTCTCAATCACATGCATCCAAACAAACGAGATACATAGTTAACTGTATCAATCACATTTCTAACCAAATGAACTTAATTTGCTAACGCAATCCTAAGTGCATGTACCTATGAATGTGCATCGAATTAACACTGGAAATTCGAATAGCCTCTTCAGCCCCACTTATGGCGAATCGGCGATGACGTTTCCAGGCCAGAACGCTGCCCCCCGAGAAATTAAAAGTTCGCATGCGAAACCTATCCCCTCGTGACTTGGAATTGAGTCGCTAGAAAAAAAACAAAATGTAAGATTGCGACAGACTTCCACACCCCCCCTTTATGATCAGTTTATAAAGAGTAGCATCCGCAGAACATAAAATTCAATCACAAAATCTTTCTGTGAATTCAGTTGGGAGGGAATGGGAATTGAATTCGAGACTGGTAAAGTCGAGGAGGATGGATGGTTGAGGGGCGCCGTTATTGGGGTCGGAGCTTCCAAAACGATCAGCGTCTCTATGAGCAAGAGTAATGGCCAACTCTTTGCAGTCAAATCCGCAGCTAGTTCTAGTGTGGCTTTGGACAATGAATACCAGATTTTGCAGGGTCTGGATTCTCCATACATCGTTACCTGTCTGGGGCACTGTTACAGCGTCGAGAACTGTGTAAAGGTGCACAATTTTTTCATGGAGTACATGCCAGGTGGCAGCGTAGGGGATCTGCTGGTTAAGTTCAGAGGGCAGCTCGATGAATCCGTCATCAGAGCCTACACTCGTGGCATCCTACGTGGGATCGATTACCTCCACAGGCAGGGGATTGTGCACTGTGATATCAAGGGCAAGAATGTTCTTGTGGGTGCCAATGGTCTGAAGCTTGCTGACTTTGGCTCTGCCAAGAGGATTGGTGATGAAAAGAATGGCCAGGAGGCCCTCCAATTGAGGGTAACGCCTCAATGGATGGCTCCAGAGGTGGTGAACCAGGTGGAGCAGGGGCCTGCTTCTGATATTTGGTCTTTCGGCTGCACTGTCCTGGAGATGGCCACTGGCAGGCCTCCATGGAGCCAAGTTTCCAACCCCCTTGCTGCAATGTATAAGATCGGATGCACAGAGGAGCTTCCTCAGTTGCCTTCTTCACTTTAACCTCAGATCCAGATCCAATATTTCTTAGAGAAATGCTTTCGGAGAGATCCCAAGAAGAGGTGGACCAGTGTGGAGGTGTGGAGCTGTTGAAGCATCCTTTTCTAAATGAGGACTGCTCTGCCATGGAGTCAGAGGAGGCCAATAGGGATCCGGGATCCCCAACTAGTCATTTGGATTTTAGGAATCTAGTATGGGATTCCTACTCTTCTCACGCTATTCCCATTCTGCCACTCAGCATCTCAAGCTCAACAGAGGAGTGGAATATAATGGTTGACATAAATAAGTCACTGGCCACAGCTTGTGAATGTGAAATTGCTGACAACCCTAATAAGTCATTGGATTGTGGTAAGATCTTCCAGAGACAATTCTCCAACTTTAGAAAATCCCCTGTCGAAATCAGGCATTACTAATGCCTCCTCCATCCAGGAGCTTCCATTCACAAAAGAGGAATGCAGTGCCAACTTGGAAGCTGTCAACTGGGAAGAGGTGCCCCAAAGAAGTGAACTAGATGAATTCTTGGATTCTGCTCTATATATACCACAAACTCAAAAGGAATCATCTTCCAGCATTTACTTTGAGATTCTGCAACAGGACTTGCTTTTGTGGTCAGTGACAGCCCATTTTACTGATCAAACATGGGAATTTTATGGATATTCCTCTCAAAACCCTGCTAATGGTGATCCTGGCATTCAGAACAGATTAGTCAACAGAAAAATATTTTATATATTTGATGATAAGAGATCCTCTACTGCTGTTGCAGGAACTTGTTGCCCCTGTTTTTGTAATATGTGTATTATAGAATGTTATCGTAGAATTATGATAAAGGGGCAAGTGTACATTGGCTGCAAAGCAGATAAATTTTCTTGTCATTTTGATTCAAAAATAATTCCAATTGAGATTACTTGGCTACATGATTTCTTGATTCGTGAGTTATCTTTGCATTGCATTGTTGCTGATCATCTGATTTCTCCTAAAGAAACTTATTGTGTGTGTTATACAGTAATATCTGCACCTCTTTCTGCGATTTCGATTTTGAACTCTTGGCTCATCTAGCCCATCTGTTTTCTTCACAACCAAGCCTCTCAACTCAGTTACCATTCAAACCTTCGTCTATTCTCGGTGTTGATGGTTTTCTTATTACAAATATTCTGAAAACAACCAGCATTTCTAATTTGATTTGTAGAGAGGTGTTTTATGCTATGTAAGTGATCTCTTTAATTTTGTGTTTGAGGAAGTTTTACGCCTCTCCTTTGTAATAAAGTTAGGATGTATAATTGTTTTTTTTAAGTGAAAAAATTATTCTATTTAAAACTGTAAACTATAGCAGCTTAGGTGAGGCATTCGGGCTGACCATGGCCTTGGTCCTGTGACTGGAGACATTGAGGTTCTGTGTGAGTTAGGACATGGTTTCTTGAGGTTCTAGGTTCAAGTTTTTTGAGGTTCTAGGTTCAAGTCTTTTCTAGGTGAACAATGTAATCATATGTAATATAGTATCAGTTTAAAAAAGACTGTCTTTAGTTGCCTTTATCATTTCCATGTTATATTTTAATTTTTATTAATACAATGTAGTTTTATTTTTTTAGTTAAATTAATATAAACTAGCAATTGCACCAAATGTTGCAAAAAACGCCTTAAGGCAGTAGTGTAGGAAAGAACAACATTAAGTGAAAGTGTGGCCATATGTTGCAAAAAGGGTGTTAGTAGAATTTTGGATCATAGTTAAAGAGGGGGTCTCAGGAATTGCATCATTCACATGACATGAGTATATAGTCTTAGGTTCTCTCTTTATAGTTATTTAGTGTATTTCCCAAAGATTCACTCACTCTAGAGATAAAAAAAGATATCTATCCTTAGCAATTATTGACCAAAAGATCTCGATTTGGTTTTTTGGTTAAAGAGCCATATGTATTTTAACTAACAGCACTTGTGTTTAAAGTATTTCCCTATTTAAATGATTGGAATTTATCCACACCCTATTTGTTTACACCAACTTTATTTTTGATTCAACATCTGTTGCAATTGATATAGATCTCTTCGATTTCATTCAGATGCATTTACATTGGTCCCCCAATTCAAACTATAGCAAACATTTGTATCATTGTATTTTTGATCTGTATGTGGACTAGATCTAGTGACCTACATCGAATAATTTTGGCATAGTGACCTACATCAAATTATTTTGGATCCAATTTAAGAAGATAAAATTTTGGCATAGTGACCCACATCAAGTGATTTTGGATCAATTATAAGAAGATAAAGTTGAAGCCAAAATTTGAATCTTTCGAATTCAAGGATGTTTATAATCTCAAATTACCATACTCTTTGGAAATTCAAATTTATGTCCAAATAAAAATCTTCATGAATTCACTTCCTTTTTTATTTCCTTTTATTTTTTTGTAGGCATGGATGCTTGAATTTTGAAAATGTAATGGAAAATATAAATTTCTAAGAATTTTTGATTTAAATCTATTTTATTAACTAATTTTTCATTTTAATGAAACCTATAACATCAACTAAAAATAATAACATTATATTGTTTTAATATTATCATAAACAATGTCTCAGGGGTAGTAGTTATCTACAACAATGATAAAAACAAACCATAGCTTTGTTATGAAAAAAAACATGATTGCAGATGAATGTGCTAAAGATAAATAATTCATTTCTCCATTAAGCAAGTTATTAGAATAATAATGTTGAAATTTAATAAATAATTACTTAGGCTTTGTTATGAAAAAACATGATTGTGGATGAGTGTGCTAAACATAAATAATTCATTTCTCCATTAAGAAGGTTATTAGAATAATAATGTTGAAATTTAATAAATAATTACTTAGGCTTTGTTATGGCTTTGTTATGTAAAAAACATGATTGTGGATGAATGTGCTAAAGATAAATAATTCATTTCTCCATTAAGCAAGTTATTAGAATAATAATGTTGAAATTTAATAAATAATTACTTAGACTTTGTTATGGATTTGTTATGAAAAAAACATGATTGTGGATGAATGTGCTAAATATAAATAATTCATTTCTCCATTAAGCAGGTTATTAGAATAATAATGTTGAAATTTAATAAATAATTACTTAGGCTTTGTTATGGCTTTGTTATGAAAAAAACATGATTGTGGATGAATGTGCTAAAGATAAATAATTCATTTCCCCATTAAGAAGGGTATTAAAATAATAATGTTGAAATTTAATAAATAATTACTTAGGCTTTGTTATGACTTTGTTATGAAAACATGATTGTGGATGAATGTGCTAAAGATAAATAATTCATTTCTCCATTAAGCATGTGTATCGAGAAATTGTTCAAATTCTTGAACAATAATGTCTTCTTTCATATGTAATTGAGTATTGTTTTAATGTTGAAATTTAATAAATAATTACTTAGGCTTTGTTATGAAAAAAACATGATTGTGAATGAATGTGCTAGAGATAAATAATTCATTACTCCATTAATAAAGTATTAAGTTAAAATTAAGCAACTTACGATGTTGTCAGATTTAGTAAATCTATATATATTGCCAAAAATGTCTCCATATTAAAATGACATTGACTTTCTTGTATACCAAGGCTATTGTTATTCATATACAACATACAATTTCTGACAAGCATGAAATTAGCATTGGGATATGTAGATGAACTTGCAGTAAACTCTATTTATGTTAATAAAAATTCTATTTATGTACATCTATGGTAGATAGATTGTACTTGAATGTATTTAAAATATCTTATTTGAGTTACATGCTCATTTCATGCTTGTTTCAGAAGATTATTAATCACCAAAGTATTTTCACCCCCAATTTCCTATTTCAATATCTATAACAAATTTTTTATATATGTGAAAAGATTATGTTGGTTTATATATATGTTTTCACCCACAATTGCCTATTTCAATATCTATAACAAAATTTTCTGGGTGATAACTCTTATCATCAGTATTTTTGAAACCTCCACGACCTGTTTCCATGGAAACAAAAATTGCCTTTCATTCCTTTACAATGGCTCCTTCTCTACAAAAATTATTTCTTCTAGGCTACTTTTTCCTATGGTATCTTATGGTAATTCTAGGCTATTTTTTCCTATGGTATCCTATAGTACTGCCTTACGACATTTCTTTCATACATTCATATGTTCAACCCTATTTGAAGACCTTCTCCCAACTACTTTACCCCAATGTGTTTTGGTCAATTTGAAATTAATTATTTTTAGAGTAGATTAATTAAACACTACACAAATTTAAGTTAGTTTTACGAAACTTTGTTTTTAAAAAATATTTTCTTGAAATTATAATTCCCGAAAAAATTAATTATATAAATTTTCTATTTAAAATTTCAAAATATTGGTAAACCAAAACTAAATTGACAACTTAAAAGTTATATGTCTGTATTTTAAATTCAATTTTGTTCCGGGCCATGTAAAGCATTGGGAGCCATGTGACCATGGAGGCAAGCATGGTTGCATCTAAATGGACAACGGAACACCTCAGTTAGCCCCCTTCCACGTGACCGAATTCTCGGTAAACCTCGAGAACGTTCTATTGTCTTCCAATTTTCCCTCCCGAAGTTTCCATCGACCTATAAATCACGAGGGTTCGTGGAATCAGAAATTGTCAGTTGAATTTTCATGGTCGATATTTGCACACTACTGTAACTGCCTGTAATCCATTCTATTATTTTCAGTGGGTAATTCTACAAGCACTGCTTTGCATTCTTGTTCGTAGGGTTTGAAATTATTTAGTTGTAGGGTTTAAGCTTCTGTAGGAACTTTTAATGGCATCTAGGAGGGTTTGAATTACTTTCTGGACTGTGTTTTGGGAAATTTGTTTAGTTTAATGTGTTTTCTATGGAATTTAGTATTTCAGATTGAGATTTGAGCGATGAAGCGTTACCTAGATCATGCTCTGGCCATGAGCCCTCTGTTGCACTTCCCCGAAGAGCTGAAGAGGATCATAATTCAGTCTGGGCGATCATATGACCAACGCCATGAGGAGAATAAGGGCCTGGAACCTGCGGCGGTGAACATCAAAGAAACACCGAAGGAGTATGTGTTCTACGCCGACGTTTTGGGCCTGATCAAGTCCGACATTCAGGTAAGTGGCGAAAATTAAATCCAATGAACAAGAATCCTTAATTAGGGTTTCATTTTACTGACAGGGAGGGTTAGTGGCGAAAATTAATTCCAATGAGCAGGGTTTCTTAATTAGTGTATCATTTTAGTAATAGGGAGGGTTTAATTTTTTCAGGTATATGTGGAAGAGGAGAAGGTGCTAGTGATAAAATTCCAGGGAGGCAAGTGGAAGCGCGACGCGATCAAGGATGAGGAGTGCTGTAAATATCTGCGAATGGAAAGAAATAGAAGCCCTAAGTTCTTGAGGAAATTCATGCTGCTTGGCGATGCCAATGTCAAGGGAATTTTTGCGTCGTGTGTGGATGGGGTTTTGAATATTACTGTGCCCAGGATTCCGCCCACCATGAAGTCCAAGACAATTCAGATTTCTATAAACTGAAGATAGAAGAAGAAGTTTTTCTTAATCCTTCTTGTTTCTTTGTTCTTGTTTTTAAGAAAATCGGGACAAAGATAAAATTAAGCAGCTTAAAAGCACAAGCACAAAACCTGAATTAAAATAATAACCTGGATAAAATAGACTCTTAGTTCACCCATTGTTAGCAAACCCTAGCTAGGAAAAGGTGTTTGAACAAAAATAACCTGACTTGCAAACGACCCAAGGAGATCGGAGATCAGTGAGCAATCTGATCTGAGTTAGAGCAATTTGATCAGAGTTATCATAAGAAAAAATCTAAAAACTTGAAAAGTTATCATTAAAAGAAATCTACAAACTCGAAATAACTTAAAAACATCCTTACTTGGCTTTGTAGTACCCAAGGTAGTCCTTGTTTCCATAAAAAGAATACTGTTATTTTCAAGATTATCAAGAAATTTAATTGCCAACAGAGAAATTGATTTCAAAAACCTGAAATAGTTGTTCCGTCTCGAGATGACTAAAGAGGAGGAGCCACCTCATCAAGAAGAGGAAATAATTCTAATAGCAACAGATGAACCGAGCAAAGAAACTCCAACAGAAATTGAAAAAAACCTCCTTTGGAAGAAACAATGGAAATCAGTTTCCATAAAAAGAAGAAGATTGTTATTTTCAAGATTTTCAAGATTATCAAGAAATTTACTTGCCAGCAGAGAAAAGGATTTCAAAAACCTGAAATACCAGTAGAGAAAACGATTTCAAAAACCTAAAGCCACCTCATCAATAAGAGGAAATAATTCTAATAGAAACAGATGAACCGAGCAAAGAAACTCCAACAGAAATTGAAAACAACCTCCTTTGGAAGAAACAATGGAAATTTGAACAGTTGAAGAAGTTTAAAAGCAAGAGGAGTCGTGAGTTGGTTGATAACCGAAGCATTCCATTCAAGAAGTTGAAAAGCCAATACGAGAAATGAGTCAGTTGATATCGGAATCAGTCAGTTCACAATTCAAATAGGATTCAGTGTTGGATCTAACAGGTAACCTTTTTCCAATCATCTAACGCTATATCCAACGTTGCAGAACCGTAAAAAGTGGCAGTTAGGAAAGTTATTCTCAAATAAGGATGGCTTAAGGCTTAAAAATGATTATCTTAAAATGATTTATAATAGATTAAATTATAATTAAAATAGTATTTAGTTTCATATATGAGATTAAGGCTAAATGCTATTATAAAGTATATCATCCTATTGAAGGTAACTTCACGGATGATCATAAAAGACAATATTTTTCTTGTCATTATTATCTAGGTTGAAAACACCTTTGTCCTGAAGTAAGATTTAAACTACTTTTGAATTGCCAGCTCATCTGTTTTAGATGTAACGAAATGAGGTATCTAATAGGAACAAAAGTCTACACCCTTACAAATTATGAATGGGTCATTCTAGGTGGTCTAGTTTTCCTTCAATAACAATGACGAACCATTCCAATTTGTCACCAACAATAATTGATGGTTGTTTTCACTACCAAACTGAATTATGATAGGTTTTACCGCCTTCAAGAAAAAAAACAGAGAAAGAAAACATTCTCTTGCAAATTCAAATAAAAATGCCACTAACTTAATATAATTGAAATATAAGAGCAAAGCCTAGTTCAAATATAATTGTCTTTGTTGGAATCTGATGAATGTAAACACAAATATATTTGAAAATTCCACCTACATTTTAATGATGTGATGCCTCGTTGTAAAGAATGAAGGTGTGATTTGGAGAAAGTATTAAATGAAGGTGATTTGAAGAGTGTTTTCTATCACTAGGATCAATATGAAACAAATTACAAAGGGTAGAATAAGATGATCCAAAAGCAACTTTAAATCAGGAATTAAGGAGATTAATGGAAAGCATGAGATCAATATGCTTTTTCTAGGGTGTATATTAATTTACATCAATTTCAATGTAGTGATACTTCATTAACAAAACCATAACAAGGTTTAAAATTTGGAAGCTGCTAGAGAAGGATGAGATCTACTTAGTAATTAATAGTAACAAAATTAAACATTAACAAAAAAGGGTGGTGGATTGGATGCAGATTTTGATTTTATATGATTTTGGTTAGAGATATATGTATGTGAATGTGAGGAAGGATATTGCAATGTGGGCTTATGTGAAAAAATTGAGTGGATTGAGGTGTTCAATAAGGCTAAATGTTGATACTTTTATGAAATATTTGTTTATCAATTGTTTGCGAAATTTCTCTTCAACATTGGAGGTCAAAGGTAAAAATGGTTAACAAAAGATCTATGCATTGTTTTTTGTTAGTATTGATTGCATGACAAGTTTTTGAACATAGGCTGTTTGCGCAAGTGTTGACTACAATTCCCAATGGCAAGTAAAATTTTCAAATATTCATAACCACACTTTCTAGGTAGTGTTTAATTTTGTGTATGAACCATGCTTAGTATTATATGGTGAATATCATGCAAAATTTGGAGCTATTACAAAATATTCTTGTTGATCAAGACATAATCCCTTTCTTGATTACAACATAGATAAATATTCAACCCTTAATTTGATGTTTTGTTTGTAGGGAGAAGTGGTAGGCACTATGATGATTTCACTCTCAAAGCCTATCTTTTAGGGATGCTACAAAAATAATATTATATCCAAAATGCTTTGAAACCTACTCCTATTCTAGATGTGTATACAGTGGAGCAAGAAAAGGGTGTCATTGGTGGAGATTGTTGCACTAAAGGTAACCCATTTACATCAAATATATGAAAAGGATGCTTTTACTTGTAGATATAATGGTTATTGACCTCCCACACTGCCTTTTATACCAGTGGATCCACTCAAATTATACAAATAATTGTGATCTCTCTCTTTGCTCAAAATTTTTCTTTACTGCTCAGTTTTAAGATCACATTGATTCTTAAAATGTGTTTGAGGAGGGTCATTGGATTTGGAGAAGTGTGTGAATTTTTAAACCCCTGTGGCTCCTAAAATTTTATTCTCACAATAAGTTAGATACCATGATCCTAGTTTGAGTTTGCTTGCCCAAATTTCCCTTATGTTCTTAGTCTCTATCAATATTTGAGGACATTTTTTTTGTAAATAAGATAAATGTATTAACAAAAAGAGATGAGTAATTACATCCATGGAGAGCTGGTGCGAGAAACATGCTTCAGCACCCAAACCCAGAAAGATTTAAACATGATTGATTTTTGGATCTGTTGGTGAATACATTTGTACGTTACTAAACAGGTTGAAATAGAGACTAAAACCCCCATAATTATGTGTAATCGTGATCTTGCGCAATTTTCCTCATCATCTTTCTTGGATGAGGATCCATCCCTAGTATTCCACCTGAATTATTCTTGAACCAAATCTGACCAAATTCGCTCCCAATCTGGTAGCTTCTCCCTCCCATTGACAGAGTCCTGATAACTATGCCAACTCTTGGGAAGGCCTAGAAGAGCTAGGCTGACCAAGTTATCATCCACTACAATAATTTTGACACTCCCAAGCTCATCTCGACATTGGATGAACTTGGTTAACTATTTCAGAATAGTGTCGCCTTTCTCCATTTTGATTTTCCTGAGCTTGTCCTTTAGTGCCAATTTTCTATGGTCACTACTACTCTGAAATAGATCTGTCAAGGCCTTCCACATTGCATATGGAGTTTCTTTGCCATGGAGACTCGAGACAATGTGGTCTCGAACTCCCTCTAATAAGATATCCTCGCCTTTGCAACCTTCTTTTTCCAAGCATCAAGAAGAGCGGCGTCTGCTACTGTGGAATGTCATTATCAATGAATTCTTTCAACACATTGTCCTCCAGAACTGCCTCCATTCTATCTTTCCATGCAATATAATTAGAACTACCCTTGAGTGCATATTCCAAACTTAAGCCATTGAAATGCATATTGATCTACATGTCGCACCAAAGAGTATTTTTTCAAATTCGAATGCTATTCAACACAAACTCAATTTCTTCTCCAGTATAGTGATTTCCTGCACTTTGATACCATGTAGAAATTATACAAACAATATGTATTCCAATGGATTCAATCCGATCATGCAATATGCTAAAGCATGATACTGAATCCTTCTACAAATTAATTGCGGAAAATAAACACGATCACCAATCACAACAAGTAAAAGAAAGGAGAAAATCAATCCACAACACATATATTTTCCCAAGGAAAGCTTGCTGCTCAAAAACCCTCTATCTTATATTGTTTATTCATCAAGGAATCATGAAACAATTACAATGCACTCTTCTCACAAGAGTCTGTTTCACTCTCACAACTCTCTCACACTGATCCGGACAGAATTGACCAACACTTAGCCAATTTTCAGCATTTGCTCAGCCAGTCTGCCTTGCGCAATTCATGTGGAATGCAATCTCTATTCTTTAGGAATTTCAACCTTCCAAAACTGCACAATGATCATGGGAAATCATATAGGTGTATTACTGCATGTGAGCAACTTACTAATAATACAACTGATAGTTAACATCCCTTTAACCTCTGTCTCAACTGGGTCTTCATAAGAATTGACATGCATGCAACTATTAATATTAAATCATCAGTTACCTGACAGATCACTGCACGTGAATTAAATCTGATTTAATTCACTTGACCTCTTACTAGTGCAACAATCAGTTACAACTAGTTAACTGATTTTAACTCAATTAATTGAGTTAATTGATTTCTCATGTATTAAACTCTTGCACTAACTGCAACTTGGACTCAAAAACTAATCGAATCATTTTGCATGCCTCACCAACCACCCTCAACTCGAAATTCATGAGCTAACTGAGTTTATCACACTCAGTTAACTATTACAAGTGATAATGAGATAAGATTACAATTTATTGTCCAATTTAATTAAGGGAAAATTAAATTAGACACACATTTCTTGTTGACTTTTCAACACTCCCTCTCAACAATAAAGGGATTATTAGCTACCTCGATCCTACCTCTATGGTATTCGAATTCGCTCTTGGCGAGCGCCTTCGTCAGAATATTTGCATCCTGATCCTCCGTGAGAAATGTATTGAAGTAACATAATGCGTCTTTGAAGACAATATATGAGATGGTGGTACCGAATGTCAATATGCTTGGACCTATCATGGAATAATGGATTAACTGAGAGTTTTATGCAACCCTAGTTATCACAATGTATCATCGTCGGATCCATCTAATGACCAAACAAACCAACAAGAATCTTCCTTGTCTAGATGGCCTCACATGCAGCCCTAATGGCTACCATGTACTTTGCCTTGGCTGAACTAAGTGCAACTGATCTCTGCTAACTGCTGTACCATGAAATTGTTGTCGATCCTATGTTGAATATCCCTCATGATGTGCTCTTTATGTATGATGGATTACCTACCCAATCTGCATCGGTGAAGCCTTGAAGCTTCACTCCCTCTATTTGTCTGTACCATAATCCATACTCTGTAGTGCCCCTGAGATATCTCAAGACATGCTTCCCCACCTTCCAAAAGAGCTTTGTCAGATTAACCATAGCTCGACTCAGGTGGTTAACTGTGCAGAAAATGTCTGGTCGTGTGTTCACCAAGTACATGAGTGAACCCACAAACTACCTGTAAACAGTAGCATCCACTACCTCACCTGAAGTAGCATCCTCCTTCCTAAAGTTTCCTGCAAGAGGAGTCTCCATGGGTTTACAACTCTCTATGTGGAACTTTCTCAAAATCTCTTTGGCATACTTTCCTTGAGAAACAAATAACTCCCCATCACGCTGCCATATTTCCAAACCAAGGAAATAGTGAAGGAGTCCCATGTCCTTCATCTCAAACTCTCTTGCAAGATCCTCTTTGTAAGAAGTTGTGAGTTGCTCATCACCTGTCAAAACAAGATCATCAACATAAATAACGATAATCAAAAGCTTACCATCAACCAAAATCTGGTACAAGTTCGCATCTGCTTCACTCTTTGTGAAGCTCAACCCAGTGAAATAGTTGTTAATCCTGGTGTACCAAGCACGAGGTGCTTTCTTCAGCCCATACAGTGCTCTCTTGAGTCTGCACACATGCGACTCACTTTCAAAGGTATCAAAACCTTTTGGCTGCTCAATGTACACTTCTTCCTCAATAAATCCATTGAGAAATGCAGTCTTCACATCCATCTGATGTATCTGCCACCCCATCTATGTTGAGAGTGCAAGGATAGATCTAATCGATGAGTACCACGCAAATAGCGCGAAAGTCTCCTCATAGTCAATCCCCTCAACTTGTGAGAATCCCCGAGCTACAAATATAGCCTTGAACTTCTCCACACTCCCATCTACTACCTGCTTCACCTTATAGATCCATATAGATCCAACCATTGATTTCCTGACTAGTCTTGGGACAACTTCCCATGCACTGTTCTTGATGATGGAGTCATACTCCTCAACCATGGCATCAACCCAAATTGGTTGTTGCACTGCTTCCTCAAAAGAGGATGGTTCTGTCACAATACACTCTCATAAGAGCCCTGTATCCAGTGAACTTGTTTGGAGACTGTCTCTGTTTGCACAGTGATGCAGGTGCTCCTACATGTTCTGTTGCATCAAGTCTCAATCTGTCAGCTTCTGTGGTGCGCCTTCTACCATGTCTGGTGGATGGCCCTGCATGATTGTTTTCTTCCACTCCATGATCCTCCATATGTGGTTGCGCCACATCCTGACGTTCATCCTTTGGAACCAAGAGTTTCTCATATGCATGCAAATTAAGCTCCCTCTCAAGGGACATTCGCATGGCTTTCTCCTCATCAAATTTTATATCCTGTATCACAAAAACATCCTGTTGTTCGGAAAACACAATCGATAGTTGTGGGGAGTATCAATGTACCCCAAAAATATCTCAATCTTAGCTGTTGGTTCTATCTTCTTTCTGGAATATTTGGTCATGTGGAAATAGATAGATGAGCCAAACATTTTAAAATATGAAACATCAGGTTTCTTACTAGAAAAAGCCTCGTCTGGTGTACTCATTCCAAGTATCCTATGAGGACTACGGTTCTGCACAAATACTTTTGTGTTGCATGCCTCTTCCCACAAATGAAATGGTAGGCCCTAATCATGCGACATCGCTCATGTTGAACCCATAATTGTTCTGTTCTTTCTTTCTACAACCCCATTATGTTGTGGGTTATGAGGTGCAATCAAATCTCTCTGAATTCCTTCTTTGGCACAAAAGTTCTTGAATTCATTAGAGATGTACTCACCACCATTGTCGATCCTTAGAGCCTTCACATGCTTCCCTGTGTCTTTCTCAACCAGTGCTTTAAACTCACAAAATTTGGAGAACGTTTGATCTTTATTTTGCATGAAGTAGATCCAACACTTTCTAGAAAAATCATCAACAAAAATCACATAATACATGTGATTTGCTGTTGAAGCTGTAGATAATGGTCCACACACATATGAGTGAACTCTCTGAAGGATTTACATTGCTCAATTCTCCTTCTCATGAAAATGCCTTTGCGTACTTCCCCATGGTACATCCCTTGCATGTGTCTATCTGTGCAAGAGTACCCTTTGGAAGCCCCGTAGAAATCTATTGCATGACCTTCAAAACACTGTGGTGTAGATGGCCCAATCTCCTATGCCATAACTCACCCTCATCCCAACTCACCACTTTTCCTGCTTTACCCATCAATGTTGCATAGCCATCTACATCAAGTTTGTAAATATTCTTCACACGAATCCTAGTCTTGTTGACTTGTCCTGTGGCTTTGTGACGAAGGAATTCTTTCCCTTCATGGAAAACCACATCATATCCTCTATCCTCCAACATAGCAACTGAAACTAAATTATTTTTCAAGCCTGGTGCATGCATTACATCTTTTAATAAGAAGAGTTTACCTGACTGTCTCTGCAAAGTAACTATACCAATACCGGTAACATTATACCTCCTGTCATCACCCATTTCGATATGCATCTAGAGATCCTTCTCCTCCAAGCTACTAAAAATTTCTTTGTCTCCTGTCATGTGGAAAGATGCACCACTATCCAAGTACCAAATTGATCCCATCGCACTAGACACCATGCATGCGATGAGTGAGAATTCCAACTCAAATTGTGAGGCTAAAGTCTCACCCGTTGTAGATCCTGAAGCCTTGTTGTTGTTCTTCTTCTTCTGTGGAAAATTAGTGGCATAATGTCCATGATCGTGCAAGTGAAAACATTTCACTTTGGACATGTCACGCTTCTTTCCTTCTTTGTCGGTCTCAGATTTGGAATAAGATTTATTTCCCTTCCCCTTCTTTTCTTATCCAGCGAAGGCACAATTTTCCTCATCATCTATCTTGGATGAGGATATATCCCTAGTATTCTTCCTGAATTCTTCTTGTACCAAATCCGACCAAATTCGCTCCCAATCTGGTAGCTTCTCCCTCCCATTGACAGAGTCCTGATAACTATGCCAAATATTGGGAAGGCCTAGAAGAGCTAGGCTCACCAAGTCATCATCTGCTATAGTAATTCTGACACTCCCAAGCTCATCTTGACATTGGATGAACTTGGTTAAATATTTTGGAATAGTGTCGCCTTTCTCCATTTTGATTTCTCGAGCTTGTCCTTCAGTGCCAATTTTATGTGGTCACTGCTCCTTTGAAACAAATATTTCAAAGCCTTCCACATTTCATATGGAGTTTCCTTGCCATGGATACTCGAGATAATGTGGTCTCGTACTCCCTCTAATAAGATCCTCCTCACCTTTGCAACCTTCTTTTTCCAAGCATCAAGAAGAGTGGCATCTACTGTTGGGGGCTTGGGAATGTCATTACCAATTAATTATTTAAACCTGTTGTCCTCCAGAACTGTCTCCATTCTATATTTCCATGCAATATAATTAGAACTGTTGTTGAGTGCATATTCCAATCTTAAGCCATTGAAAGCCATCTTGACCCGTTTGTCGCACCAAAGAATATTTTTTCAAATTCAAATGCTATTAAGCACAAACTCAATTTCTTATCCACTATAGTGATTTCCTGCGCTTTGATACCATGTAGAAATTATAAAAACAATATGTATACTAATGGATTCAATCTGATCATGCGATATGCTAAAGAAAGATACTGAATCCTTCTACAAATTAATTGCGGAAAATAAACACGATCACCAATCAAAACAAGTAAAAGAAAGGAGAACACAAATATTTTCCTGGGGAAATCTTGCTCCTCGAAACCCCTCTATCTTCTATTGTATATTCACCAAGGAATTATGAAACAATTACAATTCACTCTTCTCAATTGAGTCTGTTGCACTCTCACAATTGTCTCACACTGATCCGGACAAAATCGACCAACACTTAACCAATTTTCAGCCTCTGCTCAGCCTGCCTTGCTTGCGCAATTCACGGGAATGAAATCCCTATTCTTTAGGAATTTTAGCCTTCCAAAACTACGCAATGATCATGGGAAATCCTATGGGTGTATTACTGCATGCGGGCATCTTATTAATAATACAACTGATAGTTAGCATCCCTTTAACCTCTGTCTCAACTGGGTCTTCATCAAAACTAACATGCATGCGACTATTAATAGTAAATCATCAGTTACTTGACATATCACTACATGTGAATTAAATCTGATTTAATTCACTTGACATCTCACTAGTGCAACAATCAGTTACAACTAGTTAAACTAATTTTAACTCAATTGATTGAGTTAGTTGATTTCTCATGCATGAAATTAATGCACTAACTACAACTTGGACTCAAAAACTAATAGAATCACTCTGGAAGCCTCACCAACCTCCCTCAACTCGAAATTCATGAGCTAACTGAGTTTATCACACTCAGTTAATTATTACAAGTGATTATGAGATAAATTAAACTAAACACACATTCCTTGTTGACTTTTCAACAATATTTACCATATTTACATGCTAACTATCATACTAACTATTCAATAGATTTACAATAAAAAATAATATAATATATTACACACGGGATCATCTAGTTCATATAACTTTGATGCATGTGATTGGAATCGTTGACAGAGAAATTTTCTTGTAGTTTTGATTCAATATCAATTCCAATTGAGATTACTTGCCTACATACATCATTTCTTGATTCCTGATTTAGGTTTAAATTGTATTGTTGTTGATTTTCCGATTTATCTTTAAGAAACTTTGTATGTTATATAATGGTCATATGTATCATGATGTCTCAACTAGGACTATCACCTTAAGAACTCACTTCACAAGCAGGCTCACTGTATAGAAGGAAAAGCCTTAACTTACTAGCTAGTTCAGGTAAAGTCATGGGACTTTATCTTAGGAACCCTTCAATCCTTCTTCAATCCTCAGTATTCGTGGTTTGCTTATTAAAAATAGTCTGAAAGCAGCAAACACTTCTGATTTGATTTGCAGAGAGGTGTTTCATGCCTTTTTAGTGATTTCTTTAGTTACGTGTGAGAGGAAGTTTTACACCTTTCCTCTATAATAGGTTAGCTTGTATAATGCACTTTCTCTTAAGTGAAAAATCATTCTATATAAACTGTAGCTACCTTTATCACTTCAGTATTATATCTTATTTTTTTAAATATATTCGGTTTTATTTTTTTAAGTTAAATCATTATAAAAATGTTTATATTATAATGTTTTGAAAGAGGTTAAAGTATAATCAATATAGTAACTAGTTTTATATATGAAATTTTATTAAGTATATAGTCTTATTGAAGGAAACCTCATAGATGATTATAAAGCACTTTATATTTTTATAAAGTATTATATACATTAAAAAATATAAACTAGCTTTTATCAGCTAAGAGTTTATCTCTTAGATATAAGGAAAAGAGCTAACGGACCAAGACTGACAGGTGTCTTGTAGGGGAAAAAATCTGTCATGTCATTTTATAGAGTACTAATAGGTTTCTTTAGGTGGTGTAATTTTCCTGATGATGAGTGAGCCACATTTATGAGTGATGGTTGTCTCCTATACCAAATTGAATTATGATAGGATTTACTACTTTAAAAAAAAATTGCAAATTCAAAAAAAAATATCACTAAATATAATTGAAATATAAAGCAAATCCTAGTTCAATTTTATTTGCGTCTTTTGAAATCTAATGAATATAAAGAAAAATACTTTTGAAAATTGCACCTACATCTGTAACAATGTTTCATAACCATACTTTAATAGAGTGATGCTTTAGTGTAGGTATTAGAGAATATTGAGGTCTAAAATGGGCCTCAAAACAAAAATGCACAACAAAAACCAACTTTATAAGAAGCAATACGATTAAATATGATGATGTAAAAGACGGGGATGATTCACTATTCTTGGAGTAAAAAAAAAAAAAAACCTACTTTTTTCAACTTGTATCTTCAACTTATCTCCCTTTGATTTTACTCAAGTTTTGAGCAGAAGCACTCATTGTGTAGGAATTTACAAGGTAAGTTCCGTAGATCAAGAACCAAAGGTCACCGCTCACAAACAGATCACAAATCAGTACACTAGTATAATCACGTGGTTAAAACCCTCAAAGAGGGAAATAGTCCATGGCCTAAGCCAATGCAGCCACTTCAGGAAATTTATTAATATAAAAATAAAAGTTACATATGTTTCTCTCATAAACGGTTACCGAAAAAATGACCCTCCATGCTCTTTAAATAGAGATCATGGACCAATCGGGTGTTAAGCCATGGATCAAGTGTCGTTAATATCGAGGTGAGAGATAACTGTCGGATCACTACAAATCATGACTGTCGGATTATAAGTTACAAATGTACATGGTAAAGAAACACACTTTACCTAACTCTACACTAGACTAAGTTGTTATTAACTATTTCTTATGTGTCGGAATATCCTAACATCCCCCCTTAAGAACAACTTGGGATAGGATTGAAGGATTTACAAAGGTGACACAAAAGGAGCCTATTTCCTATGTGTCTAAATATCCTAACATCCCCACTTAAGAAAAAATTGGGATAGGATTGAAGGATTTACAAAAGTGACACAATAGGAGAAGGAAGGACGCATTAGAGCCTATCCCCCCTTAATGACAACTTTCCTGAACTCCAAGCATGGATCGAAGTTTGGTAAAATTCGCTTCTGTGAGAGCCTTCGTAAAGATATCGGCTACTTGATCAATTTTTGGACAGTACTGCACTTTAAGAACATGATCATGAATGAGCTTTCTGATAAAGTGTATGTGGAGCTCAATGTGTTTCATACGCTGATGCTGAATTGGATCTTTACTTAGCTGAATGGCACTCTGATTATCACACCAAAGTGTAGTTGGATGCCGCTGATGAAGACCAAATTCAGACAGAATCTGACGAAGCCACATGGGTTCCTTGTTGGCTTCAACTGCACCACGATACTCTGCCTCTGCTGAAGAATGAGAGATGGCACTTTGTTTCTTATAAGACAAAGTAATAGGTCCTGAACCAAGAGTGAATAAATATCATGCAGTAGACTTTCGATAATCAGGGTCACCAGCCCAATTAGAATCAGTGAAACCAATCAACAATGGAGATGCTCCTGCACTGTAATGAATCCGAAACTGAACTATACCTAAAATATATCGAAGTATTATTTTAGCTGCTTTCTAGTGACTTTCATGAGGTTGGTGCATAAACCGAGTGACAAGACCAATGACAAAGGAAAGGTCAGGATGGGTATGGGTTAGATATAGAATTTTACCAACAAGTTGAGAATATAAGGTAGCATCAACTTCAGGGGTAGTACAAGTGACTAAAGCTTGACTCCAGACTGAAAGGGAGAAGGGGCTGGCTTACAATCTTCCATGTGAAAGTGGTGTAGAAGATCACATGCATAATTGGACTGAGAGAGGGTAATGCCTTCCTTGGATTGCAAGACTTGAAGAGCAAGGAAATAATGCAAGTGTCCTAAGTCTGTCATTTCAAACTTCTTTTTGAGGCTAGACTTCACATGGTTTATATGGTTTGGATCACTACCAGTAAGGATAAGTTCATCAACATAAAGAACAAGGATGGTGAAGGACTTACCCACTTTCTTGTTGTAGATAGTGTTTTCAGAATGACACCTAGAAAAGCCATTATCTAATAGAAATCTATCCATTTTGGCATACCAAGCCCAAGGAGCTTGTTTGAGACCATAGAGAGACTTCCTAAGGCGACAAACAAGGCTAGAGTCATTGTGGATAAAGCTAGGGGGTTGTTCCATGTAGATTTCTTCATGTAAATCTCCATGTAAGAAGGCATATTTAACATCCATCTGATGGAATTCCCATTTAAAGGAAGTAACAAGGGAAAGAAAAAGGTGGATAGAATTCATTTTGGAAATAGGGGAGAAGGTTTCAGTATAGTCAATGCCTTCAACTTGTGAAAATCCTTTAGCAACAAGACGAGCTTTATGTCTATCCACTTTTCCATCTGGTCCAAACTTTTTTTTGTAAACCCATCTGCATATGACAAGTTTTCTTCCTTTTGGAAGAGGAACAAGATCCCAAGTATCATTCGCCAATAAGGAACGATATTCTTCATTCATAGCTTCATCCCAAGCTGGATGACCGGAGGCTTCTTCAAAGGTTTCTAGATCAGGATTTTTTGGAACTTGAGCCAATAAGGAAGAAGCTCTTTCGAACTGAGAACGTGTATGTCATCGATCGGTAGGGTCACCTGCAAGAGAACCTATTGCATCCCGAGTAGAGCGGACCCATCTTGGAAGCGGTGGAGTATAAGGAACAATTTCAAGAGGTGGAGAAGGATTTTCATCCTCATTGTCATCATCTGAACTAGAAGGAATGTTATTAAAAATAGAAGAGAGAGAGAGAGGTGGCACATATGCCGAATCAGGCTCGTAGGCCAAAGGTGGCACACCTGTCGAATTAGGCTCGTAGGCCAATATATTTTCATCAAACTTTACATCTCTTCTAATGATTATATTTTTGGATTTTGGTTGGAGAAGTCTATATCCTTTGATATCTTCATAATATCCAACAAAAATGCATTTTTCACTCTTAGGTCCTAAGGCTTTATGTTTCGCATATGGAATATGGGCCCAAGCATCACTTCCAAAAACACGAAAGTGACTTACATCTGGTTTGATTGAGCTCCAAGCTTCTTCTGGAGTTATATTCTTTAAAACCTTAGTAGGAGTGTGATTTACTATGTAATTTGCACAGTTAATGGCTTCTGCCCAAAAATTGAGACCAAGTACTTTAGATTGAAGCATACAATTAGCCATTTCTTTTAAGGTGTGATTCTTCCTTTCAGCTACACCATTTTTTTGTGGAGTATATGGAACAATATGTTGCAATTGAATGCCACGCTTAGTGCAGAAGTTGATAAATTTGGTGTTAAAAAATTCTCCTCCATTGTCTGATCTTAACTTAAGAATTTGATGTCCAGATTGTTTCTCAACAAAGGCCTTAAAGGCCAAGAACATGTTAAAAACTTCACTCTTGAGTTTTAAGAAGTATACCCAAGTGCATCTGGAAAAATCATCAATGAAGGTTAAGAAGTACTTGCAACCAGAGAAAGAAACAATAGGAATTGGACCACATAAATCACTGTGCACAAGCTGCAAAGGGGCTGAAGCATGCCAAGAGGCATTTTTGTCAAAACTATCTCGATGATGTTTTCCGAGTACACATCTGGAGAAAACACCATCTCGGCAAGATACCATAAGAAGACCCATCACCATATTTTCCTTACATAGAGTTTGAAGAGAGCGATAGTTTAAGTGACCAAATCACTCATGCCAAATTTTGCTCACTTCATCATTATGAGCAAAAAAAATGGAGGGAAGACATGATGATCCAAAGTTTTCAAACTTATACAACCTTGTGGAATCATCAACAATGCTAGTAGCTAAAATATGTTTAGGATCTTTGAGGTCCTTGATTACAACATCATGAGGTGAAAATTCTACTATTTTCCCTTCACCTGAATGAGTTATTTGATAAACATAGAGAAGGTTGCATGACAAGGTAGGAACACATAGTACATCATTAAACTGATCATTATCGAGATGAATGGTTCTAGATCCTACAACACTAAGAGATCTATCATCACCAACATAAATATGTTTGGTGTTACAATCATTTAAAGAAGAAAACATGGCTTTATTTTTGGCCATGTGATAAGAAGCTCCAAAATCAATGAGCCACTCATGAGAATGAGAAGAAGAAGATACATTTAATGCATAACCAGATCTTGATTCTTGACAAACACAAGAAAAAATTTCCATTCTTGAAGATGAAGGTGAAGAGTGCTCCAAATTGATGTTGTGCTTCTTCATTGCTACTTCTAAGGCTTCCATCTTCTTAAAACATTTGGACTCTATATGGCCATCACGATTGCAAAATTTGCAATGTATATCTGTCCTCTTTCCTTTGTTTTTATATGCCTTATCATTTTGGTGAGTTTCTTTTTCAGTTTACGTCTGAAATTGCTTAGGACCCTTGTTTGGTTTCAGACCATACTTTTTAGGATACAGCTTCTTGGGATTCTTTTGATATGATTGATGTTGGGCTGCTAAGGATTTCTTAGAAGCGTTTCCAGAAGTGATAAGACCAAGGTTTAAGATTTTTTCTTATTCTCTTATCAAAGAATCACAAAAGGAATCAAAAGAGGGATTCTTGTAGGTAGTTCCTGAAGAAATGATGGCTTCTTTAGTGGAATGTGTAATATTCCAAATGGGAGAAATTAGGCACAGTTGGGAATATATTGGGATATTACACTATGGGATCACAGTAGTATGGAAAAAACACCAACAAATTCTAAACCAGAGATAGGCTTGTAGGGCATTTACTAGTTATATCACCTCTAAGGAGAGGGTGAAAACCAGAGGCTTCCTGGCCCGTTCCAGACTCTGTCTATAGAAGACTGATGAAACACAGCAAGTGTGGGAATGACACACTCCTCTAGGATTTTTCTGCCCTTAGGAACCTTAGATCTACAGATCTAAATAATGGATCCAAAGAGGAGAAAAAACCAAACAAGGAAGGAGCGGGAAATTCCACTACTAGGAAAAACTGCAAGAGGCTCAGGGAGAACGTTGTATAAGAAAAATGGTGCAAGAATAATGCTGCTTAGGGCTGGGTTCCCTTAGTGTAGGCTGCGTGGGACCTCCATGCTGAGTTTTAGAAAAAACAAATGGGTTTACGGGCCTTAAACAGATCTCCCACAAAGCTGACTAGTTAAAAATCAGCTAAAGAGAAGAGCTGATGGAATGAAGAAGAACCCACTTCATACTTGGGTAGTTTCAGCAGAGAGTCATTGGAAATCAGCAATCAGACATTTATTACAGTATATCAGCAGAAAATCAGACTTTTAATGAAGTTCCTTAAGAATTACAGTGAATTTCATGAGGAAATAAGCAAGAAATCTTCAGAAATAGGAGCTGCAATATATGTAGAAAGTGCAGAAATGAATAGAAAGCGTCCCTCTAAGTGTGCTTCAGTAGTATAATGTTGGAACTCATATATACAACAGATTCATGGCTGAAACATCATATCCACATCAGATCTAGAAACTACACAGCCTTCTCTACAAGATTCCTTTGGAATTTCATCAAAATACTGAATAATAATGTGTAGATCTAACTTTTTATACATAGAACTGAAGAAAGCTTTAGTAATTTCTGAAGATGAATTTATTCACAATATACATCAGATCTGAACATAAGATATTAGCAAGCTACTTCATTAATCTTCAAGGTGAGAGGCAAGCCTCAATCACCAGAAACAAGTACAATGTGAGATATGCAACTAGCAATAGAAGCAATACATAAAACAACGTAGTAGAAAAAGGAGACTGCGCAGTAGCTAGGGCTGAATGTTAAAATGGGTAAAATATACAGATCTTAAATGAAAATATGATAGAGATCCTCTTCCGGGTGGTCACAAGACACCCTCCTTGAGAGAAATCCCTCAAAACTACTAGATCCTTGCAGATCTAGAATTCCACTTACTATACTTGCAGCAACAACAAAACCCTCAATGAGCCAGTGCTGACAATACATGCATAGCTTGGCCTCCAACCTGATAGTGGTTCAATTAGCACACTTCCCTCCAAGAGCTACTCAAAGAAGGATTAAGGATTCCTAAACAGGAGATCCTCTCTTTCTCTTGCTAAACATCAAAGAGAAATGGAGTTGCCTTAGCAAGCTCAGAAAATGAAATATGATCAACAACCTCCGAATGAGCCTTCATCCTCCTTTTATAACATTTGAGTCTCTTGGAAAACCCTAAACCACTTTCTTCTTTTGGTTCCTTTCACACTTGGAAACCCCTTCTAGAACTGCACAGTCCATCAAGGAGGTTCATTGAACCTAGACAGCGCTGTTGACTTGGTCAAATAGGATCTCCTTTGGTGGTCTTGTCCCTTTCACACCTGCAAGATTTTATTTCAATGGTCTAATTATGCCTCTTTTCACATAGGCACTGATTTATTCTTGATTTGCAAGGGGATTAGACATTCTCCCTTATAATTTATTCCTTAAACATGAAATACAAAGTAAGTAAGGCAAAATTAATGTTCCAAATTAGCTGAAGCTAATTTAGGAACATTACAGTCTCCCCCTCCCAAATGTTGCTTGTCCTCAAGAAACTGCAAGGGTGCTGCAAAACTCCTCCTTCTTCTCTTGGGGCCCCCTCATCAAATAGTCTCCTCCATTGCTCTAAATTTTCTGCAATATCTTTATCTTCCCAATGGTCCTTCCTGAAGATGCAAGTTTGCCCTTGATGACTAAACTCAAAGGCTCTCATCATGAAGAAATGGAAGGTTTTTGTCGAAACCTTCTTGCTGATCCATGGCCTCCTCAAGATAGAAGTGATGTCTATCATGGGGTTCTCATGATCCATGAAAGACTCCCATCCCCATGCTGTCATCAAAATGTGATGGATCACCTCCCAGCTTGGCAATCTATAGAAGATCTCCTCCCCAATACATGTGAGAGGCATGTCACCAACCATCATATGTATCACCTTACAAATAGACAAGTGATTAATCATAGTGGCCATACAAAATTCCATGCTCCCAGGGAAGCATGAAATGCAAAAATAATGGGGAACTCCTTCCCCCAAGGGCACATTCAACAAGTGTGCCTTTCCTCCAACTATGCCCCCAACAAAGGTAGGGACATCTTCAGCTTGTGGGATCATGATTAGAAGCATGCTAGCTTCCATGTGTGATAGATAAGAAGGAAGATATTCCCTCATGTGCAACGAGCGCAATTTTATCCTTAACTGCCATAGAATAAGATATGACAAGTGCCACCCCCAACACTTGTTTGCTACCTCATGTCTTTGGAATGCTTGGAGAATGGTCATCATGGTGGGTGTAAAAGAATCACACCATGTAGAATGTAAAGGCTTCCCAAGGTTCTCGAAGAAATGGCTTGCATCAACATAGTTCATGGCCTTAGATGGCCCATGAAACCCATCATACTTAGTGCCCCATCTTGGCACCATGCCCTGCAAATGAGTGTCAGAAAAATATAAGCATATAGGAGATGCAAAATAATGCTCAAGAGGATGAGTCTCTCTATATACTTGTTTTACATTAGTGGGGTAACTCATGGATGAGTCCCCTCTCATACTCAAAGAACAAGGAGGTGCGAATGGTGGCTCCTCCCAAGAGCTATGTTCCTCCTCCTCTACCAAGTAGTCCATGCACTTCTTCATATGAGAGTACACATCTTCTTTATATCCTTCCCATATTAATCCACCCAAGAGAGTATGATATGCTTTGAAAAAACCAGTGGGTTTGGAAAGCAGGATTTCATAGATGGCATCAAATAGTCCCTCCTTGAGTTTGGAGTTATTAGTCAGAAGAATAAGATTGTAGAAATAGATAACTCCATCTACCACCTTGAACCTTTCATCCTTCACTTCCCCTTCAAGAACCCCCCATATGAAAAGGTCCTTGGAGTATTCCAGCTTGAGTTGGGAATCCCAACAAGGATCCAAGCTCTCCAAGAATGACAGCACTGTAGAGGTCTGAAAAGCAGCCCCTGTCTTCTCATGGCTCCCATCTTTGACATCCTTGATATCAAGATCACATGTTGGAGCATCATCATCCTCCTTTTGCTGCCCCTTTTGTAGTTGTTCTTGCACAAGACAAGATTGGAGCATATGGAAATCAACTTCCCCTTGGAAAGTCCTTGTTTTCCAAAACCTCCTCCTTTTGGCCCATGTATACAAGAGGGTTAGGATCCCCTTGCCATCTTCAGAAATCCCCTTTGTGAATCAAGGGATCATGGGCTGCCCCAAAGATATGGAGTTTCCATGTGCCCTCATGCTCATGCCATCATAGATCTCTTATTTCTTATTTCCCAGCGCATATATCCGAGTGGGAGTTTGCAATGTCCCTTTCAGGAAACTGCTCATCTCTCTCCCGAATGCTTGAGAGATTCTCTGCGCTGTGCTAGCTTCTCCCAAGGCTCCCTCCTTAGCCAAGTATGCATATGCAGCCCATAGATGAAGGAACACCATAGATTTCCTCCTATCAAGAGGTGCCCCTAGTAGAGGACCTCCTTGCAAAGAGGTGTCAAGGCATAGAGTAGAATGTTGATGTAGGCAGACAGATTTGTCCCTACCTTCCATGCATAATTCCTTTTTCCTTCCTTGTGCTTCCATGTTCTGAAGTAGAGGAGGGTTCATGCTTCCCATCATGTGATGCCCTTCCTCCTCTTCTACCTCCCCTATCTCCAAGACTTCATCATTGATCAATGATAGTGCATGCTCCTCATGCATGAGATCCTGTGGGACTCTTTGCAAGAGTGCAAGAGTCTCTTCTCTTGGAGCAAGTGCTCCAACCTCTTCCTCATGAAGTGCTTGAGGTGCCCTTGAGGTGACTGCGTTCTCATCTCCCACTTCCTCCTCCTCCTCTTCAACAACTGAAATTGTCCCATCATCAATGAGAGACAATAGATCTTGATAAACTATTGAAGGAGAAGCCTTCATGTTTTCCTCTTGAGATGAGGACTCTTCACCAATTGGAGATCTTGCCCTTGGCAATGCATCAATCAAGCTCACACCTTCTTTTTCCTCCTTTATGAAGGAATCACTAGAAAAATGCTAAAGCTATGATGATATGGATGAGTGCTCATATCCATGAGACGAGGATTCAGAATGTTCCTCATGCACAGATCTTGTAGATCTGATTGGAAGATCTTCTTTTTGAAACTCCTTGGGAGCTTCACTGCTGCTTCTCTTTTCTTCTTGCACATCCTCCTTGGGGAGGCTCTTCTTAAATCTGAACAGAGATGAGATTAATCTCATCCTCTCCATGTTTCCCTTGCTCTTGATCTCACTAATAGTTTGATCTCACAGGCGGAGCGAGATATCATGCTCTGATACCACTGTAATATTCCAAATGGGAGAAATTAGGCACAGTAGGGAATATCTTGGGACATTCCACTATGGGATCATAGTAGTATAGAAAACACACAAGAAAATTCTAAACCAGAGATAGACTGGTAGGGCATTTACTAGTTATATCACCTCTAAGGAGAGGGTGAAAACTAGAGGCTTCTTGGCCCGTTCCAGACTCTGTCTATAGAAGAATGATGAAACAAAAAAAGTGTGGGAATGACACACTCCTCTAGGAGTTTGATGCCCTTGGGAACCTTAGATCTATAGATCTAAAGAATGAATCCAAAGAGAAGCAAAAACCAAACAAGCAAGGAGCGGGAAATTCCACTACTAGGAAAAATTGCAAGAGGCTCAGGGAGAACGCTGTATAAGAAAAATGGTGCAAGAATAATGCTGCTCAGGGTTGGGTTCCCTTAGTGTAGTCTGTATGGGACCTCCATGTTGAGTTTCAGGAAAAACAAATGGGTTTAAGGGCCTTAAACAGATCTCCCACAAAGCTGACTAGTTAAAAATTAGCTAAAGAGAAGAGCTGATGGAATGAAGAAGAACCCACTTCAGACTTGCACATTTTCAGCAGAGAGTCATTGGAAATCAGCCATCAGACATGTATTATAGTATATCAGCAGAAAATCATACTTTTAATGAAGTTCCTTAAGAATTACAGTGAATTGCATGAGGAAATAAGCAAGAAATCTTCAGAAATAGGAGCTGCAATATATGTAGAAGTGCAGAAATGAATAGACAACGTCCCTCTAAGTGTGCTTCAGCAGTATAATTTTAGAACTCAAATGTACAGCAGATTCATGGCTGAAACATCAGATCCACATCAGATCTAGAAACTACACAGCCTTCTCTACAAGATTCCTTTGGAATTTCATCAAAATACTGAATAATAAAGTGTAGATCTCAATTTTTATACACAGAACTGCAGAAAGCTTCAGAAATTTCTGAAGATGAATTTATTCATAATATACATCAGATATAAACGTAAGATATCAGCAAGCTACTTCATTAATCTTCAAGGTGAGAGGCAAGCCTCAATCACTAGAAACAAATACAATGTGAGATATGCAACTAGCAGTAGAAGCAATACATAAAATAACGCAGTAGACAAAGGAGAATGCATAGTAGCTAGGGATAAATGTTAAAATGGGTAAAATATACAGATCTGAAATGAAAATATGACATAGATCCTCTTCCGGGTGGTCACAAGACACCCTCCTTGAGAGAAATCCCTCAAAACTACTAGATCCTTGCAGATCTAGAATTCCACTTACTATACTTGCAGCAGTAGCAAAACCATCAATGAGCCAGTGCTGATAATACAAGCATAGCTTGGCCTCCAACCTGATAGTGGTTCAATTAGCACACTTCCCTCCAAGAGCTACTCAAAGAAGGATAGAGGATTCCTAAACAGGAGATCCTCTCTTTCTCTTGCTAAACAACAAAGAGAAATGGAGTTGCCTTAGCAAGCTCAGATAATGAAATATGATCAACAACCTCCTCATGAGCCTTCATCCTCCTTTTATAACGTTTGAGTCTCTTGGCAAACCCTAAACCACTTTCTTCTTTTGGTTCCTTTCACACTTGGAAACCCCTTCTAGAACTGCGCAGTCCATCAAGGAGGTTCATTGAACCTAGACAATGATGTTGACTTGGTCAAATAGGATCTCCTTTGGTGGTCTTGGCCCTTTCACACCTGCAAGATTTTATTTCAATGGTCTAATTATGCCTCTTTTCACATAGGCACTGATTTATTCTTGATTTTCAAGGGGATTAGACATTCTCCCTTACAATTTATTCATTAAACATGAAATACAAAGTAAGTAAGGAAAAATTAATGTTCCAAATTAGCTGAAGCTAATTTAGGAACATTACAGAATGGAAGGCAGAAACAAATACAGAGTATGCAGGGCCAAGCTTAGCAAGAATGAAATAAATGAGGCTACCATCTTCCTTTTTGACCTTACAACCTTCTAAAAGAATTCTAAGGGTATTGAATTTGGAAAAAAAATCCTCAATAGAGGAGAAATTATTGGGATCCAAAGTAAGCAACTCATTTTCAAGCTGATGGGCCTTGATTTGATTTTGAATGCCAAAGACAGTATTTAGCTTGTCCAGGGCTTCATGAGGGGTGTCAATGTCAAGGATATGAAATCAAAGATCTTGAGAAATGGACATTCCTATCAACCCTCGTGCTTGATCTTGTTTATTTTCCCATTTAGCGACTTTATCATCATCAGAAGGTTTAGTTTCTAGCCCTGTGGCTATTCTATAAATCCCTTTACTTCTAAGTATATCTACCATGTGAGGTAGCCATTGGAAAAAATTGGTTCTGTTAAGAATAATCGGACATGCACTGTTAACATGGGTACTCTTTCGATGCACAATTTAATTTTGCATCCAAAGAGTACCCATGTTGCATACACTCAATGGACTTTATTGTAGGAAAATTGTGAAATACATGAAAAACATGATTGCTTTCATTCCTTTCATGCATTTCACAATTTTCATGTAGTTGCGTCCATCGAAAGTATGGAACATGGATACTCTCTGGATGTAAAATTAAATTGAGCATCTAACAAGTGCTCCCGCTCGAAATTTGAGTAAAATAATAGGGAGATAAGTTGAAAATACAAGTTGGAAAAACATTTTTTTTCTTTTTTCCCTCCAAAACTTGATGATGTAATCTAATCTTATTTTATTATTTCCACTATTATTTTATAATATCCCTTAGGAGACCCATTTTAGACCAAAATTTCTCTAATGCATGAAAGTATGATTTAGAAATTGTATTAAGGGGAGGTGATTTGAAGAGTGCTTTCTATCACTAGGATCAATATGAAACAAATTATAAAAGGTAGAATAGGAAGATCCAAAAGAAGCTTTAAATGAGGAATTATGGAGATTAATGGAAGACGTGTGTTCAATATGTTATTTTTAGGTGTATAATAATTTACACCCATGTTGGCTTATTGATACATTGCTAACAAAACTATTTCAATGTTTAAAATCCATAAACTACTAGTAAAGGATGAGGTCTACTTATCATAGTAATTAATAGTAACTAATTTAAACTTTGAAAACAAAGAGTGATGAATTGAGTGTAAATTTTAATTTTATATTATTTTATTCAGAGACGTATGTATGGGAATATGAAGAGATTGCAAGGTGGGATTATTTTAAACAACCTAGTGGATATCAATGTTTGACAAGTTTGTATGCTAAGAGTTTAATGAAATGTTTGTTTATCAACTATTTGCAAAATTTTTGTTCAACATTGGGGGTCAAAAGTAATAAAAATTAGCAAAAAATCCATGTATTGTTTTTTTGGGTATTAATTGCATGGAAATATTTTGAATACAATTGGTTTACGATTCTCGATGCCAAGGAAAACCTTCAAACAATGATAAAGTCTCTTTCTCCATATTATTTAATTTTGTGGATGAATCATGCCTATTATATGGTGAATATCAAGCTATTACAAAAGATTCTCTTCAATCAAGATGTAATTTCCCTTTCCTTGATTACAAATTAGATAAATATTCAACCCTTATTTTGATGTTATATTTGTGGAGACGAGTGGTAAGCATTAGGATGACTTCACCTTCAAAAATTATCTTTTAGGTATGCTATAAAAACAATCTTCAATTCTAGATGTTTTCAAGCCTATGCTTTTTCCTTGTGCATATATAGTGGAGCAACAAAAACGTGTCGTTGGTGGACATCCTTGCACTAAATGTTACCCAACTACATCAAATATATGAAAATGACACATTTACTTGTAGATTTAATGGGTATTGACATCCTACATTTGCTTTTATACTAGTGGATCTACTCAACTTATACAAAGAATTGTGATCTCTCTCTTTGCCCAATTTCTTTTTTTGTTCAATTATACGATCAAATGATTATCAAAAAAGTTTTTGAGGAGGGATATTGGATTTGGGGAAGTGTGTGAATTATTATAACTCGCTGGCTCCTAAAATTTAGTTGTAACTATAAGTCAGTTACTATAATCCTAGTTCGATATTGCTTGCCTAATTTGCCCCTATATTTTTAGTATATATCAATGTTTGAGGATATTGGGAATGCTTTGGTCACCTACCTAAAATTAAATTTCGATAAAGTTATAATGAAAATTTTCACATATGCTCACATCTATTAGTTAGGGTATTTCAAACAAAATTATTTTTGAAATAGAAAACTTTTTTATGCACTCAAGTCTTGGATTATGAGAACACAACATTTGAGGGATAGATATTTCAACTATCAATACATCTACAAGCTAATTGTCACCATTCGAGCTTATCCTCATAGGAAAATATGGATCAAATCCAAACCAAAGAGCTAGAAATTTCCAATGGAACACATGTCAGACACTGACATTAATCATAATGAGGTAAAACAACAATTGCGAGTGTTGATTGGTCAATCCAGTGATTCCTCGGTAGAAAAAGTAGAAGATATAGATTCATGTTTTTCTTTGTCAATGGAGGTAGTTGTACTACATGGAACAAAGAGACTTCTTGAAACCAATACCCCTAATTTAGATAAGAAACAAGTTCCCTTATGAATTATGATTTTGTTTCCCTTAATTTAGAATTAGTTGCTAGTTCTCCTACTTCAAAGGTCTCGAAAGAAATTTAAAAGAAGAAGGGTGTAAGGGTAATGATTGAGAAGTCATTTTTAAATGGATATACATAACATGTAAATTAATTATGTAATTTTAATCTCGTAGGTGCAATGTACACCTATACTCTTCTAATTGCAAGATACAACTTACTTGCACCACTTATATATATGATAATATTTCCTTTACTTATATATATGAAATTACTTATGGCATATAGTTTTGTACAATTTTAGGCCGCTGGGGCTACTTTGTACAAGAATATTAAGATAATATTTTTGTACGCTTGATTTTGCATCTTGTTAAACTTTGTATTAAGCAAAATGTTTAGGAAATTTTGAAGAAATTGGTCAAATCTAGTTTAAAAAACTTCATATTTGCTTCAAAATAATCCTAGTCTACCAACAATATTGTTATACTTAATTAATTTAAAATGAAAATGGGAATTAAGGTGGCTTCTATTATCCTTTCTTCTACGTAGCAACATTTACTTGTTTGGAAACTTGGCATGTTTCTACATCTTTGATAAACTTCATCTCTTCAGCTATTTATCATTTTATGCCATGCCCAATCCCTCAGATTCACAATACTTGTCATGCCAAGATAATTGTCAACTAATTGTCAACAAGAAACATAACAACAAAGAGTGAGAAGGGTTGCTCTTTCTAGATTTTAACTATTGACTTGGAACCAAAACATAACTCCATATTTGTGTAGACAAGGGAAGGATCTTCAGTTGAGGAAGTAAGGAGAGTAATGGAATATGCACTATGTTAATTTACATCAATGTATGCATAGAAATATGTCATTAAAAAAACTAACAAATAATTAAAAACTAGAATTTGATAAAGAAGGATGAGATTTACTTGTCATAGTAATCAATAGTGCTTAGATTAAACTATGATGAATGGGTGTTATTGATTGGCTGTAAAATTTGATTTTCTATTATTATATATGTGTGTGTGTGTGTGTGTATGTGGGAAGGGGGTGAGGTGGGGGGGAAGGGGTTAGGTCAATTCAATATCATAAATGTTGTTTGAAATTCCTATTCTATCTCCAAAGAAATTCCAATCTCCAAAGTTAGGTGTAGTATTGCACCCTAATGGGTTTCTAAAGATACCATATACTACTAGAAGCATCGAAAACAAGTGAGAAAAATATCTATTGGTGAAATAACCATTTATCTATAATATGCATGAAATCATCATTCAAGCCTAGTATGCACAAAATATTTATTATCAATAGTTAGTACATAATATAATGTCAGAGGAAACTAAGATATTTGATCAATCCATGATCTCTCTTTCTACCTACACATTAGAGAGACAAAACATATTGCATCCAACTATATAATTCTTGTAACTTAGTTGGTTAGAGAAATTTTCTCATGCCTAAAGAAAAATAATACTTCCTAATCTATTAGCTTAGTTGGTTAGAGCTTGGTCTTATGGCTAAGATAAGAGCAATCCAAATGTCACTTAGGGTTGTTGACGGAGATGTAAGGAAAATTGAATTTTTGACTTGGGTTAGTTAGGGGAGACAACTAGGTAGGGCTTATAATGGAGTTGGAACTTTCCATATAGATTTTAAGGAATTTTGATGTTCAATCAACAAACCATGCCAGTTGGGAGAATGAAAAAGGTCCAATAATAAGGAAGGACATAATTGCGAAGGTTATCAAGCCATATTTCAAGGAATTATAATTGTAATTGAATGAAATGAGTTAACAATTACTTCAATTGTAATTGTAATTGTAATTGAATTGAAATGAGAGAAGTATTACTTCATAACACCACCTTAGGTGTTTCTTATATTTTTACAATAATGGTTATAAAAATATATTGAAAGTAAAAACTAGGGGCTATGACCATACTTTTATAACTTGGTGCAAAGAAGAGGAGTAAGTCCTTTGAGTATGTATATTTTCGCAATTCATCATGATCATGTAGAAATGAATTTTTAACTATGTTAAAGTTTTCCTAAGGGATGTTGTCATTGTGGAGCCCATAGGTAATTTGTTTAGATCTAGTTGATTCCCGTTGGGCTTAACAATTGGCACTATTGTTTTTGGTTGTTTAACCACATTGCATACTAGGGACTAGTAAGATTAGTCAAGGTTTCTATCGTTTAAGATAAATTTCCATTCTTAAAATTTTCCATGGTAATCATTAACCAGTTTATAGATTGATCTAACCTGCACAAAATCCAAATAATGCTTTTCCCTTTGTAAGTGTGAGTAACTTGATTTCCACAATTTTAGATGTTGGTTTTGATTTTTAAAGGAATGATCATTTTTGGGGGCATTCTTTGGCACTCTAATTTCCTTCGTGGATTTGTCCCCTTTTGTTTAATTTCTCCTCTGACATTGACCATAAACATATAGAATCATGCTTAGAAACTTATTATGTGGCTATGAATTCCACTTCACATTCAATGTCATATCTTCTAATCCACCTACCTATTTTGACTTTTTATTCGTTGATAATGAAATAGTTCCTTGAGACCTTAGCTACTTTGTATTAAAATAACATGCTTTGATGTTGGTGTATTAGTCTCTTCTAATTCTTTACCTTTGCACACATCTAACTACATAAGCCTCTTATGTTAGGTTTCCTAAAGTAACATCACTATGTTGTTTAACACCGACACGATGAATTTTCCATATGCTCGAGAACCCTTCTAGATTGAGCTCACATTTTAAGCATTTTTCTTTTCTTTCATCTGCTTTTTCTCATTCCCATAAAATATCTCATTTTTTGTTTGGTTGATTGATGTTATTCATTACTTTTTGTTGCTTTCATCCATTACTACCTTTTTTCTCTTTGTCACATTGATAGCATGCAAATGATCAACAACAATAGGGAGGCATGTATTTAAGTGTCCATTGATTACTTATTATCTTCCCAAATGGTTAATTCCATTCATAAATTCATTTCCATACTTGAGAAACCCATTTTTTTGCAATGTGAGCACTCATGTCGTCTCTTGATTCTTTAAATATAATTAAAAAAACATAAAAATAAAAATACAAATTTAGGAGAGAATCTAACCATTGTAAGCTAGGGAATTTCCCCAATTTGTTAAATCCCCATAAGTCTTATTTGGGAAATATTTAGTGTTGTCACATTCCCTTCCATGGGTTGCCCAACTCATAGAGTAGGATGCAACCCAGGTCCAAATTTTTCAATATAAATTTGGACCTATTAAAACTCCCTTACCTGAAATTCATACATATATTAAACTAAATAACATAGTAAAAATAAGCATACAATAAACTCATTAAATCAGGGATTCCATATCCATTTTATTAATTAAATAGAGAATAAAATAAAATTACATGGTTATAAATACAGATTTGAGATTAGATATTGAATACTATTTTTTTTAACCAATATGATATAAAAACTTAGTTTTGTATGAGAAATTTTCCACCCAAGTATATGCATCCTATGTAGATTCTTCATGCAAGTAATTCTATAAGGTCTCCATGACAAAGGAATATAGCTACAAACTTGCAAGTCACTCATCCCAACCCATTGCTCTTAGGATCCATCCATCTATTCACCCAACCATCCAACAATCATGGCATTCTCACTCAAGGCACACACAACACAACAGACACATTTTCCTTCTCTACTCAATTGCTCCTCAAGAGTATATTGCCCTCTAGTGTCCTTAGTGTTTGCAAGAATAATGTGTTTGGTTGTTTATCAATTGGAATAACTTGGTAGAAAAATACATTGCCTCTAAGACATTCAATAAGCAACAACTAACAAGGAAAGTAGAGGTTTCCTAACCAATCTAACCCCTATGTCCCTCTAAAATGATCCATGTCTCTCTCTAGGTCCATAAGCTACTCCCCTACAACGTATTTAATCATTTTCAAGTTTGTGTATTAGTGTAATACAAGAGGGTTGCAATTTTTAGAGTTTTGGTGGTGCTTCAATGTGAGGATAGTAAGAGCATGAGTGAGTGAAAGTACATGATAGCAAATGGTTCCAATGACAAACGAGGAGAAATGACTATGTGAGGTAGACTTCTTCACCAACCACCAAATACATTAACTGATTGGCTTCCAAGTTAAACATGGTGAATAAGATTTAAATAGAGCACATGATAAAAATGTAAGAGTTATTAAGAAATATAGGATTATTTCCCCTCCTTTAAACTCTTTTTCATCTTCATGTCTAATAGACTCGTAACCATTCTCATGCTCTCCACAACCATTTTGCATGTTTATATTAATTTCTGAAAAAAACTATTCACATATATTGAATATACTACCAAAAAAATCTATTGCATTCTAACCATTCAATAGTTTTACAATGAAAATCCATATAATATATTCACACAGGGAATCATCTATTTATGTACTATGACCATTTCCATGAGAAAGTAAGTTATTCATCTATGACCATTTCCATAAGAGATAGTTGTAAGTAAGTCATTCAACTATGACCATTACCATGAGAAAGTAAGTCATTCATCTATGACCATTTCCATGAGAGACACTTGTAACTCACTAATTTCTCATATTTTTGAATAGTCCACTTAGTACTCATTGCATGGTGATGCTCACAGGGGTGAAGAAGTGGGATTGAAACTAGTGAAATGAATCACATAGCATCAATCATCACTTCCGGGACTTGCACCCGGTAACCAGGAATTCCCAAGAGATCACCCATCGGAGATCGCCTAGTGTGCTTAACTGTGGACTTTTCTCCACAATCAAACCCACTTAACTTGAGACCCATTTACAAACCTTAGCAAGTTTTATGCCTCATAAACCATTCAAATAAAGCTAATTTACTTTAATTATCTTATTATTTTAATATATTCCTTAAGTGGATTCTGCAAGTCACCTCTCAATTCACACTCTTCCTTCTCATTTTCGGAGCAACGTGCGATTAGGCAGCGAAGTTAGAATCTGTAACATGCAGAATGTGTTAGAAAATGAAAAATGCATCATAAATTCTAACACAAAAACACAAAATCAAATTGACACCGACTTGCGATTAGGCAGAGAAGTTAGAATTTGTAACGTGCGATTAGGCGCAGAAGTTAGAAATTGACACTGACTTGCAGTAGAGTACTAGCGGTGAATTCCTTGCATTCGAGCATCACATATCATAATCAAACCGCTATTGCTTTTTCCACAGGATCTTCATTGCGATACATAGTTCAGTGTCTCACCCACATTCCTAAACAATATACACTGCAACCAAAGGAACTTAATTTGCGAACGCAATCCTAAGAAATAAGTGCATGTACCTGTGAATGTGCATCGAATTAAACACTGGAAAATCGAATAGCCTATTCAGCTTCACTGATGGCGAATCGGCGATGACGTTTCCTTGACTTGCTTAACACCAGGCCGGAACGCCGCCCCGCCGCCCCGCGGGAAATTAAAAATTCACATGCGACACCTATCCCCGCGTGACTTGGAAGTTGAGTCGCTAGAAATTAAAAATTCACGATCGCGACAGACTTCCACACGCCCCCATTATGATCAGTTTATAAAGAGTAGCAGTAGCATCTGCAGAACATAAAATTCAATCACAAAATCTTTCGGCGAATTCAGTTGGGAGGGAATGGGAATTGAACTCGGGACTGGTAAAGTCGAGGAGGATGGATGGGTGAGGGGCGCCATTATTGGGGCAGGAGCTTCCGGAACGGTCAGCCTCGCTATGAGCAGGTGTAATGGCCAACTCTTTGCAGTCAAATCCGCAGCCAGTTCTAGCGTGGATTTGGACAATGAATACCAGATTTTGCAGGGCCTGGATTCTCCGTACATCGTTACCTGTCTGGGGCACTGTTACAGCGTCGAGAACTGCGTAAAGGTGCACAATTTGTTCATGGAGTACATGCCAGGTGGCAGCGTAGGGGATCTACTGGCTAAGTTTGGAAGGCAGCTCGACGAATCCGTGATCAGAGCCTACACTCGTGGCATCTTACGTGGGATCGATTACCTCCACCGCCAGGGGATTGTGCACTGTGATATCAAGGGCAAGAATGTTCTTGTGAGTGCCAATGGTGTGAAGCTTGCTGACTTTGGCTTTGCCAAGAGGATTGGTGATGAAAAGAATGGCCAGGAGACCCTCCAATTGAGGGGAACGCCTCAGTGGATGGCTCCAGAGGTGGTGAACCAGGTGGAGCAGGGGCCTGCTTCTGATATTTGGTCTTTCGGCTGCACTGTCCTGGAGATGGCCACTGGCAGGCCTCCATGGAGCCAAGTTTCCAATCCCCTTGCTGCAATGTATAGGATCGGATGCACAGAGGAGCTTCCTGAGTTGCCTTCTTCACTTTCACCTCAAATCCGAGATTTCTTAGAGAAATGCCTTCAGAGAGATCCGAATAAGAGGTGGACCAGTGTGGAGCTGTTGAGACATCCTTTTCTAAATGAGGACTGCTCTGCCATGGAGTTAGAGGAGGCCAATAGGGATCCGGGATCTCCAACTAGTCATTTGGATTTTAGGAATCAGGTATGGGATTCCTACTCTTCTCAGGCTATTCCCATTCTGTCACTCAGTATCTCAAGCTCAAGCTCAACAGAGGAGTGGAATACAATCGTTGACCTGAGTTACTGGATTCGTCCAAAAGGGTCACCGAATCCCGAATCCCCGTATTGGATACGATTCGTACCCGATTCGCCCCCAATTCACCGGGTACAACTGTATCCGTATAGGGTACGGCGTATCCCGACCGTACCTTGTATGGATATGGTCGTGCCTGGTGAATCGGGTACCACCGAATACGGCCGCCCAAAAAAGTGCGATATTTTTTTTTTATAGAAGTGTGTTTCTTGTTGGTTTTTCTCACTGATTTCATTTTCTCAAGTGAGCAAGGAGCAAGTGTGAGCAAGGAGAAAGGGAGTTCTTTCGAAGAGATTTGAGCATCCGGTAAGTGCATTGTCCCTCTATATTTTGCATTTAGTTTGCTGTTAGTGTTTGCATGTGCATATGTTCTATATATTTGGTTATTTTTGTTTATTTTTTACAGTATTCGTGGCTCAATCAAAGGCAACAAGACAGGGGCAAAGAAAGGGGAAGAGGTTGAGGAAGGTCAAGACCGCTCTTGGGTCCATGGTTATTTCAGAGTTTTGGTCTTTTTTGGAGAAAGACGGATCAAGCAACCTCAAAGAAGGTGAAGGATACAGTGTTGGATGATATATGGTGGGAGAAGGTAGATCTAGTTATTCAGATCATGGAGCCTATCATTTCCTTGCTCCGATTTGCAGATACAGACCAACCCATCCTAGGAAAGGTTTATGAGGGATGAGATTCCATGATTGAGTCTGTGAGGACCATTATTTTACAGAGTCAGTGCCCAGAGTATGAGACATCACCTGAGGCCTTCTTCACCATCATGCAGGATATTCTTGTCAGCAGATGGGACAAGAATTGCACACCTTTATATTATTTGGCTCACTCCTTGAACCCAAAATACTATAGCCTTGAGTGGCTAAAATGGTGGACCCTCCCCACATGGATGGTGAAATCTCACAGGGGAGGAAAGATGCATTCAGGAGGATTTTTCAGGATAGGGCATCCCTTGATGAGGTGGAGGATGCCTTTGCAGATTTTTCCACTGGCACTGGGCGATTTGCAGGCTATGATGTGATTCGAGACAAGGGGGGCTAAGAAGCCCTATTCTTGGTGGGCAACTCATGGGGCAACAAGACCTCCTCTACAGCAGTTAGCCATGAGGCTCGTCTCTCAGGTGACTTCATCCTCTTGTTGCGAGAGGAATTGGAGCACATATGGGAATTTGTATATTGTGAAGAAGAGCAGGCTTGAGCAGTCCAGGGCAGAGACAATGGTGTATGTGCACACCAACCTTCGTCTCATCTACAGGCAGAGGGAGGATTGGTTGAAGGGAAAGACAAAGATGTGGGATGTCTTTCCTAATGATATGGGTCTGGAAAGCAGTGTTGAGTTGGCATTGGCCAACTTGGATCTCAATGCGCCAGTGCTAGAGCCTGTCAGATTTGATGATGGAGTAGAGGCATCATCCTCCACACCAGCAGATGCAGAGATGATAGAGGAGGAGGATGCATCAGAGCCAGAGGAGAGCAGTGGTGAGCATGATGATCGGGATGAGGACAGTGATGTTGATTATGATGATGAGGATTGATGACTCTGACCATTGAGGCTTCAGGCTTGTAGTCTTGTGGACTGTAGTTTTTTTGTATTTTCTATTTCTATTTGCCATTGGTAGTGTACTTATGTAACACATTTTGATTCTGATGACTTAATGAAAAAACTACAATATCTTACTATCTTCAATCTTGTCTTTCTGAGTAAATTTGACAATTGTATCATGTATGGTGTATCAATGTATCAATGATTCAATGATCATGTATGACTCATGAGTATCTATGTTTGAATCAATGAATTTTGTATGAATTTGTGTAAAAAATATCTAATTTTTAATATATATATATATATATATATATATATATATATATATATATATATATATATATAACGTATCGTATCCCAGAAGTATCATGTTCCAAGGGTCACCGTACCCGAATCTGATTCCTTGAATCCCCGTATCCCCATATCACGTATCCCCGTATCAGGTGACTTAGTCGTTGACATAAAAAAGTCAGTTGAGCAACGCCCAAGGCCTTCCCCCAGGGACAGAGTGATGGCACTGGCAACAGCTTGTGAATTTGAAGTTGTTGACAGCCCTAATTGGTTTGTAAGCCCCACTAGTCAGTGGATTGTGGTGAGATCTTCCAGAGACAATTCTGAAACTTTAGAAAATCCCCCGCCGAAATCAAACATTACTAATACCTCCTCTGTCCAAGAGCTTCCATTCACAAAAGATGAATGCAGTGCCAACTTGGAAGCTGTCAACTAGGAAGAGTTGCCCCCAAGAGATGAACTAGATGAATTCCTGGATTCTGCTCTATATATATCACAAACTCAAAAGGAATCATCTTCCAACATTTACCTTGAGACTCTGCAACAGGACTTGCTTTTGTGGTCAGTGACAGCCCATTTTACTGATCAAACATGTGAATTTTATGGATATTCCTCTCAAAACCCTGCTAATGGTGATCCTGGCATTCAGAACAGATCAGTCAAGGGAAAAATATTTTATATACTTGATGACAAGAGGTCTTCTACTGCTGTTGCAGGAACTTGTTGCCCCTGTTTTTGTAATATGTGCAGTACAGAATGTTGTCATAGAATTATGATAAAGGGGCAATTGTACATTGGCTGCAGAGTAGAGAAATTTTCTTGTAGTTTTGATTCAAAAATAATTCCAATTGAGATTACTTGGCTACATACTTGATTTCTTGATTCGTGATTTATCTTTGCATTGCATTGTTGCTGATCGTATGATCTCGCCTAAAGAAACTTTTGTGTGTGTGTTATACAAACCGTCATATGTATCATGGTATCTCAACAGAGACTGTCACATTGATAATTCACTTCACAAGCAGGCTCACAGTATAGAAGGAAGAACCTGATCTTTCTAGCTAGTTCAGGTAAAAATCAGGGGACTTTATCTTAGGTACCCAAAAGAATTAAGAATAGAGCAAGTGTCTCATCTTACCAGGTCACTTCCCAATAGATTATTATGTACTAATTCAATATTTAACTCTAAGATGAAGACAACAGATAGTGAATGGATAATCCTTAAAGTATTGGGATATTGTTGCACACAGTAATATATGCACCTCTTTCTGCGATTTCGATTTTGAACTCTTGATTCATCTAGCCCATCTGTTTTCTTCACAACCAAGCCCCTCAACTCAGTTACCATTCAAACCTTTGTTTTTTCTCCGTGTTGGTGGTTTTCTTATTACAAATAGTCTGAAAACAACCAACATTTTTGATTTGATTTGTAGAGAGGTGTTTCATGCTTTGTAAGTGATTTCTTTAATTTTGTGTTTGAAGAAGTTTTGCACCTCTCCTTTATAATAAGTTAGGATGTATACTTTTTTTTTTTTTTTTTTTTTTGTAAAGTGAAAAAATCATTTTATATAAACTGTAAACTATAGCAGGTTAGGTGAGGCATTCCAGCTGGCCATGGCCGTGTGAGTGGGGTATTGGTCCCTTGAGTTTCAGGGTTAGTGAGGACATTGATCCCTTGAGGTTCCAGGTTCAAGTTTTTTTAAGTGAACAATGTAATCATATGTAATATAGTATTAGTCTAAAAAAGATTGTAACCATCTTTTCTAGGTGAACAATGTAATTATATGTAATATAGTATCACTCTAAAAAAGATTGTAAACTATCTATAAATGCACATAACCCGTTCGTTGACGGTCCAGACCCCCCCAAGGGTCCCCCCTTGCCCCTTGGGCAAATGTTCCATACAATGAAGCCAAACGCCCAATCAAGGGCTCAATCAAGGAGGGGCCCCATCAAGAGCCCAATCAAGGAAAGGCCCCATCAAGGGGCCAATCAAGGAGAGGCCCCATCAAGGGTTCCATATGGGTGGAACCCATACCCATATGATAGTCTATAAAGATTATAGATTATCATATCATAAGATATGATAATCTATAAAGACTATATACTATCATATCCATAGCTGCCTTTATCATTTTCATGTTATATTTAATTTTTATTAATACAATGTAGTTTTTTTTATATAAAAAATGACTATTTTAAAATGATTTGTAATAGATTAAACTAGAAATTGCATCACATGTTGCAAAAGAAACGCCTTAAGGCAATAGAATAGGAAAGAGTAGCCTAATAGAAATAAGATGTTGTAGAGAAGGAGCCATCCTAAGGAATGAAAGGCAAATTTTTCTTCCATGGAAGCATGTCGTGGAGGTTTCAAAGATATGATAAGAGTTATCAACCAGAAAGATACAGTTCATATAGCAAACTTCTTGGCACAATATGTCAACTTGCAACAAGTCCAAATAAAACAACTGAAGTAAATACTATCAGATGGTTTTCAATGCATTTATGTAATTAAAATAGAGCCAGGAAATTTTGAAGACTACTTCATTGAAAATTAGAATCATCTTCATGCATAAAATTGAAATGATAAGCATATATCATTGCAGACATGGTTATAGTTTTTCATGGATTAGGTAGTATGTATCAGCAAGAAAGAATATTAAATTCTGTTATAAGTAATGCAACTCCTACACGAACTATTCATAGTCCTTAATGATATACTCAAATTTTTTTCACAATACTAATCAAGTGTCTAAAGAAGCCATTATCACTTCCAAAATCACATATTTAAACATACAAGTTGTAAAAAATGATTTGTTTCTATTAAAACATACAAGTTGTAAAAATTGAATTTGTTTCATAAATTTTAATACAATCATGTACTCAAATCTAATATATAGTTCTTAAACTCTGAAGCCTCTTCTTGATTGAAAACATACTAAACTCATAAGATATAGCTGAAGAGAATATATATATATATATATATATATATATATATATATATATATATTGAGCCCCTAGTTAAACTGAGAGGGGGGGGGCGGGGGGGTTGAATCAGTTTAACACATTCATGAGCTTTTAAAACTTTTCATCAAGCTTATTTACAACTTATTTTATAATCAACTTTATATGTGAACAATGTTAATATGTGAGCAGCAAGTATTAAGATAATGTGACACCAAACTTATTATGAGAGCAACAAGTATTAAGCAGATTGGATAGAACTTATCAACACATAGGCATCACACACAGAGACAACAGATATAAGTGGAAAGCCATAAAGAGAGAAAATCACATCTTATTATTGTTGTGATGCAAAGGCAAGCTCAAAATCCCTCTCACCACTGATTTTCTACAAGCACCAACCTACAGGAGGCTCCAACCTCAGTCAGCTACTACTGACATCTATCAAGCTTCAACTTGATAGGGAAGCTCCAACTTCCTCAATCTATCAAAAGAAAACATTTGCTGATTTACCTTGGATATTAGCTCTGTTATGTACCTTCTTTTGTGCTATCCTTCAGCCTTCAAATCTGTCTTAAAGCATCTGTTTCTGCTCCTCCTTCTTCTTATCTTCTCTACCTCAATTCTTCATACTCTGCATTCTCTAACCTCTCTATGCATATCACTGTGATATCCTTTATATAGTTTGCCTCATAACTATTCGTATTCCACAGGGAATTCAAAGTGAATAGCCCTGACTCTTCGCCTTCTGCCTCCTTACTTCTTTATCCAACTCATTCAGAAAACTACAACAATTTGTACAAATTTCAGTTTTATAGTGGAGTTTTGTTGCCTATGGAGACTTGACAGTGCATCACAAACAATATAAACCAATTAAAACATTTACATTTAGTTACAATGTGAATTCCAACTCAACCCATTCAGCCTTTTGGATCAATGCGTGTTGTCTTTTTTGCAGCTGTCTCTGTCTTTTTCTTCTCTGTATGCTTTTCTGTTCACTGCTGTTGCGTAACTCCTGCATATATTTAACTGCGCTTTTTATATAATGCAAGTCAACTCTCGGCGTAATAATAAAGAAATTTTTAACATATAAACTGCCCTTTCTATATAATGCAAATGCCTCTCAGCGATATAATCATAATAGACCCTTTTAATATATAAAATGCCTTTTCGGTCCCACTAATCGATCTTTTCTTATGCTCCGATGCGATTACACCTCTTGCGATGGTTCCGATGTGATTGATCGCAATCGGAACTTTCAATGGTATGTTTTGATGTTCTGCTTTACTCCGATGCGATGGTTCAATGTTCACTTGCACTTCACTGCGCCGATGCGATTGGAATTCTCCGATGCAATTAGCAAAGGCCCCACCATGTAATCAAATGACTCAGATCCGTCGTCCATCCTTCAGCAAATCCGACGGCTATCATCCGATCACTCAATCGCAATCGGAACTTTCAATTTGTTCGTCACTCTTTCACCTCCGATGCGATGGTTGATTGTGCTACACTTTAAGCTGGAACTCAAACACATATGAGTCACCATTTATAACATATTGGGTCTGCTTCTTTATCGCAATCACAATCGAAACTTTTATTAACATGTTCCGCTGTTATGTTTTTCTCCGATGCGATTCGTGAGGGTCCCATCTTATAATACTTCATTTGTTTTAAACCCGAACAATAGAACCTTTTGTTCTTTTAATCTCGTGCACAAGCATATAATACATATGCTTTATATTGTAACCCTGGTCCCTTGTATATAAAGCGCTATATATATATATATATATATATATATATATATATATATATATATATATATATCTTGGAGCCTTTTCTTTATAAATATCGAATGAATTTGCCCGACAGTCAAAACTCTTTAACCAACCCTCTAAGGCAAAACATAATAAGCCACATTCTTTATTCGAACCTTAGTCTTAATGCTACAAAAAAGGGGTTCGGCTCTTTTAATTACATACACCCGCGCTTATAGCATTCACCCATGGTTTATATATTAACACGACACATATATCATATGGTGGTTCACAGGCCCCACGCTCTACTGTTCACCCATTATGAATTAAATAAACAAAACCCGTTTCAAAACAAGTGGTCCATATCTCTATTCACCCGCATATCAACCATTCAACTTTTTCTTTAATGGCTAATAACCAACCATTAACGCAACAATTCAGCTAGGCCCACCGCAACTTATATCCACATATACAATGTTTTATACGTGCACCCTTTGTGATATTTCATATTCATAATACTGTATTCACATATATTACCTCCTCCATCATACATTATAACAAAACCCTTTGGAATTACCCACGAGATAACATATATAATCGTTCTCGGGCCCACCTTCCTCCACACTGTATTAATACTACAGTTTATATCAACCTTGATGCATAAACAAGATCTTTCAAACATTATACCATGACTTGAATTAAAACCGACCTTCGGGCCCACAATGCATTGTTACTTACCTTCCGCCTATTTATTAACTTTTATAATACACACAATACACTGAACTTCGCATAATACTTGGCCCCGCAGCAATGAATGTAGGTCCCACAGTATGTTTTACATAATATATGTCGACAAACGTTAAAGCCATTATAACAACCTTTGGCTTTGGATTTATATTCCAACACTGAAACATATGAACTCATGTGACCAAAGTATTTTAAGGATTGATTTTAGCATATGTTAAAATGATTTTCTCGGGCCCACTGACCAAATTACCTCTGTTCTCTTCCCCGCAACTTCTCGGCTGATCGGACGGTCGATCCACTCTCGCGCTCCAACTGAAATTTGGGCGCACATCCGATGGCTGACGTGCAATATTGCGCAAATTAGATGCACATAGCATAATTCTCAAAAATTACGCGATGGAAATGGTTTTGGAAAACCACCTTAGGACACGCGTCAAACAGAGGCTTATATCGCGTTCGAAAAGGTGAATTTTGCTTACCACTCAAGGGCAGCGCGATACTGGTTGTTTCTTCCACCAAAACCGCCTTCACTATTCCTCATGGTTCCATTCTTGACTCAGGGTTCCGATTTTTATAATTTCGCTTCAATTGTTTATTTAACCTCCATTCTTCGTTTAAATATACAGATTGTGCATTAACCCATATATATATGTGTGTGTGTGTATGTGTATGTGTATATGTATGTGTATATGTATATGTATATGTATATGTACACACACACACACACACACACACACACACACACACATATACACACATATAACCCCGTTGTTATTTTTCTTTTTGGTTTCGCCCTTTTTGCATGGTTCCGCATCTCCTGTGTTCATTTCACAATTGGTTTGTTAACAGCTCTGCCTCGGATACGTTTCTTTGTAGCTTTCGCCTCTCACCATCGCATAAAAACCTTTCCATTTTATTCTTTGTATTCTCTGTCTCTGCATCCTCTGTCTTGTGCATGATTGTTTCACTGTACTCTGCATTCTCTGTCTCCTCTGCAACCTGGGTTGTATTCTCTGTAGCCTTCTTTTACTGCCTTGCTTCTTTTGCTGCTGCTCGACCCTCTCTACATCTTGCTACCTCTTTTTCTCTCTCTGCTTCTATGTTGTCTCCTTTGCCATCAATGACAACATTTCCAACAGTCTCCCCCTTTGGCATTGATGGCAATACACTTCCTCTGCTTGCCTTTTAGGACACTTTCTTCTGTTGATTGCTTTTCCTCCCCCTTTGACATCAATGGAAAAGGGTTTCCCATTTCCCAGTGTGCTTTTAAATCTCGTCCATGTTACTCTAATCTTGAGGACCTGTTTCATGTCCTGCTTAGTTGCTCTGGCTCTTCTGTGACTCTCTTTGTTGACTGATCTCCCCCTGGAATGAAGTTTTTTTTTTTTTTTTTGCCTGTCAGAGAGTAGCATCTGAAGACACTACCCCTAGTTTGTCTCTCAAATATTCGAATGGTTCTCTAGCAAGAGGTTTTGTGAATATATCTGTTGTTTGTTCTTTTGTTGGCACATATTCCAACTTTAATACCTTCTGTGCTACTTGTTCTCTTAAGAAATGGTACTTGATTGGGACATGTTTAGTTTTTGAATGAAGTACAGGATTTTTTGATATACTTATTGCACTTGTATTATCACATTTGATAGAGATAGGTTCATCAATTCTTACCTTCATGTCTTGGAGGATTTGTTTCATCCACATGACTTGTGTGCAACATGCTGTTGCTGCTATGTATTATGCTTCTGCTGTAGATAGAGAGATAGATGTTTGTTTCTTGCTTAGCCATGCCACCAGGCTCTTTCCCAAATAGAATGCACCTACACTTGTGCTTTTCCTGTCATCCACACAGTTGGCCCAATCTACATCTATATATGTTGTCAAAGTGAAGCTCTTGCCTTTTGGATACCATAGCCCATACTGTGCAGTTCCTTATAGATATCTGAATATTCTTTTGACTGCTATAAGGTGATTTTGTTTTGGTGTTGCTTGATATCTAGCCACAAGTCCTACTGCCAACATAATGTCTGGTCTAGATGATGTTAGGTATAGCAGACTTCCTATCATGGATCTATAAAGTCTTTGATCTATATCAGCAGATCCATCATCAACACATAGCTTGCATCCAGTGATCATGGGAATTGAGACAGGTTTGCAGTCTTCCATTTTGAATTTTTTTCAACATCTCTTTTAAGTATTTTTCTTGTGAGATGAATGTACCTGTGTTCTTTTTCTGAATTTGAAGTCCTAAGTAGAAGGTGACCTCTCCAATCATTGACATCCCAAACTCTGATTTCATTTCTTCAGTAAATCCTTTTGCTAACTCATCTTTGTTGCTTCCAAACATGATGTCATCAACATATACTACAACAATCATGAGTTCATTTTCATGGGCTTTTATGTATAGATTGTTTTCTACTCCTCCTCTCTTAAAGCCTTGTTTTTGCAAGTACTTATCCAACCTTGAATACCAAGCACGAGGAGCTTGTTTCAGCCCATATAGAGCCTTCTTTAGTCTGCACACATAGTCTTCTTTATCTGTTAATGAGAATCCTTCAGGTTGTTCCATGTAGACTTCTTCTTCTATATTTCCATTCAGGAAGGCAAATTTCACATCCATTTGATATACCTTGAAGTCATGGTAGCATGCAAAGGCCAAAAACATTCTGATGGCTTCCATTCTGGCTACAGGGGCAAATGTTTCATCATAATCAAGACCCTCAATTTGTGAATATCCCTTGCAGACAAGTCTAGATTTATTTCTAACTACCTGTCCTTGTTCATTCATTTTATTCTTGAATACCCATTTTGAGCCTATGACATTTTTCTCAGTGGGTCTTGGAACTAATTCCCAGGTATTGTTCTTCTCAATTTGGTCCAATTCTTCATTCATAACATTCACCCAATACTTGTCCTTGCTGGCTTCTTCAAACTTCTTTGGCTCTATTTGTGATAACATAGCTAGGTATACCTCTTATGGCTGTTCAGTTAGTTGTCTTCTTGTCTGGACTCCTACACTCTTGTCCCCAATGATTTGATCTTCTGGATGGTTCTTTTGAGTGTATCTTGAGGGGGCTTTGGAGGTCAGTTCAGCATCTTCTGTTGTCTTGCTTATTTCATCATCATCTTGGTTCTCTTCTTCATAATCTTCTGGAGGATTGTTGTAACCTGTACTTCTTGTCTTGTTTGGTAGCTCTTCATCAAAGCTTAGATCAATTCTTTCCACAATTTTCTGAAGTGTTTTATTGTAGCACCTGTAACCTTTACTCTTAGATGCATATCCTAAAAATGTTCCTTCATCGTCTCTTGCATCAAACTTCCCCATATTTTCATCATTATTCTTTATATAACACTTGCTTCCAAAGACTCTAAAGTGCTTGATTGATGCTGGTTTACCACGCCATAGTTCATAAGGAGTCTTGTCACTGTTTGGTCCTAAATGAGCTTTTTTTAGAATATGCACAACTATGTGTACTGCTTCTGCCCAGAAGGTTTGGGGAATGTTACTTTCTTGCATCATGGCTCTGGCAATTTGTTGTACAGACCTGTTTTGTCTCTCTGCCACTCCATTCTGTTGAGGTGTCCCTGCAATAGTAAACTATTGTTTTATCCCATGTTCATTGCATAGGTCTGCAAAATCATAGTCTGTGAATTCACCTCCTCTGTCTGATCTGATGCACTTTAGCTTGCATCTTGTTTGATTTTCTGCCAATGCCTTGAATATCTTGAATTTCTCAAGTGCTTCCGATTTATATTTGAGAAATGCAACCCATGTCATTATGGAGAAATCATCTATTATCAGCATGAAGTAGGATTCTCCACTTGGTGTTTTAGTTCTTGAAGGTCCACACAGGTCCATGTGTACAAGCTGAAGTGGCCTACTTGTTGATAGCTCATCTTTGGTCTTAAAGGATGTCTGGGTCTGTTTGCCCAATTGGCAAGATTTACATATGGTATTTGAAGGCTTCTTTATTGCTGGCATATCTCTAACTGCTTTCTTCTTGCTCAGTCTGATGATATGGTCGAAGTTAAGATGTCTCAATCTCCTATGCCATAGCCATGACTCCTCAAGTTTGCTAAGGTGGCATGCTTCATTCTCTTCTTTCACTATGTAGACGTTACTCTCTGTTCAAACACCTTTGATCAGAGTCTTTCCTGTGGTGCTTGATCTGACTTCATAGTCTTGTGCTCTAAAAAGAACTTCACAGCCTTTATCACAAATTTGACTGACACTCAGCAAATTTTCTTTCAGCCCATCCACAAATATTACATCTTGGGCCTTTCCTCTGCCATTATCTAGACTGACTGAGCCTTTTCCTTTGATTTTCCCTGCTTTGTCATTGCCAAAAGTAATATTTCCAGATTTCATTTCATCAAAGGTTATAAACTTGATTCTATCTCCAATCATATGCTTTAACCAACCATTGTCCAAATACCATTGGCTTTTCAGGTCTTGAGCTGTTAGAGCCAGGTCACATTTATTTGCCTTCTTTTTCCACTGCATGCATCCTTTTGTTTGGTACCTTTTCTGAGATGATGACCCACATTCTCTGAGAGGACATTTGGAAGGCATATGTCCAATTTTATTGCATACACAACATTTAATCATATTTTTAGCAGAATTATGAGTATGAGTAAACTCTCCATGATTCATAAACCTCCTTGAGGTTTTGAACATCAGTCTTTGTCCATATTTTCTGCATTCTATGATTTTATGGCCAAATTCCTTACAGTAAAAACAGTATCCATAGAAACAATTTGCATACCTGATGAAAGGTTGTCTTCTCCATTTGTTTGCTTGAGATAATCTCTTCACTGTTTGCATCCTTTGCTGGTTTGAATTAATCCTCCTTGTATGACAGTATGCAGCAATATGTCCCAGCTTATGGCAGGCATAACAGGTGGCATTTTTCATAGGAGGGAAGAATCTCCTTTGATGGCTTCCAAATTTGACATACTCAGGGGTATATGAGCCTTTTTCTGTTGGCTAAGTATTTATTTCATTCTTTGTTATTAGAGGTTCCTTCTGGTTTCTGTCTCCTTCATTGCATGTTTCTTCTTTTGTAGGAATCATTTGAGTTGCTTCATCATCCTTATTTGCTTTTACAAAAATAATATTTTTGTTTTCCTTTACTTGATTCTCCTTCATAGCCTATCCCAGTTTTTATCAGAGGAGATCTTTGAGCATCCAGAATTTCATTCAACTTACCAGAGCTTGTCATTTGAGAAGAATTTATTGACACTTTCCTTTGGGCATTTTCTAATTTCTTCCTCAGGCATACTACTTCTTCTTCCAACTTCTCTTATTCCTGAATTTTATCCTTAATTTGCTTAAGTAACATGTCTTCTACCTTCTTGGCTTCTTCAAGCTCTACTTTCAGCTAAATGAGGACTTCTGAATTTTTTTCTTCTCTTACATACTTGAGGAGAATGTCTTTCTATTTTCTGCACTTCAGTTTGAGTCTGTCAATCTCCTCCAGGGCACTTCTTAGCTCCCCCTCAAGATCAACTTCACCTTCTTCTTCATCTTCTAGAAGGAGTCCTTCAAGTTCTTCTATGGCCATCAACATAAATTCAGAGGTTCCTTCTTCACTTGAGGGTTCATCTGAGTCTTCAGATGCACTGCTGTCTTGTTGAGAATAGAAAGATTTTATATTGAATTTCTTTCCTTTCTGCCAGTTCTTTGATATAGTTTTCTTTGATTCTTGAGCTTGATTCCTTGTTTTCTTATGAGGACACTTAGTAGCATAGTGTCCAACTCTTCCACAGTTAAAGCATTTAAATGGAAGTTTACCTTTATATTTACCTAAGCCTCTATCCAGTTTCTTGACAAATTTGGCCTCTTCTTCAGCAGAGCAAGAGAATATATCTTCATTTTCTTCTTTCTTCTTCCCTGTCTTAAAGGATGCCTCCCTCACATTTGGCTTCCTCTGTGGCAGTCTCATCTCATAGGCTGTTAGATTTCCAAGTAACTGGTTCATGGTCAAGGTTTCCCAATCAACTGTTTCTTCTATGGCAGAAACCTTGGGGTTAAAGCTGGGTGGAAGAGATCTCAGAATCTTTTGAACAATTACAGCTTCTTTTATGGTTTCCCCTAGAGATTTCATGGTATTTACTATTTCTGCAACCCTTAAAGAGAAGCTGGCAATGTCTTCATCATCATTCATTTTTAAATTTTCAAATTGGGCTCTATAGACTTGAAGTTTGGCAGTATTCACCTTCTTGTCTCCCTCATGGATGTTCTCTAGAGTATTCCACATCTCTTTGGCAGTCTTGTTGTGCATTACTTTGATAAATTCTGCCTCACACAGTCCATTTAAGATTGCATTCATGGCCTTTGCATTAGCTACAAAATCTTGTTTAGCTTCTTTCTCTGAGTCAGTTTCCTTTGGGGCATATCTAAATTCCACAACA